>CM052438.1:5422505-5460561 GCA_028533085.1 Varecia variegata
TTGTCGCACTGCCTACAGCTCACATTTGGAATTAGAATGTAATTCATGCCAATTGTGGCCAGGCACTGCACTGTGTACTTCACATACACACCTGTGACCCCTGCAGCCTCCAAGGGAAGCATAGTTGTCCCTAAGTATACAGGCAGAAAGACTGATCTCAGGGGGTGTTACTTGTGCATGATCACATCTACTGGTTGGTAGCAGAACTGGAAGTGCAATTTAGGATTTGCTCATTGCCCTTAACTCATTTGCCATGTTAATCACAGCAGGTACATCTTACTGTTTGCTCCCCAGTCAAGAAAGAGGCTCCCATTCTGATTTACGGAGGAGGAAACAGGGCCACTAGGCATTGAATGAGTTGTCCTGTCTCCTGCCTCCTAAGGCAGCGAGTGCACTTGGCAGCGGGTTGGGGCTGGTAGTAGTAGGCACAGAGAAATCCTAAAAGAATTCATCCACACACATAAAAGTTTCTAAACTGAATTGACCTAACGTATTTCAGTTCTTCCACTGATGCTTATCAAATCTCGATTGGTGCTACTCTGAACAGAGTAGACCACAGTGCTCAGAGCTGGGAGCTCCTCTGTGCGTTGCCGTGCCTGGCTGGAAGAGCAGACTTGGTAAAATAAAGTCAAGAGCATAAGTTTCCTAATTCCCAGTCCACGTGTTGCCACACGTCTTTAAGGGCTGCAGGCATGCTCTCCTGGGCTTGTGCTGAGTATGTCACTGGCTCCTTTTTGGGGTCCCCCAATGTTGCTAATGGTCCTATCATAGGTCACACTGGCCAGCCTGGGAGTGGCCCAGACCCTATGTCCTCTTCCAGCCCTTACATTTAATCAGATGCCAGGGTTCTGATGTGCGTGAGCTCAACCTTTGCATTCCTCTGGCATCCAACCTCTTGGCCCTCCTTCTATGATCCCAGCCCTGATTTACCACGTGTTCATCCTGGTACAGCCACACTTGAACCCAGGAGTCCACAGACTACAGCCCGTGGGCCCTCTCTAGTCTGCTGCCTATTCTTGTACAATTCTCAGGCTAAGAATGGTTTTTACATTTTTAAATGGTTGGAAAAATTCTAAAGAAGAATCATCTTTCGTAATACATGAAGATTATATGATATTCAAATTTCAGTGTCCATAAATAAAGTTTATTGGGACACAGCCATGCTCATTCATTGCGTGTTGTCTACGGCTGCTTCCACCCTGCAGTGGTGGAGTTGAGTAGCTGTAACAGTGGCCATGTGGCCTGTAAGGCCTGAAATATTTACCCTCTGGCTGTTGATGGAAAAAGCTTGCCGACCCCTGCCCTCCCCAGTCTACCACCACTGATCTCCTCCTGCTTCTCGCCCTCCATCCCCTTTATCTGCTCTCAGGTCATCCCTTCTTTCAAATCCTTCGAGCCTCACCCGTTGCCCAAACCCCTGAATTTCCTTCCTGGTCGGCCCCAAGCTAATCATCTCCATTATTAATGGGGACTCCTTGCACTTCCCCAGGTGTGTCTTGTACCTCCCCAGCGCGACCATCGCTCATGTGGTGCTTTCTGCCAGTACTAGCTTTCCTTCCCACCTCCTTAGGAGGAAACCTTCTCCCTCCTTTAAGCCTCACGGCAATGGCAGCCTTCTCCAAGAAGGTCGAGTCTCCTGCTGCAGCTAGGGGTGCCCTAACACCCTTCCTGTACTGCTTTTATGACATGAGGTCCTTTCTGGCTGCTCCAGCCTAGGTCGTGGGGTCCTGAGCAGGGGTGGGGTCCCTGAGGGCTAAGGCTCGGGGTGCAGGCTAGGCATGTCTGCTTCAGCATGTGCCCTCTGGGCTCCCTGGAACACTCTGCTTTCCCAGGTGTGTAAATTCCTGTGAATTGGCAGGACTTTTGTACAAAGGTTTAAGAAACCTTTGTAACATTATTTTGAAAGTGGGTAACAGAATCCAACACTTGGAAATTGATTTTTAACATTAAGGTGAAAGGCAATCATCACTAGTTGAAGATACATCATTTAATCCAAATCTCTTATCTGTGCATATCCACTCATGTCTATATCTTTTGATCCATTATCTATCTGTCTTCATTTCTCCATCTGCGCATCTGTCAGTCCTCATCTCTGTAGCCATTGATTCGTACCAGTCCCTGCTTCTAAATTCTCTCTGTGGCTGCGGCTCCAGCACTGTCCCTTGCTTGGTAATGTCCCATTTTTGTGAGATTATCACAGGTAGTCCCTGAACGCTGTGTTTGTTCCTAATCATCCCTGTTGAACTGGTTCCCGTTTCTCCTGTACTCCTACGTTATGTTCCAGCCAAATTGTAGTATACACCTTGCTTTTCAGGGAGCAAAAAAATCCCTGTTTCAGTTTGCTAGGGCTACTGTTACAAAGTATTGATATCACAAACTGGGAAGCCTAGAACAATGGAAATTTATTATCTCAGTTCTGGAAGCCAGAAGTGCAAGGTGGCAACAGGGCCATGGTCCTCTGAAGGTACTAGGGAAGGATCTGTTCCAGGCCTCTGTTCTAGCTCCTGGTATTTTCCTGACAATCTTGGACATTCTTTGGCTTGCAAACACATTTCCCAGCTCTCTGCCTTCATGTTCTTAGGGTGTTTTTGTTTTTCAGGGTGCATGTGTGTGTGTATTTATGGGTCCAAATTTCCCCTTTTTATAAGGACATAGTCATACTGAATTAGGGCCCATCCTAATGACCTCACCTTAACTTAATTATCTGCAAAGACTGTTTCCTAATAAGGTCACAATCTAGGCACTGGGGTTATGGTTTGGGGGGCAAAATCCAACCCATAATGGCCCTCCATGTGCTGTGCTCTGTCCATGCTGCTCCCACCATTTGGTCCTCCTCTGCCCATGCACTCCTGCCTGGGGACCACCTTTCCCACCTACATGTGATCATGTGACCACTCCCCTATCAGACTCCCCCACCTTCTCCTGACATTCACTAGCATATATCCTATATTGTAATTATTTGTTTTAGGACCCCAGTTAATTTTTGGCTTTTCTTTCTTTTTACCCCTTGGCTCTTGGAATGCTGATATTCAAGTATTTGCAAACTTATTGTTAGGGAAGCTTAAAAAGGTGTAGTCTTCACATTTTTGGTGCTAAATCTTCAGCTCCTCTCGACAGTAATTGTTTCTTACCCGACTGGTATTCCCTCTCCCCTTCTCTAACTCTGGACATAGTGGCCATGAGCATAGGAGGTCCTCAGCATGGGTCAGGAATTTGGAGACGTGGAGTACAGTGAAAGCTGGGGTGTGAGTCTCCATTTGCTTGTATCTGCCACAGTGGCTGGCCCTGGGCAGTCTGTATCTGCCACTCTTTGTCTGGGTCTTTGCAGGAGAGGGTGACACAGGCACCGCCCAGATTGAGTGTTTTTGTGTGTCTGTGATATGAGTTTGCTTTCTTCAAATTAAAAGGACCCAAAGAAAGGTGAAGAACTGTTGCTCTATGCAGATGTCCAGTGGACCCTTTTCTTCTGTCTTCATCATCCCCTTCATCATCATCACTAATCATGGGAATTCAGAGCCAGAAAAGGAACTCGCAGGTTTATAGTATTGGATTTTTAGGGGTATAAATTTAGAACGTGCCAGCCATCTGATCCTATTAGCCATACCTTGCTCTAAGATAATCTGCTTAAAATTGACACCCCCAGGGATTTGGACTTTATTGATGACATTCCCTGCCAGACTCTGGCCTTTGCTCTTTGCTCATTGTGCCTTAAACAGTATGGCCATGATCCTGAGCACAGTCGGCCCCTCTGGGGTAGCAGTTGGGACTTGAAGACTTTGGTTCTAGAAGCTCTGTGGTCAAGTAGCGGTAGGAGACATTGGTGTTAAGATAATTTTTTTCCTTCTTTACCTCACAGAGTTATTTTGAGACAAACATAATCATTTTTTAAAGTCCTTAGAAGTAGAAATGCTTTGTAAATGTCAAGATATTATAGGAGAGCCTCAAAATAATGTCGCATATTGTTACACAAATCACACACACACTAGTCAGATTACATGGTTCTAAAAAACAAGTCTTCAGTTCTCTAAAATCCTGGCCTATCACTTGGGAAATAGACAGAGATATTGGATTTGCTTCCTGCCCTGGGCGTCAACATACAGAGGGGTTAGGAGCATGGGAGTGGGAATGAGAAAGCCTAGATCCAAGTCCTGGCTCTACATCTAATTAACAGAGCAACTTGGCATGCATTACTGAGCCTCTCTGTCCCTTAATTCCCCCATCCACAAACTAGGCACCGTAGCAGCTCTCCCCTTGTAGGGATGCTGAGAAGGTCAGACGAGGAAATCCATGCACGGCACTTTGCTCATTGCCTGGGCAAGTGAAAATGCTTACAACTATTGGTTAGCAGGATTTAAAAAAAAATGGCCTTATTGAGAAATGAAAAATAAATACATGAAATGTTTTGTTGTAGTGTATGTATTTAGAATAGTTCCAGATTCCAGGAGAAGAAATAGCACATAGAAATTCACAATTAACTGCCAAGTGACTTATACAGAAAGTGGGGTTAGAGCTGGTGATTGAAGGATGAGAAATCTAAAAATAACCTAGAAGACAAACATTCAGGACAGTGGAATGTCATGGACATGAAGACAGCAGCTGAAAAGCAGAAGGTGTGGTCAGTTTAGAGTTTATCTGAACCCTAGAGTGTGAATGGGGAGGAGTGGATGGTCAGCCAGAATGATCAGTGTGAAACAGAGTGTGTCAAGACCAGGATGGCAGCCTAAGCCACTGGGGCATCGTGTGGTGGCACTTTCCAGTCACTGGTGGCTTCTGGGGAAGATGGTGGATCAGTGAGTAGATGCTCTAGTGATATAATTGGGGAATGATACATCAGATGGATTAACTTAAGGACTGGAATCAGGGGAACACAATAAGAAGCCCTCAAACAGGGGCTCTAAAATAGAGGTGGGAAGTGTAAGCCAACACCTGTTCATCATCTAATGTGTGCCATGTGGCAGGCACTGACCTGAGAGTTTTTTTAAATTTTCAAAAATTACAATGGCACCTGTGAGATAGATAGTGATATCCTCATTTTACAGAAGGAGAAATTGAGGCTCAGTGAAATTAAGTAATTTGCTTAAGGTTTTAAGATCACACATAACTGGTAGGTGGTAGAATAGGGATTTCAAAGCCAGGTAAGTCTGTCTCCAGATCATTCTTCCTTGCTTTGCTAAAGTGGGGATATAAATAAAAGGATATATATACATGAGATATTGCAAAACAAATTACTGAAATCTGATGTTTTATTGCTATGGGGAATTAGAAAGCCACAGGCAAGAAATGAGGATGACTTAGTCTAAGAGTTTGTCCTCTGGATACTAATAAGCATGAGAGTGAGTTTAAAGAACTGGCTTGTCAGAAAGGGAAATTGTTTGGGATGTGATTGTAGAAATGTTGGGCTTGTGGTTATGATGCACAAAGATGGAAACACCAAGAAGCTAGTTGGCATCATGAAAAAGAAATCCAGAAGAGAGTGTGTGGCTAGAGTTAGAGGGTTAGAAGTCACCCCTCTGGAGATGGACATTAATGATGGAAGGTATAGGGAGATGCAGGGAGGGGAGCAGGTGGCTAGAGCAGTGCTTACGGCACTTTAATGTATGTAGGGGTCATGTGAGGATTCTGTTAAAATGCAGATCCTGATTCAGTGGGTGGAGCCTGGGATTCTGCATCTCTAGCAAGCTCCCAGTGATGTCGCTGCTGTGGTTCTGAGAACTGGACTTTGAGTAGTTGGGGCTGAAAGGCCTGATCCTTGAGAAACAGCCATAGGGACTGGCAAAGGAGAGACACCGACAGAAAGAAGGGGAGCAGAGAGGCAGGAAGATGACAAGGGTGGCACAGTATTGTAAGTGTATTGTAAGTGTCATGGGCTGTGTGGAGTGATCAAGATACCATGTTCTGTGAAATGATCAAAGTGAAGAGGAATGGAGAGAATCTGGTCATGGGGTAACCATTGGTGACCTTCAAGAGGTTATTTTTTGTGAAGGGATTAAAACTTGGATCATGGAAAAATAAGCATTTGACCAGTGGTGGTTAGAGCTGTAGTCAAATCATGTAAAATATTGGTACCCAAAGGAATTAAGAAATGGGACAAAAAAGAGTGGTATGGCAAAGTGGAGGACATTGCTTCATCATTTAGTAAGTGAGAGGCTGGGTTTGTGGGCATACATGAGTTTGGTATGTGTACACATACCAAAAGATAGAGGGGACCATATATTGATTTCTGTACAAAGGAGAATGGAACAGAGAGATGGAAGATGCTGGAGAGACGAGAAATAATTGAAGAAAGTTGGAGATGGGATTGGAGGTTCCTTGAAAAGGTTATCTTTGGAAACAAAGAAAATACATTTTTCTCTGATATAGAAAGAAAGAAAAAAAAATGATTGGGCTTTGTTCAAGATGGCACAGTAAGTTCATGCTTTAGTTCACCCCCCTGCCCCAAATATATAACAATGACAGAAAGTATAAGAAGACATAGCTAAACCGCCAAATAAGATAAATAACCTTTTGGACCAGAAATGGTACAGAAATAAAGGGTTATGAGAAGAATAAACTTCATTCTCATGCTGGGCTCCAAAAAGTAAGGGCAGGGATTTCGCTTTGAAGGTGTCTGCAGAACTATATGTGCTCCAAATTGTCTGAGGAACAGAGGCAGACTCACTGCTTGACATCATGGGGTGAGGACAGGCTTCCACACTGAAAACAGTGAGTCTGGGAAAGTAGTGTAGCTAACCCCTATCTGAGAGTACAGCCAATAGGAGTCTGTGAGTCTAAGGAAGTGGGGAAGGTGGGGATAACAATGCAGAATTTGAGACCATGAGCTGAACCAACCCACTCAACTGTGCTATTACTCTGTAGGGGCCTCCAAGCCACCATTATAGGATTTTGTTTGGAATTGAAGTTCTAAGAGGCTGGATGGAGGCAGTAACAACAACAACAACAATAACAAATTAGACAATATGAGTAAGCAGAAAAAGAAAACCAGAAAACAATCTTTACACTCAAAATGAATTACAATCTAAAAGTATAAAACATGTGAAAAAAAATTGGAGATGCTAGCCAATGCAATGAGACAAAAAAAGAAATAAAAGAACTGGAAAGACAGAGATGACTATCCTTATTGTGAAGGATAGATCACCCTACATAGAACATCAAAGGGTATTTGTAAAATAAATTACCAGAACTAATTAGGGAGTTCAGCAAAATTATTAATACAAGATTAATAAACAAAATAGTGTATTCCTTAAACACCATTAGAAAATTTAGTGGAAAACAATCACATTTACAATAGCAAAAATGAAATAAGAAATATAAAGTTAGAAAGTATAAATCTAATGAAGGGTATGCAGGAGCCTTTGGAAAACTGCAAAACATATAGGGTATAAAAGAAAAACTGAGTAAATGGAGCATATACCTTGTTCATGGGTGGGAAGAACCAATATAATAAAAATGTTGATTCACCCCCAAATCTACCAAGTGAATACAATTCCCATAAAAATCCCAGCAGGGTTTTTGAAGACTGTTTCTTGATAAACTTGTTCTGTAATTTGTATAGAAGAATGAAAGACTAAGAATAGCCAAGATATTTTTTAAAAAGAAGATCAGGATTGAACAGACTTGCCTTAGTACACAGAAAGACTTATAAAGTTACAGTAATTAAGACAGAGGAGACAAATAGGCCAAGGTATAATAATGTTTTTTAGCACTCAGAAAACATATGTGTATATGTAAATAGATAGGTAGATAGTAGACAAGTAGATGTGGGGGTATGTATGTATTTCTTGTGCATGTCATTGTAAATCAGTTTGAAAGGGAAAGCTACACAAGGAAAAATAAAATGATATTGTTACTTCATACCAGTCACAAAATAAATTATGATTTCTGGATGAAATTTAAAAGTAGAACTTTTTGCTTTAAATATGCTTTTTATTTTAAAATACTTTCAGACGTACAGAAAAGTTGCAACAGAGAATTCTCTCATCTCCCTTATCCACTTTCTCCTTTTATAATCATCTTATATTACCATGATATATTTGTCACAACTAAGAAACCAACATAGGTACATTACTATAAACTAAACTCAATACTATATTCTAATTTCATCAGTTTACCCCCAAACGTTCTCTCTCTGTCCCAGGATCCCACCCAGGGTACCACATTATATTTAGTTATCATCTCTCCTTAACCTTCTGTGACCTGTGACAGTTTCTCAGACTCTCCTTTTCCTTGAATACCCTGATAGTTTTGAGGAGCACTGGTCAGGTTGTATGTAGAATGTCTCTCAATTTAGGTGTGTCAGTTGGGAAGACCACAGAGGTGAAGGGTCCTTCTCATGACATCATATGAAGAGTGCATGCTTATCATGTGACTGACCACCAATGAGGTTAACTCTGATTACCTGGCTGAGATAGTATTTGCCATGTTCTCCACTGCAAAGTTACATTTTCCCACGTTCTGTGCACTTTGGAAGTGAGCCAGTAACAGCACACACTCAAGGGGTGGGGGGAGTTAAGCTGCACCTCCTTGAATGAGGAGTCTCTACATAGATTATTTGGAATTTTTCTGTAAGGGAGATTTATTAAATGTAGTACTTTTAAAAGAAATGAGACATCATTTGACTTTGAGTAGGAAAATGTTTCTTAAGATGCCAATTATAAATAACATAAAGGGAACGATTAATGCATTTGAATACATTAATTTAAAAACAAATCTATGCGAGTGCAATATACAAAGTTAAAAGACAAACGAGAGACTGAGAGAACATAATTCCAATGCGTGTATCCAACAAAGAATTTGCATATAGAATAAATAACAAATTCCCATAAATAAAAAGGAAAAGAACAACAACTATCTATATACAAAATGAGGAAAGGGCATGAATAGGCAGTTCACAGAACAGGAAACCCCAGTTAAGATGATGTGCAACCTCAGTAGTTACCAGGGAATGCATCTTAAAAGTACAAGGAGATAGCATCTACCACCCATCAGTTTGGAAAGAAAAATATTTTATAGTATCCAACATTGAAATACAGGGTAAGAAGTTCATCCATTTAAGGATTATAGAAATATGAGTTGATAGCATCACTTTGGTGAAACATCTAGCAATAAAGTGAAATTAAAGATTTATATACACTCAGTTGTAAAGATATCCTATGAAGATGTGCTTATCAAATATTTTTGTGCATAGGAATCAGCTGAGGAGTTTGTTAAAATGTAGATGTTGATTCAGTGGGGTCTGAGAGTCATTTCTACTAACTCCCAGCTGCTGCTGGGGCTGCTGCTCCACTTGCCTGCACGCCGAGAAACAAGCCTTGAGAGTCGAGGTCAGCAAAGTATAGCCCCGGGGCCCAGGGCCAAATCTATCTCCTGCCTCTTTAAATAAATGAAGCTTTATTGGAACGTGCTCATTTGTTCACATGTTTATGGCTGCTTTCAGACTACAATAGCAGAATTGAGTAGTAGCAACAGAGACTGTATGGTCTGCAAAGCCTAAAATATTTTCTGTCTGGCCCTAAATGGCATAGTTTGCTAACTACTGCTCTAGAGAAACTCTCCCACGTGTACATAAAGAGAATTGTATAATAATATTTGTTGCAACTTTTTTGGAATAATGAAAAAAAGTACAAACAAGTGTCAATTGGCCAAACAGGTAAATAATTTGTAGTATGGTCATACGATGGACTCCATTAGTTAAAGTTAATGAATGAAAACTACATGAATCAAAATGGACAAATCTAGAAAACATCCCTTTTTTGAAGTTTAAACTTGTGCAAGACAATACCATAATTTGGTTATGGATAGATGCATATGTAGGAAAATTATTAAAAAATGCCCAAAAAGAATAATCAACTATTCCAGAGTGGTGGTTACCTCCAGGGAGGGGAGGAAGATAAACACAGTCTTGCACGGACTCACACGGGTTCTCAGCCGTGGCTATAATGGATTATTTCTTCAAAAAGTTGAAAAGAAGATATCAAAATATTATAAATTGTTAATGCTGGGTGGTAGGTGCAGAGTTTTGATATTCTCTACACTCTTCTGATATTTCATATATTTCAAATATTTGGAAAGAGTCAAAAGACTCAAGAAAGGAAGAAAATATAAAGACATATTTTGAAGTGCAAGGAAGGGAATGAAGATGGATTATTAATACTTGAGGTTCTCTTTCCTCTCGACTAAGCAAGAAAAGAAGATGCTAAATTATTACAGATTGTCCCTTATATAGTGAATTTTGAGAATGGTAAAGATGTTTTGCCATTGACTAATATATTACTCCATGGCTTATGGAATAGTTTGATTCTAAGAGGTCACTTCACCCGTCTTATGGAGTGAAAGGAATTTCGCTTTCTCTGGTGCTAACATTTCACTTCTTGAAGCCAAGATAGGCTTATGGTTGGGATAGCGTGAGCAATGCCAAGGGCGAGGGCCTCCAGCACAGTCCCCCCCCTTTTGAGGGAGAATCTTAAAATACCGCCAGGGACGAGCTGGGAAAGCCTTCAAGATTCCTTCAGGGACGAGCCTTTTGCTTTTGTGGGAGAATCTGTGTTCTGTGCCCCTTTTTCTCACCCAGACACGGACGCCCTCCCACCGTGGCATCCCGTGGGCATGACTCCGTGCGCTAAGTCATGGCTGGAGTACGTTCAGCCTCGGTGCCCTCCCTCCGAGCATCTGCGCACAGCTGGAACCAGACTCGGCAGCGCCGGCAAGTGGGCCAGGGCCATCTCGTCACTCACTTTCCCAGCAGCATCAAGGGGCTTTTACAGGAAGAGGCACCCTCTACTGGAGTTGGGGATCTCAGTTCAACATTCTTTGCTCCGAAGTGGACAATAGGGACATTTCAATATTCTATAAAACCCTTTGTGACATGTTTATTATTATAGGAATACAGGAAGAATTTAGGTCCAATCATGCCCCATGAAATATACAGCTATAGTAAAAAGTCCTGATAGTTGGCATTCAACATCATTTTGTCATATGCCTTATACTCATCAGGCAATGTGTGGAGGTACAACCAGCTGACGATGTGAGGGCCACCTTCTCTCCTGGCAGCAGGGTATGAGCACCGTGCCCCCCTTTACTGCACGGTTCCGGCTCTGAGCTGTCTTCCCTTTCTGAGATAGGTTTGTCCCTTTGCTATAGGTTTCCAGCCACTTCTTTAAAATTGTTAATCATGACCAGAGGGAACATCAGTTTGGTATTGTAGGGGCGGTCAGCAAGGCTTGCTGAGATGGCATTCCCTGGTATTTAACACACAGTCCATAACCGAGTACGATAAACCTAATGTTTATTGTAAAGTTTAAAACTCAGATGTGAAGACAAACCATGCAGGTATTGTAAGTAAGTGAAGGGGTGGAGGATACACCTTGTCTAAATTGAGTGGCCACCACCCTACTGTCACTGATTATCATTCTTCAGAAATGTTGGCCCAGCATTGCCGGAACTCTTGGATTTTTAAGGGAAGTGAGAAATTGGGATATTTTAAATGTGAAATCTCCCATGTTTTAAATGTTGGCAACTAAATAAAAATTTTTTTAAAAATATCATTTATGCTAAAGAAAAAAAGAGACACATCCTAGGGCCATGTATGGCCTGTAGGTTATGTTTGCAACCTCAGAATAATAAAAGAAAAGATCTGAGGGTTCTAAGCAACCTAATTTGTGGTCAGCAAGCCTAGGCATTTGGGGCTCACCCACCTGGGCCAGTGCCACCAGCCTTTTATTGGATCTGATGGCAGGAGAAGAAAGAACTTAGGTTCAGAAAAGCATAGCCGCACCCAAAGGGAAGGTACGGAACAAAGCAATCATAACCGTATCCCAGGAGCCACGAGGATTCCTTGGTGACCACTTTCCCATGGCCTTGGCGGGGCCACCACTCAGGCAGGAAAAGAAGCAAGAGTCGTGTGTCTTTGAGGGAGCTTTTCATTGCCACAGTGTACTCTTCTCTCCACCCTGTTCATACGGTGGCCTGGAGGACGGTGCTGGGGGGAGAGTCCACCTGGTGCCGCGCGTGGCTCTCCAGAGGTATTCTCAGATATCTTACGCCCTTGGCACGGTGTGATTATGTTCTGAATAATTGCTCTTCTCTCCAGACACATGGTTATCTCTTGCTCATGAGGTCATTTTTCATCCTTCCTCAGCTAAACTCCAAGAAATAACATCAAAATGAAGGAGTCAATGTCCAGAGTCTGAGATTCCTTACTTGGGAGGTCCCCATGCATGCAAAGTGTCACTCTGAGGGTGGTGGGTGTCACAGGCCAGTGAGTGCAGAAAATGAGTGAAGGTGTCTGTCTGGGAAAGAATTAGACCAGGGTCGGCCGGAGGAGGGAATGGCAGGGCTGGCGCCACCTACCTCCCCGGCGAGCGAGGCTGTTGGTGAGGAAAGGAGACTCTGCCCTCGGCCCAGGGCTTGTTAAGGGGCCCTGCTTCCTCTGGAGAACGTCCTTGCCACCACTGCCTTGGCCTCCCTGTCACTCCTTCCTGGATATTGGTTTTTGACAGAGGGGAGCCGTATTGCAAGGTAGTTAATTACAAAGACTTTGGAGTTATGAAGAGCTGGAGTCAAATTCAGACTCTGCCACAAAGTGAACTTGGTCTTGATTTCCCGTATGATTGAGGCTTAATTTTCCCACTTGTAAAATGGGAAGTTAGTGCTGTCAACTTTTTAAGGAGGTTGGGGGATAATGAATTAACTGCAGGCAATGCCTGGCACTGTCACGACCTTATGTAGGTCTTTGGATTCCAGGGTGACCAAGACATGTCTGATGGCAGCATTGTTATCGCTGGGCACAGCTTGGGCTTCCCTTCTTCATCCCATGCCGGCCTGCAGCACGGCTCAGAAACGTTTCGCCTCTTCTTACCCATGGGGAAGGGTGGGCAGGTTGTGGCGAGAATGGCACCCTGAGTGGAGTCCTCCGGCCGGAATTGTTCCTGGCCTCTGGCTCCGTGTTACGTGACCTCCCCAGGACCTCCCGCCAGGTCTGCTGTGCGTCTCTGCCCACACTAGTGTGAAGTGCCTTCTCACAGCCAATGCTATGCAGGGGCTAAGCGTTGCTGTGACTTCGCAACTTCACGATGATGGACAAACAGAATTGAAGAGGGAATGTTGAAAAGAATCCAGTAGAGCTCCGTTTGGCATTGGGCCTGTTCTCAAGGCCTTACGGAGTTAGCTAATAACATGATCATGTCAGATAACAAAAGGAAGACGCAGAGGCAGAAGTAGAGGCCTTTGAGAATCCAAAGTCAGATGAAAAGAGTGCAGGCGGAAGAGGCAAGGAATTTCTTTTCATTGGCAGGTGCTGGGGAGCTGTTGGCTCTGGAATCCCGAGGCTAGAGTGCAGGGCTGAAACCCCGTGAGCCAGAGATGATTGGGGTGTCAAAGATTATCAGAAACATGAGTTTGAAAGGCCGGGCCTCCTTTTGTGTTGCACAGCCACGGGAACTGGCTTTTCCTTGCTGCGGTGAACAGAAAGGACTCACCTTTGAAGATTTAACCTGCTTTTGGCTCAATGAGCTTGGCTCCCAAACCTCATCCAATCCTGTGGGTGCTCAGCGCCCCTTCTCCCCTATCCTCTTCCTTTACTATGCCCCTCCCTTCCCCAGAATGATCCCAGAGCCTCTGGCTTGCTTCTCAGGAAACGTATGCTTTTCTTAGACAATCCCTGCAGACCGGGCTCTGTTCTGAATTACAGAGGCCTACAGGTACCCTGTGCTGGATGATTTGGGGAAAGCCACTGGCAGATGGAGGGAAAGCGCAGACGTGGGTGTCCATGGGCCCCTGGTGGGCAAGACCTTATTTGGACGTGTATTTTCCCCTCTTTGGCCTTTTCTCCACCAATCTACCCCTTCCCCAGTGTCCACTGAGGGCCTGGCCTCCCCTACCCTCCCCCCAGTAAATGCCTTTTCCTTTCTGCTCTGGGGTTGTTCAGAGACAGAGGGGGAAGCATGGAGGATTTTGGAGCAGTGCCTCTTGTGCTATCAGGCTTCAGCTTTTAGAATCTTGGAAAGGCTCCACCTAGGAAAGAGTTCCAGAGAAAACAAACTTCAGATCCCAGCTCATATGGGAAAAGGCTCATGTTCACGAAGGCAGCTTCAGGGACCTTGGCAGAGACTTAGGCGGGCTTGGCCCTGGCCTTTAATGGATCCGACATGGAGCCTTCCAGGGCCCACAGATGCTGCGTGGCCTCCGAAGGAGATTTCACTCTCTGAAGCTGTAGTGATATCTCTTTCACAGGAATTGTAGTCCTCGGGTCTCCAGTGAACCAGCAGCTTTTGTTGTTCCAGTGGTTTATGCCCTAACAAAGGCAGAGATTTTCAGGAGCCAAACACCACTCCCCCCCCATCCTCTTCATCCCCCCTTATCACGTTGCTTCCCTCTTAGAAATTAGCTGTATTTCCTTCATGAGATATAAGGAGCCAGAAGGAAGGTCTTGGGTCCAGCAGGATTATCTCCCAAGTCATGAGAATCCCCTTCCAGGCCCAGGAATGGCACCCAGAATGGCAGTGATAGGCACAATTTGGGGACGTTCTGGCCCAAGAAAGGGAATGGGGGCGAGCGTGTTAGGGAAAGTGTTGGACAGAGTTCATGGTGATGGCAAATCTCTCTTCTCTGACTCCAGCATGTACCATTTCTGTAATGTCACTGTGAGATACTCAGAGGTTAACGAATCTAGATTTTGTGCATAAAATGAACCAGGTGCCCCTACAGGCAAAGCAGTGTGGGTGTAGGAGCTGGGGACACCTGGATTTCTGTTTCTGGCATTGTGCACTTAAGAAAAATACTTCCCCATGTTTTTGCACTTGGGGCTCAATACTGACCATTAATCCCCCCCATGTCTGCCTCTTCTGCCAGGGGTCTTTTCAAACATAGACAATCATGGGATATTAAACTTGAAGGACAATAGAGATCATCTAGTTCCATCAACTCACTATATATATGAGGAACCTGAGGTCCAGAGTGGGGATGTGTCTTACCCAAGGTCACATGGTGAGTTACCTCCTTTGACGTCTTTGTATGCAGTCGAGACCCCTCCCCCTAACAATTTTGACTCTTAAGACCTTAAGACTCACTCATCAAACCCCCATAAGTCTCCGAGGACTGGGGTGTGACTAGGCGCCCAGTGTGGGATTGGTGCTAAAATCCCTTAGGTTAGAGGAGTCTCTTCCGGGGAAAGGAAGCTTCGTAGGGCTTAGGTAAGGGGTATGGGAGAAACAAGAGAGGTGCCATGGCCTGGAGGGGTGTCACAAACCTTCTCAGCAGGCTGCCCAGACCAGTGGCCTTCCTTCCCTTTACCCTAAGACCCAAGAGAGCTCTTGTCTGGGGTCAGCACAGGGATACTGCCTTAGAAACCTCTCATCTTGAAACCGAGCCTCCCTCTAAACAAGACGTCATAGACAAGGACGAGGCCCTCCATCTTCACAAACCTGACCCTGCTCCCTGCAGAGCAAAGGGTCCCAACACTCCGAATGACTGAACACTGTTTTGATCATAATATGTCCTGGACAAGAGGAGGGGACTCATCACATCTCCAGCGTCCAGCAGCCTGTTCTGCCCTCTGCATGCCTGCACAGAGCGCTCACGAAAAGATAGCTGACTCTGTCCACCTAGCGGCTCAAACACACACAGACACATGCAAACACGAGCACACTCCTTACAGACACGCTTTAAATCTGGGGTCGATTAAGCAGCATCTTTCTGGCTATTTGATCAGAAACACTTATGCATCTGGACATCCTAATTTAATCCAGGGCTGTGTGGCCAGAAAAGCGACGAGCTGTCATGGATGTCCTCCTCGCTTGAGGCACCCATGGCCTGGTGGCCACCCATGTTACTTCCCCTGGGCATTTCCATCCCCTGTAAGTCTTGGGGTTCTGGGAAGGTTGAAAGATCAGCCACCATTTGCTAAACCTTCCGCGGACCTAGTGAAGTGAGGCGCGAGGGTCACTGAGGAAGACGGGAAGTATAGGGCCCCCACTTCCTGGCGTGGTCACAAGTGGTCCGTGCAAGTTCAGCTCCTAGAACTAGAAATGCCCCTCTGGTATCCCTAAAGAATCCAAGTTCTGGGACAGCATAGCCTTCTCCTCCCATCCCTCAGCCCCTAGTGAGTGCACACCCCTTCCCCACATGCCCCCCAGCTCATCACTGGAGCTCCTCCTTCCAGAAAGATGGTTATAGACCGAGACCTACTTAGAGAGGCTGTTCCTCCTCTTCCATGACAACCCAAGGCCAAGGCCCCAAATATTTCGCTCACGTCCCTTCCTTGGTTCAGTGGAGGCTGCAGCAAAATGGGGTGTTTCCAGTTTCTCTGACCATGCTTGGTTTTAAGTTAATCCCTCCCCCTGTCCTTCCCTTTTGCTGACAGTTCGTTTGGCTGTTTGCAATATATCTGTATCATATCTCCAGTTCTTCCCCTTTCCAGCCCCTCTCTGTTTCCCCTCCTAGTTTTGATCTTCTTTGGGGGGTTTTGATTTTTACTTTATTTTGCTTTTTTCTGTTTTTCTGTTTTTTTTTTCTTTTTGTTTTTTTATAGGTTTCAGAGAAATTATGTTGAATCCAATAAGCCTTCCCGGACATTCCAAGCCTCTTAACCATGGCATCTATGTTGAGGATGTCAATGTTTATTTCAGCAAAGGACGTCATGGCTTTTAAAAAACTCCTTTTAAGCCTCCTTGTTTTGATGTCACCTTGGTAGGCTGGGCCCTCTGAGAGGCTGGAAGCTCTAGGCATTGTTCTCTTTGGATCCAGGGAAGCTAAGTAGAAACTGCATGAGCCACTGGTGCCCCCGCACCCTTTGACTCCACCAAGATGGGTGTTGTCCCCCATCCACCACTGGCAGGGTTGTTCCTTCCCTCCAATCATCACTGTGCTCCTTTTTTTTTTTCCCCTGGCCTATGAGGCAGCTCCTGCCACCATTTTTAGAGCCAATAAAGAGAATTAAAAACCCGTGCACCAGGAGCATCTTTTAAACACACTAGCCATCCTCTTGCTTTACAAAAACAACCTAAGCACCACGAGAAAGCCTGATGAAGTCCAGCCATGCTCCGGCCTCACTTTCCCTGCCTGGAAGCGTGGGATCTTCCTGGCTCTCCCTAGGATACCACGCTGTCCTCTTAGTGACCTCGTCGCCCTGCAACCTCCAGTGGGGAAGAGTCACGGAGAGCACCTAAGCAGAGGCGGAGACGGCGCGGTAAGAGAAGGGGGAGCCAGGCCCCAGTATTGACACCAAGTTAGGTCTCAGAGGAAAGAATGGAAACCAATCACTTTATAGACATATATTTTTTTGGTTTTTTGGTGGAAAAAAAAAATCGTCCTTTTTTTTGGACACACTTGCCCCTTACTTCCTGTTCTATCTGCAACGGCTCACAGTGAGTGTGATATTAGAAAACTCCTGGGAAAGGAGAGTTTCTCCAGGCTCCTCCTTGGCCCCTAGAGCTGCAGTTCCGACCAGCTTTGGCTGCAGGAGGTCTTGCCGTCATTTGGCCATCCTTCTAGGACCACAAGGGACCGAGGGAAGCAGGGACCAAGGCCCTTCCTGCTAGTCCATGATCCTGGGATTGGCTCTCTTCCCCCACTTCCACTTATTCTTGACTCTAAGAACTTTTGGAACCCAGTGGAATCAGCATTTCAAGGTCAAGATGAACTGAAGGGGAAGAGAAGTAAAACTTGGCCTCCTCCAGCCCCTCTCATGGCACCAATGGAAGTGTCCTCCTGTTCTCTGGTCAATATGTGTGTTTACTTTGCTTGCTTTGACTCATGCCTTACTCCACAGCCACCCTCTCCCAAAGAGGGGGTTTGTTTCCCCTGTTTTCAACTTAATCCACTGGGGAGAGGGAAGGGGATGACTTTCCCTTGCTTTGATAGGAAAGGCACATCTGTAGGCCCTGAAACTCGCCCAGGTTTGCTGACACCTTGGTTGAGTAGACTTCTGGCTTGGCCCAGCTCTGCCCACCCATGGGGCCTCCATCGTGAAGTGAGCCTGGGGTGCCCACGATGGCGGGGAGCACGGATCAGGGAGCTGCCTGCCGCGAGCTCTTGGGACCAAATGGCGATTGTTTTAACCTAATAAGCTTTGCCGTGGTATTGCACAGCAATAGAGAGTAGAGTCTATGCCTTTGGTAAATTTACCTGGGAGTTCAAATTCCCACTTAACGATTTTACTTCCCAGGTCCTATGGATGGTGGTTCTTCCCGTCAGGGTCCTAGCCTGATTCTCAGATGCCTCCATGGGATTTACAAACATGAAGCTGTCCAAGTTCTTGCCCAGTATCTGGGGTGGCCTCCCAGGCACCCAAGTTTCCAGAGTCTCACCTGGGGATGTAGGTTCTCTCCAGGGCCGCCAGGTGTGTGCTATCTCACCTGCTCTGGCTCCCTCTTCCCACTCCCCATTGCTCCATGTCAGGCTGTTCCCTGTCATGCCCTGCTGGCCCTTCGGGGTCAGTGCCTCCTCCCAAGTGTGGCTTTAAGGAGTAAGCTTGAGGATGATGTTTTTAATTATTGTGAATCATTACCTCATTTCCAGCCGCCCAGGCTCCATCCATCCCAGCATCTTTTATTCTGCCATTTTCTTCACCTTGTGCTATGACAATGGGGCGTTGTGTTTCCACAGAGACTTATAGGAGTGTTCAGTGTATAGTTTCTTAATAAACACTTTATTTTCTAATGAAATGACTGGATCAGACCTCTTATTTGGAAATTTTGCAAAAATGTTAAAGATATAGAAATTCCAGGATATCCACATTTTTTTTTTTCTGATTTACTGTTACTTTTTGAAAGAAGTTTCTTAGTTCAGCTTGGTTTGAAAAGGTGGTCACAATCTGTTCCATTGGTTGCTTTCACTGAGACTCCTACAGATAGGTCAGGTTCATATACTTAAGTGTTTCTTCATCTTATTGAGAAGGAGTTGGAGGCTCAGAGAAGTTGAATGGTTCTCCTAGGGTCACACAACATGAGAGGTCAAAGCAAAATTCAAATCTTACTCCAGCTACCACTACACAGGCCACTGAGACCCTCACTCTCTTGGTGGCTGGGGGACTATTCTGTTGTCCCCTAGCTTGCAGAGATCATCTCTTCAAAGCTGATGTGTAAGAGGGGTCTGGAAGTGGGATTGGGGGATCCTTTATCTTTGGTGCACCAGCAAGCGAGTGGGTTCTCCCCAGAGTGGAGTGGTTTTATGTGTTCCCTGTGGATCTTGGAGAAGTGACCTTTCCCAGAGGAAGTTGGAGCCTTGGCCTTGCAATTCAACACACTGATCATTCAGAGACTTTTCCCCACTTCATGCACACACACCCGCATACACACACAGGTGAGCCAGAGTCTCATGGCAAGTCTCATGTGGCTGCCAGGAGGGAGGGGCCAGAGAGTCCTGGGATCCTACTGAGAGTAGAATGCTTAGATGGGCAGGCACGTCTGTCTGCCCTTGGACCCTGGCCCTGACACAGCTAGATGGGTTGAAATGCCTCTGGTAAACTTGCAATCTCTTCATTTTAGGAGGAGGGGACACTGTATGTGGCTCCATGTGCAGGTGGTGTGGAGCAGAGTGGAGAACGAGGGCTGGGGAGGGCTCCTGGGGGATCTGGACCCTTCACAGGCCCCAGCAGGCCTTGCTGGAGCTTGTTCACTGAGGAAGTAAAGGAGAGACAGGTAAAGTCATACGGGTGCGCTCACGTTCAAGTGTGGCAGGGCATTGGTCAGGCCAGGTGGGTGCCTTTCTACTTACCCTCACTTACTTTGTCTTCCATTTAAGTCTAGTTTGGTTTGAGTCCCCCCACCCAAAATGGAAACTCCTGTCCTCTAGAGTGGCCTGGGTTTGAGTTTTTCTGTTCTCAGTGGCTCCAGGGAGTCAGGGCTGGAACAGTGATGCCCCACAGGTTGGGACTGTCCTTAGGACCATGAGGGGAGGCATGTGTTTAAGGGAGAGCTTTCATTTTTAATATAGAAGAGATTTAAGCTTTGTTTTGTTCTGATGCATAAAGCTTGTCAATGCCTGGAGAGGAGATAATGGGTAGAAACGGCCCCTGAGAAGATGGGAGGGAAATGCATGGATAGCTCAGGAGGAGGGCATGGCGTTAGCACGTGGAGGGAGAGCTCTTCTGATGTAGGAGGGGGCAAGAAGAGGAAAGAACGGGCATGTGGGTCTTTTAGAGGTTTAGGGGCAGGGAAGTGAGGGAATTCTTGTCTGGTAGCTTCTATTTTGTCTATCAAGTGTGAGGCAAGGTCTTGTGCTATGAGTGAGAAGATCCAAGGAGAATTCAGAAGGGTTGAATCAGCAGTGGAAGAGTGTACGGCAGATGACAGAGAAGTGTGGAAAGATTGCCGGGCAGACTGAGGACCCGGCTGGGATTGGAGAAGGATGTTTCATCCCCAGGCCTCTGCTTTCCAAGTTTTCTTGCTCAGTATTGAGGTCCCATGGCATTTACCCTGATGTTACAGCCTCTAGGGCAGTCACAGCTGGCACAGGGCAGACCTGGAGAGCTGAGCTCAGCTCAGAGAGGATGCCAGCTTGGACTGGCTTCAGTTCAAGGGGGCTGAAGGGACCAGCCAGTCCTGCAGCTCCCCAACCTCTGGGTGTGAATCTCATTTACAGAATTTCACAGTGGCTTTCTTGGACTTAAGCTTACCCTTTGGTCCTGCAGGATTTCGCCGCAGAGGCTCACAGCTGACTCGGTTTATGAACCCGGTGCACGCGCCAGCTGCTCTCTGGGTGTTCATTCTCGAGGGATAGTTGACGGGGGCTGGTTCTGAAACCTGGAGAATAAGAAACAACTTCAGCCTTAAGATCTTGTAGGACAAGGTGAAATCCGGCGTAGTGCCTTCCAGGGACATGCCCTGCAGAGGCTGAGTCTTCCACTAGCGTTACGCGGCCAGGTCCAGGAACTGGTTGCCGAGCTCCCAAGAATGGGATCGCCATGGGGCGTTAATAATCACCATTATGTCTATCTTGTGCATCACTCACTCGAAGCTAGGCACATTTTACCCACAAGGAAGCTGAGGCTCAGAAAGGTTGAATAACTAGCCTGGGTTCTCACCGCTCAAAACTGGCAGAAACAGGACTTACACAAACCCGCCTGAGCTTAGAGGGCTCTCGGCCACTCTGCTGCCGTTTAAAGCAGCCCATCTTGTGCTCCTGGAAGTCCACCGTCCTGGGGCTCCATGATAATAGCTCGCACCCCACTGCCAGGACAAAGAGGTCTTTCAGGGGTCTTTAGGGTGAGGTGCTATCCCTTACTTCCTTCTGGAATGACCTTAAAGACTCTCTAGAAAAGAATGTCTGCAGTGTCCTTTCCTCACTCATTCTAGCATTTAGTGACCCTGGGTACCTGCAAGTGTGGTTAGTCTTAGATCTAAGATGAATCACCTGGCTTACAGTTGGTGAGATTCCCCATCAGACAGTGATGGCCTCTTAGATGTTGGGGAGGACCTGTTGGAGGGGCCAGCCTGATCCTTGGGAGTAGCAGGTCAGTCTGCCCAGGTCTGGGCAAGCGTGAGCAGTGTCGGACAGGAAGGTGGTGGAGGAAAGACCCTTGCCTGACTCCGCATCCCAATTTGACCTTTCTCCACCTCACCTCAAAGACCTCCTGGTGTGTCCAAGCTCAGCCATGCGATTCTCACCCAAGAAAAGACCAGATGCTGAGCAGGTTCCATTTGGAAGCCAAGAACCTGGCCCCTGGCCGCCCTGCCTCTCCCCGCTTGTGTGGGAATTCCTTTCTGCAGCCAAGCTCCCGGCAGCCACCTCCTCACCGCCACCTCCCAGCCACAGGTGTGACCGCAGCCCAGCACTCGGCCCAGGCCCTCAGGTCAAGTCCAGGCATGAGCAAAGGATCAAGCGTCTGAGACACAATGGTGAGGCGGCAAGGGAGGGCTGCATGCCGCAGCGACAGCACGGAGCGGGCAGATCAATGCAGGACGACTTCATTGTTGTGTAGCTTTCTGAACCGAGCCAGACACGGATTAGGCAAAGAGCCGGAGCCTTTGTTCCTTCAGGGTTTACTGACTCCTGTGCCGTGCTTGCTGCCAGCCTGACTCTGAAAGCAAGAGCAAAAGGAGGTGGCAGGGAGGGAGGGACAGGGAGGGACAGGGGTGAGGCTGGCTGCCCACGGCTTCTCTGGGAAGGACCTAGGGAAGGCTCCTAAGCATGACAGTGGAGGAGGACAGGGTGGGACCTGTGGGGAGCCTGGTTTGCATCTGGATTGTGCAGCGCGGGCCTGGGGCTCTGCCTCCCGGACCCCACCCCCACTCTAACCCACCCACCACATTCCCACTCTCTCCTGCTGGCTGATGTGGGCGAAGCTGCCTGCAGCCTCTCGTTTCCTTGGATAGCTCTGGTTCTGCATTTTGCCTTTAGAAATCCTACTGTTACCACCCCTGTACTTCCCACCTCCCGAGAAAACCTCAGCCTAGATCTGACAATTTATTTCCAGAGCTAAATAAGACTCCTTCTTCAACCCTACTTGAACTCAAAAGTGAGCTGAGTTGCAGGAGCCATGCTGGCAAGAGATAAAGTCCCTTTTCTGCTTTTTTCGGGTGGTTCTGATGTTTCATCAGGATGCTGAGGCCCATTTGGGTGGCAGTTTTGTTCCAATTCCTCCTACTCAGTGGGTAAAACTTCCACAGAGTAACCCCAGTTCTGCTTACTCAGGGAGGAGATTTCTGCAGGAGCAACAAGGTCTAAGACCTCTCTGGGTTTGTGTCCCTGTACGTCTGAACACTTCCCCTCCTGTCACAGAATATCTGGGTGTGTGCGCCTGAGAGGGCTAGATCTGCCCTCCCCATATCCTTGGTGTTGGGTGGGTGCGAAGACACTGCTCAGATGGTCTGTGTGCTCCTGGGTCAGGGTGGTGAGAACTGGGGGGATGAGGAAGACGCTGGGCCCGAGCCTGTGCTCCGTCACACTTGGCTGTGAGAGAAGGAAACGAGAGAGGGGAGGATGTCTGTGGATCTTGCAGGGACACAGAAGATGCTGATGGCTCAGGTTTGGTGGCAGAGGCCTCCGGCCCAGGTCCCTGTGGGTCCTGTTTGGGAAGGAACTTGGAACTCTGGGGTAGAGGGAAAGAAAGGCAGGCAGGGCGATAAGTTCCAGAGAAGAGCTGGAGCTGTAGAGAAACCCTAGCTGGGGACGCTCTGGTAGGACTTCCAAGGCGATAAAACAGAAGATGCGTGAGCTGCCCACATAGCACCAGAGGCGCCCTGGGCCTCCCAGGACCACGGTGCTGTCCTGTGGCCTCTGCCAGCAGGAGCCTGTCTCGGCCTCTCTGACGTAGCTGGACCTGACTTTGACTTGGCCGTGGGTGGAGACTGGGGCACGAGGCATAAGACGAGAATGGAGCCTGGCTTTCCTGAGAGCCAAAACCACCGAGCGGCGCTCCCCCCACTCTGTGTCTACGAGCAACGTCAAGCAATGTCTGGGAGTGCGGAGGGGCAGTCACAACTCCCGCTCAGCTCCGGAGAGGGCGTGAAGAGCGAGCAGTGCGGCTGTGCAGACGTGCGCATTCCAGCATCGCAGCCCCCAACTTGTGCCTTCGCCGGGGTTTGAGGGGCAGAGCACCAGGTCTGCTCACACAGCACCGCCAAGCCTGACCCGGGTAAGTAACGCTAGCTGGAGCCCTGGGTGCCTCACACTGACAACCAGCTCATCCTCCTGGATCTCCGCGCCTCGCTGTCTGCCACCTGCCTGCTGCTACATGGCAGCACAGTGAAGCCTGGCTCGCCTTTCGGGACCTCACTGGAGCAAGTGGCTTATTTCCCTTACAAAGACACATGCTTCCTTCCCCTGCTCCCAAGTTCATTCTGCAGTGAGAAGGACAAGGACTTAACCCCAGTAAAGGGTAAAGTGACTTTGCTGTCAAATACAGCCTGGTGACACTTCCTTTACAGAGTTCTGGAAGGCCACCTACTTTCTTACTCTGAAACTCACGCTGGCTTCAGTCTGTTTTGATCCTGCCAATGTTGTTTTAAAATCATGTTGTGATGTTCTCTCCACTGCAAGAGTAATAGCCTTTGGCCAAAAGTCATGGAGTCCTGACCCCCAAATGGACTGCTCAGAAAAACAAGAGGGTGTGGGGCTGGGGGTGGTCCACATGTGCTCTTAGAGGAATGGGGTTTTTCTACAAGTCTGTGACGTGGTCTTTAACAGCTGCATAGGCCGAGGGACATGTTTACTTCACACAGCCAGCTTCTTAGGGTGTTGGGAGCATGTGACATGGGGTGTCCTTGAGTTTGGAGCTGAGGGTTTAAGCCTCTGTGACACAAGACACCCCTGAACCTACAAAGCTCTCTCACTTCCAGTCTTCTCAGCACTGATCAGATAAGCAGTCTCTAAGGTCTACCCTCCTGCTGCCAAAGTCAAGGCAAGTGTGAGCCCTAATGTCTGTGTCCCATGGGTCAACCAATGTGGGTGCCTCTCCCTAGGTCCTCCCACAATCTTAGGGAGAAGGAAAAATTCCAGAATATAGACTAGATACAGATGGAATTCAGCCCATGCTTTATATATATGTCAAAATATCAGCATTCTCTTGCTGTTAATTCTGAAAGAAAACTCACATGACAGAGAACCTGAGGATAAATCTCAAAGCAACTCTTGTTGTGAGTGTTCGTCCCTGATAGTTCACCTGGCCAGGAGGGCACAGCCAGGGTCTCTGGTGGCTCCCATCGGAGGGCAACCGCGGCCTTTCACTGCAGAGGGAGTCAGATACAGAGCCAGACTTGAGTCTCTTCTTTCCCACTGCCGAGTGGGCAGCAGGGGAGATGCCACCAATATAGAACATATTCTGAGAATGTCCTTCCTGGGAGAATTTAAATTCTGAGTTCCTGTTTAAATGACTCACAGAATGGTTCAATCTTTATGGCTGTCAATTTGGCATTTCCTGCTGCTGTAACAGGCGATTGCTGCAGGTACCTCTGATACCAAATGGCCAACCTGGTCATTGAGAAGACCAGAATAATCCCACTGGGAATTTTCAGGAAGGTGTTGATGGGCATCTTAATAATTTTATTGGGTCAACCACTTGACCAACTGTCATCCCATAGGAATTGATCCATTTTCTGGGCAAAGCTTCAGTTACTTAGCACGGTTCTCTTTTAATTCAACATCCCCAACTTGCAGAAAAACCTTTTTCTCTTACTCCAGTTATCAGATAAATGATCGTGAAGATCAAATGCTCCTCTTTTCCTTGACTGCAGCAAAGTTTCCCTTTAGTCTCATGAGATGCTAAGGATTCGTCAGATAACTTTGGAGAATGTCACATGGTATGGCCAGCTCTTGAGAGATTTACAATTTGCATTAGGGTATTACAGGCTATGCAGAGTCCTGCTGTAAATAAACCTTTTTATTCAACCACTTTCCAATTCTGATTGAACACAGAATATTCTTTGCATGACACCTACTCATGGACTCAGCACACACACTTTAGAAAACATTGGGTTATGGTTTGGTGGAAACTTTTAAAGAAGAACCAAGCAGGATGTGTTCGTCAGCCACCCACCTTCTTACATCAAGAAACCACCACGCCCAGCGGTAGGCTCAGTCTCTCATTTCTGCCCTCTACATAGAGTCAGAAAAGATTCTGGTTGCTGGTGGGGAGATACTCTTGTGAAGAGCAGGAAACTTTCACTGGGATATCTCAGAAGAAAATGGTAAGTCATTTCACAAAACAGCTTAAGACTTCAGCATTAAACTTGGCCATCCTCCCAGGCTGGTGGAGGTGACATCATCTAGTGGTAGCACACAGCAATGAAGACCTGGATCCCAGTCTCAGTACTACCAAAAAGCAAAATGACTTGGGGTAAGTTACCTTTCCTTGTTCCATATTTGTTTCTGAGTAGCTGGTTAAAATCTTGCTGATCCTCATGCAAAGGACCTCACCTGGACAGATGCCCCAAATGCCACACCCTGTGAGTCACTGTTGTCTCCCAGTGGGGAACGTCTCTTGGTTCTTGGTCCTTCTCTCTCTGTGCATGTTTTGGTGTATCAGATGGGCAGAGCGTGAGGAGTGGCTGCCCTTTTGGGTGGGCATCCGTGGATTTCTGTAGATAAGGAAGGAAGCAGATGCTTGGGGGTTAATAGACCCTCTCTGTCACAGCTGGACAGGGCCAAGTGGGAGTTCTCGGCAAGATTTTCTGACTTTGATCTCAAGAAGGCAGCTCTGCCTAACAAATAGTCTGAAATGTCAAAGAATAAATGTTAAAGCTTGAGGGGTCATTCTCCAGGGAGTTGCCTGGGCTGGCTGGGGAGGGAGAGGAGGAGGGAGAGAGGGACACAGCAGAATCCTTCACATAAAGATTCCGACTTGGTTTTGTGATATTTAAGAAAAAAGAAAACTCTGAATTATTTATAGCACAGAAGATGGAAACAGGCTGAAGAGAAGGGGCTGGACTTAATATGGAAGTTTACGGCCCATTATTTAGCTGCCCCAGCTTTGAACTGGGAAAATTTTCTTCTTGGTGACATTCTGTTGACCTCTCCTTACCTATTATTATCATTTTAATTGAGAAAATTGACATCCTTTGATATGTGAGTTGTGGGAGGCAATTTCTAGACTTCTGCAAAAAGCAGGAATTACCTCTTTGCCTCCAAGGGTCTGCAGCACATCCTTCAGGGCCCCTCGCAGCTTCCAGCCTGTGCCCTTCAAGCAAGGACTCACGAGAGCCCTGCTCCAGGAAGGGCGGGAAGTGTCTTGGTTTGGGCCTGGGCACCAGTTGGCCATGTGGAGCTGGGAAGGGGAATTGCGTTTCATAGTTCTTCCATCTGAAAGGTGGATGTGATTGTCCTGTGCCTTTTCTGGGCGTGTTGGGTGTATGAAGAATGCCGTGTGTCTAGAACACCTTGGGACCTTGGGGGAGGTTGGGCAACATCTGTATTATGTGAAGGAAGAAAACAAGTAAGGAAATTTTGAAAGGGTAAATTGAAAGGGATTGAGGATTGGTGGTAAAGCTGGAGGGAATGGGTTGGTTCATCACTTATTTTAGTCAGTGATGTTTAGTTGTAAAAACAAAAACGAAAACAAAAAACAGTGATCCTGTTTCTATAGCATGGGTAACTGAAATCCACTGATAATCCCCAAATTTGCAGTTAAAATTAAAATCACAAGCTTCACATACTCTCTAGTCCCTTTCTACAGATTATACAAATGCACTCTTGGTCACTCTCCTTCCAATCAGCTTTGCACACTCTTGGCACTCTCAGAGATGCAAACAAAAGGAGCCAACTTTTGGAAAGTTTGGGAGCAGTGAGGTGAGGCTAGTGAAAGTAGAAATCAGATCATCAGTAAACCTCCAAACAAGCAATACTGTATATAGGAGGTATTGCTTTTATTGAAAATATCAATACTTTTTCCCCCCAGACCTGTTTTTTCCACCTTGACAAACCTAGAGAACATTTTTCAGTTAAAATGTCACAGTGACATTCCTATTATAAAACTCTGGAAACGTACTTATTTTTACACTCAGTAACTTACTCTACCTCACAGAAAGGTCTTCCAAATGTTTCTCCTCCAGCGGTTACTTTCTACGATGGAGAAGTTGGACTGGCATCATGGCTCTGGGGCAGTGGCTCTCAAGCTTTTTGGTCCTGGGACCTCTGTACACTCTTAAAAATTATTGAGGCACCAAAGAACTTTTACTTATGTGGGTTATATCTATCGATATTTACTGTATTTGAAATTAAAACTGAGAATAATTTAAAAACCCAAGCACATGCACACATTCCACTTAGCTGTCAGAATGATGACATCATCACGTCTGGAAGCCACCGGACAACTTCATGAATAATACCTGTGATCAACGGGAGTGCAAAAATGCACAGACCAGCTCACTATTGCTAGGAAAATCGTTCTGACACATACATTTTCTGAAAGGGTCTCGGGGCCACCAGAGGTCTCTGGACCACATTTTGAGAACAGCAGCTCTTGGCAAGACTGAGGCACAAGCAGATTCTGAGATCAAATCTACCAGTCATGCACTTAGATCCAAGTGTAGGAGACTGCCAGAATCCCATTCTTTCATGCAAACATCACCAACTGCCCCTGAGTGTTGACTTTGACTAAAGTGGATGCAACCATGCATGCTCAGTTGCTAAGAATGTGGGAAATCTACAAGAGGACGTCACCTATTATTAAGAAAACTGAGTGGTGGCTGTTTGCTTGCTCTGGAGAAGAACATGGGTTTGATGTAGCAGTAAAGCTTATCGGCTGATTGAAGAGACTCAGCATGAACAGGGTTGGTAAAATTCCACTGGTAAGAGCAGGAAGAATGAATGGCAGGGGATGAGAGGATCTATAAGCAGCACCGTGTTGCTCAGGCGTCCCATCATGTGCACTGTAGCCCTTGTTGCCCATCACAGTTGGATTTGTTTAAGGAGCATGTGAGGCTCACAGTGTCCTAGCCAGGACTCATAAAAGCGTCTATTTATAAGTTTCGAGACCCTGGCATCTTCCTCATTCTCCCAACCTGGGCGGCTTTGGCAGGGGGATATTGGACTACGAAATGTCTAATGTCTTAGGGAGCTTCCTCAGGTTGATTCTGTGTAG
The DNA here is from genome assembly GCA_028533085.1 of Varecia variegata. NCBI lineage: Eukaryota > Metazoa > Chordata > Mammalia > Primates > Lemuridae > Varecia > Varecia variegata. The sequence goes on from CM052438.1 coordinate 5,451,016, forward strand.
CTCCCAGCACACCACCTGGCAGAGGGACCTGTCTGATTATGACAGTGGGTGACAGTGTTCGTGCCTCCTATTGTTCATCATTTATACCCCGGGGAGCAAGAACTGCTCTTCTGCATGATTATTTCACAATCCTTCCCCAAAGAATAGGGTCTTTCAAGAATGCCTCTGAGATCATGAGTGGATGTTGACTCTTTAATTCATCCTTTAAACATATCTGGGGCATCTGCTCTGTGCTGTGCACTCTGCTACTAAGTAAACCAGTTGTACTTCCTGCTTTTAAGAACTTCATAGTCTAGTGCAGTGGTTTTCAGTTTGGGGTGACCTTGGTCCCCAAACATTTGTGTGGAGCCATTTTTGGTGGTTAAAACTGAGGGTGGATGTTACTGATAGCCCCCCATAGCAAAGAATTATCCAGCCTGAAATGTTAACAATGTCAAGATTGAGAAATCCCGGTCTAGTGGTAATACAGACCAGTATCCATTAGTCTTGGACAAGAGGGGCCTCCCCACTTTTTAGGGCCTTCATTCAGCTACCAGGAGTCCTAGGGCCATAGGGAGTAACCACCTGGAGCCTGCATCCCATTCCTTCTTCAAGATGATGTTTTAGTTGCCTAAGCCAGGATTCCGTACCCAAAAGCCCTTACCCACCTCCAGGACATGTTGGTCTCTTTTTTAGTCTGTTCTCCTGAGGGTAGGCTGCACTGCAGGTGTACACTGCTAAGTCCAAGAGTTGGCCAAGAGAACACTGTCTGGGGGGCAGTGGGAGCGGGAGGGTGGATGGTTAGGGGGAGATGGAGTTGCAGGCTGAGTGTGCATGTATGTATGCACATATGAGGCTCCTTTTGCTGTGGATGGAGATGGGGTCGGAAGAGAAAGGGAACGGGCTAGGGGCCAAAGCCTAACACCGGCTGTCTAGACTTACAACTCCAAGGAGCCTTAGACATCTAAAGTCATACCTGGCCCTTTAGGTCATCCTGAGGATCTATTTGCCTGGGTAGGAAGATGAGACATATTTTATTTAGTAATATGTTAGCATTATTTATAACTTCCAAATTGTTAGACATGGGAGATATAGGCTTCTAATTATTTCCTTGTCCCAGATCCTTCAAATGTAAGGAATAGTCATGTTGAGGATAAATGAGTAATTATGAAGCAATATGATAAAATCATGCAAGAGGTGAGCATAGAGGAAGAACACCTAGTTCCTAAATGGAGTTCTTAAACATACTGAATCATGGCATGGATTTGCAGATGTATTAATATAAACAGAAATGGCAGTTCAGGGAATCTCACAATGAAAATGATGTGTTAAGACTTTGAAGGTTCCATTGTTTAGAGAGCTGTCAGTCTCTTCAAACCTTGGAAAGCCTCCTCCCCCCTTGCCACAGAACGAAATACCATGGTCCTTGGGCAACCTCGCGCTGCCTGAGGCGGGTTATGGTGGAAGTTCTTCCTGCTGGACCCTCTCCACACTGGGGCAGTGCTCACACAGGCCTATCACGTTGCCATGGAGACTGATCTCAAGGTCTCCACAATTGATTGGTATTTATTGGGGATCTGCAGTTTTCTGGATGTCGTGACCAGCATCATAAAGGAGAGAGAGGGGCTGCATCTTACCCTCCCCCATTTGCGGACTACTGTGAGGGTATCTCTCTGTAACGGAGAGGTAAAGACCCTGGAGAAATTGCATGGGAAGGAAATTTTTTTTTCTTCTAATAACATTGTGCTTTTTTTCTGATTACAAAAGTAATTTATATTCACAGTAGAAAATTCAGTGAAATACAGAAAAGCACACAAACACATAAATTATCCACCATCCCATCACCCAGAGACAACACTGTTAACATTTTAGCTTTCTGCCTTCTAATCTTTTTTATGTACTTATTTAATTATTGAAGAGAATCAAATTATTCCACGTGCATGTGCACACACACACACATTACTTTGCTACTCCCTTTTTTATAAGATTGTTTGCATTTGCAATTTCACCGATCTTTTGCAATATTAAAAATTTTCATGTAAGTAATATGTCCACCACATGGTTCAACACACCACACACACACACACACACAAATGTTCATAGCAGCATTTTTCATAATAGTCAAGAAGTGAAAAATCCAATGTCTATCAACTGGTGGATCGATAAAAAAAAATGGTATATCCATATAATGGATTACTACTCAACAATAAAAAGGAGTGAAATACTGAGACATGCTAAAGCATGAATAAACCTCAAAAAAAAAAAAAAAAAAAAAAAAAACAGGCCAAGTATAAACAGCCAGACCAAAAAGAGATCACATTTTGTATGATGCCATTCCTGTGCACTGTTAGGAAGAGACGAATCTATAGAGACAGAAATTACATTAGTGGCTGCCTAAGTCTGGGGTCAGGAACAGAGATTAACAGTAAACGGACCAGGGATTTTATTGGGGTGATGAAAATGTTCTAAAACTGGATTATTCTGATGATTTGCTAAATGTTGTTGAATTGTACATCAAAATGGGTACATTTTATGGTATGTAAATAATGCCCAAATAAAGTTTATATATATATATATATAATACATAAAAAATATATATGTAAAATAAAGTTTATATATATGAACTCAATAAAGTTTACATATTATATATAATAAACATATATATAAACTTTATACCTCAATATTATTATTTATCTCAAAATTATTGATACGGATCTATCTATAAAATGTGAGCATTCCCCTTCCTACCCCTGTCTCTCATCTACAGGTTCTTGTACCACCACTGCCATTACCATACAAGTAACCACTGTTATTATGCATCTTTATGAATCTAAGCAAATGATACACAAACCAATATAAATATGTGCTCTTATTTTTTCTCCATTTTGGACAAATGAAGCTATTTATACATATTATTGTGCATTTTTTTTTTTTTTGTATACTCTTCCTCCCAGCCCCCCGTCAGTTTCTTGGAACTCTTAGAGAACTTCCTCACTTTTTTTTTAGAGATACATACTATTCCATTGTATTGATGTATTCAAATTTATTTAATTTCTTTGTAATAGTTTTCTCTTATAAATAACCACAATGGATTGATCATAAATATATTGAATCTAAACAAATGTGGTTGAATCATATTTATGGTTCAATGTATGTGGTTAAATATAACATTAACACAAAGACATAAAACTCCCATAAGCTATTTTGTGTATGTAGACCATATGGCATTATATCAATGTATGCCCCAAGAGTAATACAGATGCTGTTTAACCTGTGATGCGGTTATATCCTGATAAACGCATGATAAATTGAGAATATCATAAATGAAAGATGCATTTAATGCACCTAACCTACTGAACATCATGGCTTAGCCTAGCCTTCCTTAAATGTGTTCAGAACACTTACATTAGCCTACGGTTGGGCAAAATCATCTAACACAAAGCCTACTTTATAATAAAGTGTTGAATATTTCATGTAATTTGCTGAATACTGTACAGAAAGTGAAAAACAGAATGGTGTCACACTGTCATAAAGTTGAAAAATCCTCAGTCAAACCATGGTAATTAGGGGACTGTCTGTATATGAGAACGAGGTTCCCCACAGTCTCAATAAACAGAGGGTCGTGGCATGAATTTTAATGGCTGGATAATGTTCCACTGTGTAGGTATACCATATTTATTTCATTTGTCCCCTGTGTTTGGAAACTTGGATTGTTTTGTTTTATTTTTCCATGTTTACAAATAACTGCACAGGTATTTAGGGACTTCTGGTAGCTAAGATGAAGAAGAGAGATGGCTCAGTGGCAGCCCTCACTGGAGGGGCTGTGTGTCCCTGCATCACTGCCCTGCAGCCCATTCCAGCCACCTCTGGATCTTTAGAGATTCCCGGAGCAGGTATCCAATGGAGTCTCCTTATGCACAGCTATCTTGTAACAGAGAGCTGACCTATGCAAAGCCATCTCCTTTTGAAGTATAATTGCTTCAGACCCCAAGATACAAAGTTGGTGAGCGCAGGCAGGGGTCATTACCTTTCTTCAGGAGACTTCGAAGTGTTGCCAACATTCACATAATGTTTTTCTCCAAAGGGCCCTTCTGGCCAGAGCCTTACCACATTTTAGGGCTGGCGCTTCTGAGCTGCCCAGTCCAGAAATGTTAATGGGATTCTACGCGAAGCCTCTAATCTCATATGTCATACAGATGGCTAACCAAGCGTGGTGCCATGACTTTCGCAAGGTCAGGGTGAGTGTTGGGGGCTGTGCCCATGTACCCTGACCTCCTGCTCTGGCCTTTAAGCAGGCAGCCTCCTGTGAACACACTGGGTGGGACGTGGCGGTAGAGATCGAAGCTGGCTGTAAAAAGGCCACAGAGAATTGCGAGCTAGGCATTTCCAGCCAACCCATTGATCCGGGCTCCAGGAAGAGGAGGGGCCCAAACTGGAGAGAAGTCAACCAGCTGGAGGGAATTCAAGGAAATAGCAACAGGAAAGATGAAGGGGTGGAGAGATCGATCATGAGATTATCTAAATCTACAGCTTTTGATGCCAAGTGATAGCCGTGTTTTCTCTGGCTCTCAGCAGAGACAGCAAAGCCCACGCTGTGGGTCCAGCACGCTTTGTCCTCTTTTTCTAACAGAGTCCTTAGTGTCCTTCTGGGGGTGGGCATGGAGGAGGCAGACGCTGACTAGGCAGGAGAAATGTATCCTCCCTGCTCTGCATTCCTGGGCTCTTGCCTGTTGGAGGTGAGGTCCTGGGGAAGGAAAGGTTCTTAGACAGCAGAGCAGATGATGCAGAAGGAGGCCAAATGTGGGGGTGCAGGCAAGCATAGGGGGTGATGTTAAGGATCAAAGACTGTTGGCAACAGAGAAGGGAGAAAAAGGCTGGATTTGGGAGGAGCACTGAAGTTGAAACCAATGAGTGCAATTAGGTTTGTGTCACTTCCTACATCCCAAGCAAGCTGTTTGTCGGTCATCTGTTAGAGGTGCCTGCCAAGATGCCATGTGCATTCCAGGATCCCTGGGCGCTGGCCCTTCCTGTCTGCCAGGCTGAGAGAGGGGCAATGGATGCCAGCTCTGGAAGCCCACTCAGGCATGTGTGGCCCACCCTAGGAGGCTCTCTGGCATCCTCCTGGAAGTCAGGGTAGCTGGAATCAAGGAAGTACAGCAGGGGAAAGAACTCAAGAGCCTGCTCTTCTCCCTCCTGGCAATGGAGTTGCAAAGAAACAGTTTTCGGTGGTTACCTACTGATGGCCAGGCCAAAGGGAAGCCTGGTGCCCTCACTGACACACCAGCGCCCATTAATTTCTTAGCCCATCTAGGCATGTCTTGGGCAGGACCTGCCCAAGCTCAGGAAGCAGGAGCTCTCAGGGGGCACAGTGCACACTCCAGAGTCGGCCCTTCGGACCAGGCTTGCTTCCTCCCTGCCTTCCTTTGCCCTCTCTCCCTAGCTCCTGCTACAGCTGGCATGCCAATCTGCAAATCTGCCAATGCTACAGTGTCCAGCCCAGTGTGTGCTCAATAAATATTTGTTCATTTTTTAGAAGTTATTAACAAAGGCATTAATAAATGCTCCTTTCCTTTTAAAAATCTCCCAGGAAGGAGTGTCTCTAGATTCCCTGGAAGTTCACCCATCCAGCTAACTGAGGTTTTCCATGGGTCAGTGGCACACCTTCTTCTTTCATGGCATTAAATGGTTTAATACCTATCTAAATGTAATGCCAAGAGCAGGTTATGCATCAAGGTTACAAAGAGGATTCAAAACTGGTCCCTGCTTCATAGGGAGATGGCCATGCACAATGAAGTCATGCACTACCTTGTGATAAGTACCTGTATGTTCTGTGCTTCTCGAATTTCAGAATCCTGATCACACCTTTGTCTGTTGAGGTGAGTACCCCCAGTCAAGCGCAAGGTAGCTAATGATGGGAGAGATCAGGTAGGCTTTGGTCAGATGCCGAAGGACTAGAGATTCCCCTGTGTTGAATGAGGACTAAGAAAAAGCAACCGGGTTTGGGCATTGGAGATTGCTGTGGCTTTAGGGCAGATGTGTCACTGAGTGCAGTGGCAGAGGCAAGAGTGTGAAGGCCTGAGAAATGAGCAGGGGTGAAGAGTGGTAGGTGACATCGACACAGACTACCCATCCATGAGTCTGATGATGAAGGGAGGTGGCGGAGTAATTTCCAGGGGAGGCAGGGTCCAGGGAAGGCTTTTATTACCCTATAGATGAGAAGTCAGTGGGAGAGAGGGGATGATAGTACAGCAGAGAGCTGAAGATTAGATGGGCAGTATCCAAGAAAGAGATGGGAAAAACTGGAGAGAAAAGTTTGGATGGAAGATATTTAACACTGGGGAAAAAGAAGAACCATTAATTCATCTAAGACAAGAGGGAAAAATAAAGATGAGGTAATTAGAGTTGAAGAAAGAGGGAATTAAGGGGGAATTTCTTCCTTTTTTTTTTTTTTTTTAGCTCATCTGAGAGTGAGGTTTTTGCTTGAGGAGGTCCTGGATCAATGCTGTTTGGAAAGGGGACCCAAACAAGATATTTATGAGCAGATATTCATTCATAAAGGAGGCAGAACAGTACCGATTTCCACCAGCTTGAGTTCTGGCTGAATTTTGGCTGGTGTCATAGCCAAAGTTTGGGTCCGGCTTCCTCCTTTTCTCAGTAGAATGCACTGGGAAATGCAGCAGGCAACCCCCTCATCCCAGCTTCCCACCCCGCTGGGAATTCAACCTGCTGGACGTGGCAGAATGCACTGACCCCGGCCCCATAGAAGGGTACCTGCCGTGTGCCCCGGACACTGGCCAAGGGTCCACGCCCGGCTCCCTCCCAGCCATTACCCGTGAAGAGATTCACGAAGCCCACATAATTGCAACATGCTGGGGACTTTCCAGTTGGTGAAATGGCCCTTTTGTGTTGGTGTCAATGCCTTAGTGAGTGAATGCCGTGATCAAGCTCTAGCACAGGGCCTCAGGCTGAGGAGCAGGTGGGAAGTTCTGGGGGTGGAGAACCCAAGTTCTCGTCTCAGTAACTTCAACCTCTGTATACTTGCTGGTAGAAGCTGGGCTCAGAACACTGTGGTCTTAAGCTCGATGTTAATTCCAAGCTGTGGTTGCTCTCCCGCTGGGCACTGCCCTGGTTTGAGCCCCTGATTTAAGCACCTCAGCTGGTGCTGGATCTTGAGCCCTTACTTGATGTTTCCAGAGAGTCATGGAAGCCTGTGGGAAATGACAATAAACGCCACAAAGGCAGTCACTCATCTGTCCAGCTAACACGTGTGGGGCACCACCATGCACCAGGTAATGGTAGAGGTGCTGGGGTACAGCACTGATGGAGTCACAAAGAGCCCGGGCTCTCCTGGAGCTGGTGTTCCACTGGGGGACCAGATGCCAAACAAACAAACAGACAAACAAGTCAGTAGGAAGTTATCCGAGGGTGACAGTGCAATGCATGGGATTGAAAAAACGTCCTGCGTTAGAAGTGACTCCTTTCGGTTGAATGGTTGGAGAGTGAGCGTTTAGGGACAGGTAATGGCTGCAGTCATGGCTCTAAGGTGGCACTGAGCTTGGAATGTTTGGGAGGAGAAGGAAGGGTAGTGGGTGGAGTGGAGGGGATGGAGGAAGGGCTGGGGGTGAGCTCAGAGGGCCAGGCAGGATCAGACTCCATAAGCAGTGATGGAGTGTTTCCAGCTCTTATTCTAAACTCTGAGCTGAAATAAGGAAGGGACATCAAGTTTCTCACTTTGCAAGTTTTTAACAATGACTCTGGTTGGCTGACCATGTTCCCGAGTGGAGGATGAGAGATGAGAGAGGAGGGAGGCAGAAGAACGGAAGGTCAACAAGGAGACCATTGTCCAGGTGAGAGAGCCTCGTGGTTTGAGCTGGGACAGTGGCAGCAGGATGGGAGCTGTGGTTCTATTGCAGATGTGGACAGATTTGAGGAATGTCTGGGAGTGGAGTTGACAGGGTTTACTGATGGACTTTGGGGCACTGTGGAAAAGAGTCATCAAGGAAAACTCCTGGATTAGGCACTTCAGACCCCGAGTGAATGGAAATGCCACTTACCACATAGGGACGCCCCGGAGAAGGTCAGATTCCGAGGTAAAAAAGCAAGAGTTCTGTACTGGCTGTGTTACCTGCGAGAGACCACTGGACGCCCAAGCAGAGATGTCCAGTAGGAGTTTGGACAATGACGTTGATTTGACAAGCCAGATGGCAGCCTAGCGTCCCTCGGATGAAATTGGTGGAGTTCCACCCACCATAGACATCCCACCCACGCCTCTAAGGATACCCAGGGTGGGGTGGGATGAGGCTGCCTTGCTCTTCTCCTGAAACTGTCAGAGTTCCTGCTTTCATTGGCCTGGTGGATACAGACAGTCCCAGCATCCTGCATGGGCCAATGCTCTTCTGAATCTTCATCTCAGTATGTGAATAATCCTTTTGTGTGGGGTCTTATGCCCCCAAACACCGTTCACATACAGAGTTTGTGTGTGGAGTGGCTCTTGCTATAATTTTAACATTACGTGGAAAGTTTATGTTGCAGCAACACAAATTCCCAAACCTTAAGTTTTAGACATTTCTGTTCCTAAAAATCTTCTAGCCACCCCACACCAGGCCACCCCTGTTAGGCTCGGCTCCCCGTTTCTCTCTCCCAAGTCTTTGGGGTTCTCTTCACTCGTCTCCTCCCGGGGAAATCCAGTTACCACACTTCAAGGTCTGGAGGAATTTAGTTCTTTCCTTACTCAGGCTGAGCCTACTCTTGAATTTACACAGACGAATTAATGTGCTCCGCTGAACCACAGCAACCTGCTCCAGGTCCAACTTCCAGCAGTACAGAGAACTTCCAGGAGCTTAAAATGATCTGTCTCCTTCTGTAGTCTCTGAGGGGCAAAGGGAGCAGTTAAAGACTTATTTCTCATCTCTCTGAAATCTGTCAGCCCTCCTTACAGTTGGATTAGCTGAAATCAGCATTTGTTTCCTCTGTGTTCACCTAGTAGTGGCACAGCCGCCACCATTGACTGACAGAGCTCATTCTGTTCTAGGCGCCGTGCTGGCTGCTTCTTCTATAGGATCTTCCTGAATCCTAGCACAGTGCCATGGTATAGGAACTCTTATTAGTCCATTTTACAGACAAAGAGATTGAAGACAGCTGAGGCTTTATGCCTACCTCACAGACTATGACATGGGACTTTTCTAAGTGTTTTACACTTGCAAACACATTTATTCTCAAAACAATTCTATAAGGCAGGCATCGGTGTTATTTTTCCTTTCTACAGATAAGGAAACTGAGGACCAGAGAAGTTAGGTAACTTTAAGATCTCAGGGCGAAGTGACTGCCGTAGGCTGTGGCTCCGTAAGTCATGTTGAGTGGGGTTGGCTGGAGCTAAGCGGGTTGGGCAAGGAGGCGACGGAACCCCAGCTCTGCCCTGGCTACAGAGAGTTCTAGTCGCAGCCTGGAGAGTTGAGGAGGGTGAGCAGAACAAGGTGGGCTTTCCTGGACAGCTCTCCTCCAAACGACTACCCCTCCCTCCACCACCATGAAACAGCGTGTAGTTGTGAGTATCAGGAGTAACTTGCA
>CM052438.1:5461061-5487242 GCA_028533085.1 Varecia variegata
AGGGGAGGGAGGGGAGGCTCCCGCCCGCGCTCAGGGCAAGAGCCCTTTCAAGGGGGGCATGCGCTCATCCCAGGAGGTCACAGATCGGAGTTTAAGCACTGTGGGAAGCAGAAGAAAGATGAGTCTTTCTTAAAGAAAGACCTTCAGGGTTAAGGACCTCACACGGGCTATTTGCTTCTAAATGTCCGTGGACATGCCCGCCTTCCCTTTCCTCAGCAGGACGCACGGCCTTCCCTCTGGGCCCTGCCTCCTGCTTTCAGGAGTTTACCTTCCTAGAGAAAGGCCGCCAGGGTCTCTACTGCGGGGGCCCGTGGCCTTACTGGGCGATCTTTCACTTCCTCTGTTCTTTGTGCAGGAACTAAACTCTTCCCTATCATTAGGGTCATTGCTGGGGGAAAGAATGAGAGTAAACAAACTTCTTGGGGCCAGCAACGTATTTTATTCTGGAAGCTGGTGAATGTGGGATATCCAAGGGCCCCGCTTGTGCCCGAGGATGAACTGGAATACTGTGCCTCGATGGGACTAAATGATGTCACATAAAAATCTAATGGTGGTCTTTGCTAACACACTCACTCTCTCTGGTTAGGTAACTGGGATGCTTTGAGCTTGTTCTCCCCAGGCTGGCCAGGAGCTGCCCATGAGTCAGGGTGGCAAAGTAAGCGAAGGGGTCCTAGGACACCTCCCTGCATTAGGAATGGACGTTTGGAGGAGAGAAAGAGATCCTTTCAAGCAGAAAGAAGATCAGAAGATCTTATGGAGAACATAGGATTAAAGCTGGTCTTGGGGAGTGAGTCGATTTCTACTCCTGGATGTGGGAAAGGGTACCCTGGGTGGAGGATGCTGGGGTGCAGATCCGCAGGCGTGAGTCTCTGCAGTCACTCAGAGGATGGTGAGTGACCAGCCCATCCAGCTCTCGGACCTACTGAATGCATTTGTGTAGGGAATTTATGGAGAAGAAGCATGAGGATTTGGGTCAGGTTGTCAGAGTTCTCAAATATGAGACTAAACACTGCCCTGAAGGCATTGATGCTGCAGGTTAAGGCCTGTTGAGCACCTACTATATGCTGCCCAATTATTTTAAGCACCTAATCTCTATTCTCATTTAAAGGTACCACAACTCCATGCAGTGCCCACTTGATTATTATTCTGATGAATATTGTTACCTCTGTTATACCAGTAAGGAAACTGAGGCTCAGGGAGATTAATCAGGGAGCATCGTTGAGGGTTTGAGCAGAGAGCAGGTGGGAAGGAGGAATTGGCATAGTCCCTCATGAATCTTTATAGCCGCTGGTCCATTCAATGTGCTTCAAATGCATCACTGTACACATATCATTTCATTGAATCCTCATGACAAGTCAATGAGGTGGATATTTTCTTAATTTCACTCATGACAACATCAAGGTTTGAGACTGGTTTAGTAAATTGCCAAATGCTGCCTCCTAGGATGTGTCCTCAAGTGTGAACTGACACCCAGTTCTGCCTCATTCCAAGCCATGTTCTTCCTCACCCTCCTTGCTCTAATATTATCCTAGTGTTTGTTTACAAGGTCCCTTTCCTGTCCTTTCTTCTTTTTGTATTTGTTGTTGAATGTTTGGATACATTGCTGCCTCTGATTATATAGGTCTCATCACACACTTTCCTTCCCTTCCTGCCTCCAGGGGCTCAGTTTTCTTTTGGTCATTGGTAGTTGTCAAAAGATGTCCTGCAAGTGGGCAACTAGGGTCCTCTGGTCTGCTCTCCTGTGGCTCACCCTGTGGTCCCACAGGTGTTTCTGCTCCCTGACCTCAAGACTTTCCACGTGAAGCTGCATCTCACGGCTCCAGGTGCCCCGCAGCCTATGTCTTGGCCCAGATCTCCGGAGCTGGAAGGGACAACCTTTAACACATTATGCTCTGTGTTTTCTGGTGAGAACATGACATCACAGGAAAGGCTTGGGGAACAGAGTCAGATGTCAGGGATGAGAGGCTGAGGCAGCGTCCCTGGGCAGCTGCTAAAGGAGAAGGGCCTCTGGGGAGATTGAGAGGTGGAATATATTCCTCTTTATATTGGCATTTTGAGTGACGGTTTGTCACCATCAAGTTGGAAAGGAGACATCCAGGCCAGGAGAGGGGGAGGAAGTAGGGAGCCTGGCAAGTTGTTGGAGGAACAGATTCCCAGTCAGGGCCTGAGACTCATCTTTCAGCACCTAACTTCTCAATTCCAGATGGCTTTCCTTGGGGAGTTCTCTCGCTCCTTCCTCTTGGCTCGAGCAGTCAATGCTTGATGAGAGCCAGAGGTCCTCTTGCCTCCGGAAGGGCCAATGTGACACAGAGACAAGGGAGTAGGCAGGAAAGGGCAGGTGCTGTGTGGCTGGGGGGGCTGATGCCAAGAGCCTGGGTGTCAATCCGTGTCTGAGCTCACAGTGGTGGAGCTCAGAGGGGTAGCACCTGGGAGCAGGGACATCTGAACTTCAGCCTCACTCTCTGAACTTCTTGTGTCGGGAAACGTGAGCTGGAAATTGCCCCAGAACAGACAGTCCTCTGCTGATCCTCTTTCTTCACTGCTTCCAGAAACAGCAGGGCGTCTTATGTATTTATTCATCTTGGTGGGAACACGATGTCTCAGTGTCCTAGACTGCTACCTCTCGCCTGAGGGTGCACACGTGCCCTGGAGTGGGACCTGGTGTTCCCGAGTCCATCAGACGCTGACTGCGGAGGCACTTTGTTTAGAAGTCCGAGGGACCCAAGACTGAGGGTTAGGACGTGGGTCTCAGACTGTCCTGGTTCAATATGATCTGGGTTCCTCGGGCCAGTCTCAGAGCCAGAACATAAATAAATCTGCTCTTCGGGACCTCCTGGCTCCTTTCCCGTTCTCACTCATCTTTCTGTTCTTTTTCCTCCTCCCTCCTATCCCCCTTTTCCTCCCTCTTTGTAGTGTCCTGCCTGCCGTAGTCTCTAGAAGTGCTTCAGAGGGAGTTTTAATTTATTCATTTATTCATCAAATGTTTAGTGAGTGCCTACTATGCATTAGGCCCTGTGCTAGGCCTGGTTTGTGAACTCAAGTGACACAAGACATTGGCCTTTTGACTTCAGTGGCTTCCAGCACCCTTCAAAGCCTCTTTGCAAAGATGTCAAGCCCCAGAAAGAATGTGGGAGGGGAGCCCTAATCCTTGGGAAAGCTTGGGACGGGACAAGTGCCGGGCAGCAGGAACATCCAGGATCCGGGTTCTTAGGTAAACAATCCCGAGCCAACCTCACCGCAGGGCAGCAACGGCAACAAACAGTGCTGATGTCCATTCAACCTGGAATCCATTCCCATGTCATTGTTGCAGCATTGGTTAGTCATTTTAAATTCTAGGCCTTCAAGAAAATTCTGCAGAGTTCTTTCGGCTCTCCAGCCTTTGAAGGGTCTTCCCTTAGAAAGGTCTGTGACAGGAGCTCAGGAGAACCTCTTCGTCCCACGTAATCTGTAATTCATCCAGGGATTGAAGCCAAGAGCAGGTATTTGAGTGGTTCAGCCACACTCCACTCTTCTGTCCAGTGGAGAACTGGCTGTGTTGCCTGCAGACAGAGGGTCTGTAGCTGGCCAGGGGACAAGCTCACCTGGTCATGCTCTTATGCAAAACTGCAGGGGACATTAGCTCCACTTGTCTGCCACCATAGGCATGAAGCAAGACCCAGCTGGGTGGAGGCGTCAGGAGAAGGGGTGAGACTGATCTGTGAGGGGACAGAAATTCCTACCGTGAGCTCAGGCATGGCCCTGCCCTCTCAGTGGTCTCCAACCTTCTCCGAGATTCAGAGCTGCTCTTCTTTCTCCCTCCTGCCACTTCAAACACCCACAGTTGGAGCTCTCTAGGAATGTTATTCTTTTCCCTTTAAAGACATTCCATTTCATGTGTAATTAAATGTGTGGTATTGAATTAATGTTTTCTTCTGAGCCTTTTTGGCAGCCTGAGACCCTAGGGTCTGGTTAGTGCAGAGAAAACACACACTTCCCAGAGATCCTCCCTTCCTCCCCTGTTCCCTCTCCTTCCTCTCCTGCCAAGAATCTCCCTCCTTCCTCACACACGGTCACCCTCGGGACTCACTTTGTGATGGGGGAGCCCCTGAGGCCATGGAGACCCTCTGTTTCTTGGTGGGGGGGGCAGTGGAGTCTTGATTTTCTGTATTCTGGTGCCATCTTCATCTCCAAAAGATACACTGGCTGCTCATGTTGAGCTCAAGGGGTGGTGACCAGGGAGACAAGAACTGGTTCCGTGATGAAGCCACACGCTCTCTCTTTGTAAATGTCGTTGGTTTCCACCACATACTGGTGCCAGTTCAGAAAGCAGAGCCTCCCTGTGGAGTCGGAGTTGCAGAGGTGAGGAGGCCACCATGACCAAAGGATGGCAAGGTGGCACGGTCTGCTCAGATGAGCCTTTAGAGTCCCACAGGGTGCCTCTAAGTGCTGCGGATCTGGGGCAAATTACATAATTGCCTTGAGCTTCAACTTCCTCATCTGTAGCATGGGGATGGCAGCATGTTGTGTTTAAGAGACTTGTAAAGATGAGTGAGTGTCCAGTGCTCAGCCTGTGCCTGGCTCCACCCATGGCAGTTATTTTTGTCATTAATAAGGGCACAGAGGGACCACGACACGCTAAAAGAGACAAGCGCAAAGTGAGACGGGGTTCATGAGGGAAGGACCCGAGAGGTCTCAGCGCGAGGCCAGGAACAGTTAGGACCTGGGTATGAGGGGGCCAGGGGAGAAGAGCGGGCAGGGTGGGTAGGTGACCCACCTGTAGGGCCGCTCTGGGGGGCCTGTGTCTGAGCCCCTGGGGCCACTGCCTTCAGGGAAAAACTGTCTCAGCACTGTCTACATGGGCGGCCCCAGGAAACAATTAGCCAAAGTACTAATGTGGCACATGAACTTGTTAAGGCAACTGGGGTCTAACTGAGGGTGCGTGCTCACGTAGGGGACAGACTCTGCTGCTTGACCGACAGCAGGGCCAGGATCACCGTTATTTATAACCACTGACCCTGGGAAACCTGTTTCTTCTCTACTGATCAATGGCAATCTCGAGTAGGTGGCTGTCTCTGCCTTTTGATATCTTTATTCCATTGTCTGACCAACCTCCTCCCACAAACCATTTTGGCCTCTGAAGGAGGAAGAGGTCAGACATCATGGTGGCAGTTGGACAGACTGCTGGTGACCCCTGAGTCAGGGATGGCTCACTCCTGAGCAATCTCATTCATGCCATTTTATTTTAGGGGAAAAATCATCATCCTTCTCCAGGTTTCCTTCCAAGCCACTATTTTGTTTGCAGACAGGTTGAACTCTTAGTTAACGTGAAAATTTTGCAGAAAGGAAAGAAACACATTTGTTAAATGTCTGTTACATTTTGGATATTTTCTATCATCTCTATTATCTAAAAATTTTAAATGGGTCCTCTTAACAGTTCTGCCAAGTCGGTATCTGTGTTCTTATTCTGTGGCTAAGGAACCAGAGGCTTGGAGAAGATTGGATACAATTTGTAGGTGGCAGGATTCGAATTCCAGTGTGGATTTGTTTCCTTTCTAAGGTCTTCACTCTTTTGGCAGTGCCATTTTTGGCCAGGTTTCCTTGGTTCCCTTTACAAGGGGAAGACTGAGCAGTTTATGCCTGCCACCCTCCCTCTACCCTTGTTTTCCTGGAACAGGGAGGTGAAGCTGACGGTAGTCACCTCTGTGTCCAACTATGTCAGTGTATCCAGCAGCCCTGTTCCTGTCTCCCCTCCCGCCCCCACAGAGGCAGCCCAGGTGAACAGAGGCAGGATGAGGATGACCCGCCTGCCTACTGACCTCTCTGGGCTCCGAGGTCTTCCCTCCAGAGGTGCCCGGCGACCTTGCTGGATTAGAGATTCTGCTGTGGGTCAAGCTTGCTGCAGGCCTGGAAGACCTCCCAGAAGTGAATCCCACATATATGGAATAGCTATCTTGGTCCCCACTACAGGGGAAGAATTCCTGGAGCAGCCCCTGAAACGCAGAAATCCTCATTCTCGGTGTCAGATACGCCAGTTGTCCCGTGGGAGCAAGATCTACAGGGGGCTTCCTCCAGGGGAACCCAGTTGGTGGCTGTCCCAGGAAAGCAGTTAGGAAGAGCCAGCCCAGAAGGCCCGAGGAACCCTTTTCATTTCCCAGAGACGCCTCCCCGTTACGGACCAGCCCCCTGCTTCCTCCTGCTGCCCCTTCCTTGCTGGAGATGGGGAGGTCTTCCCACGGCCTGGGCGGTATGCCCCTCTCTTCCTCCCTTTCCAACGTCTTGATGTCTGGGCCCCGTGACCCAGACTCAGCTGGGCCAGCCAGCCAGGCAGTAAAAGGAGATGGATGCCCTCTCCTCCTAGAAAAATCCATCACTTTTTGGCATGCAGGTCAGATGGCTTCACCAGAGGCAGCTCTGAGCAGCACTGTGTGAGCTAAAAGTATGCACAAGTAGGGACCCAAATAGACATGTGGACGTCAGAGATGTAACGGCTCACTCCAGCCGTTCCCCAGGGCCTGAGCAGGGGCTGTTCCTCCCACACTCTCCCCCACCTACCCCCTGCTCCCCAGAGCTTTCCCTGCTCCGCCCTGACTTCGGGGGACGGAGGGGGCTCCTCCCTTTCCCTGGGAAGATGCGTAGTACAGTCCCAGCATGAGCAGGGTAGGGAAAGTTGGGCAGAAATAGAAGGTGGCAGAAGATGGAGGGTTGAGCGTCTGTGAACCAGGTCATTTTAGTGGCCATAGTCTGGGAGGACGCAGTAGAGGCAACCTAAGGGAAAGGGAAGAACACGGGCTCGGGGGGCACAAAAGAAGAGCAAGCCCTTCCCTGGCGCTGTTTACCCCTGTGAATTGGGAATGCTGCCCCGCTGTCTTCTCATCTGCCAAAAGGGTGGAATAACACTTATCCCTCAGGGTTATTAAGAGAATCAAATGTTGAACACATAGTAGGATCGGGCGCAAATTAATTCCCTTTGCCCTACTTCTTCCTCGGTGGGTTCAGGGAAAGAAGCTGCTGAGATGATACTTTGGAGTCTGGAGTCTCGCTGGTGCCTGGGGTTGGCCACATGGAAGTGATTTGCCTTATACATTTGGCGTAAATCCAGCTACTCTCTGCCAAACTCCCTGGTTACCTTGTGGAGCTTCTTATCCCCGTGGCCGGGAACAAGTTGTCTCCCGGGGGAGGATTTATGGCGGGATGAATTCTGCCCCTCCCAGCCCTCGCCGCCCTGCGCAGCGCTAAGCACAGGCATTGGTGTCGAAGTGCTTTCACCCTGAACGACTAGAATGAGCCAAGGCTATTTTATTCTGAGCCACCGAGTATGTTCACGTCTATGAAAAAGATCTGTTTGCACATTTGGGGAAGACACTTTGGCCCATAGGACGCTTCTGTTCGGCCTTTCTCATGCGCTTGCAGAGCGCAGATTAGTTTCTGTTTCCGGCAATGTGCTCACCTGCCCCCTGCTACCCTCAAGACTCTCGACTGTCAAAGCTCTCCGTGCCCACGGCCGGGGGGCTGCAGCTGCTGCCAGGTGTGCAACTCTCGGGATGTTGAGGGAGGGTTGGGAAACACTCCCTGGGTGCTGCTCCCACGTGGCTCGTCTGAGTCTTCCACGGCCTGTGCTCCTTGCTGCTGGGGGAGGGAGAGCAGCAGGGAGGTTCCAAGACTAGACCCAGGCACAGCGGCTGAGAGACAGAGTCCAGCTCTCCGTAAAGCTCCTCCATGCTCATTTTGTAGCGGGGAGTGAGAAGTCCCGAGAGTCGCTGGTGAGGTCTCCCAGCCCAGTGTTGGACTTAGGGACCCAGGAAATATATCATAGTGCTTTGCCTTTGTAGAGATGTTTCCAGAACATAGGAAGGCAAGAAAGGCATGCTGTCCATCTCGTGGATGAGTAGTTGAGGCTCTGAGAGGGGACTTGATCTAACCTGGGCCACACAGGTAGGGAGGGGAGGAGGAGCTCGGAGGTGAGCCCAGGACCTCTGACCTCCCCCTGGTCTTGTGGCAGTGTGGCATGACTCAGCTATCTGTGGGCAAGGGATTCATTGAGGCCAAGCTATAAAGCTGAACATCTTTCTTCAGCTGGCTAATTCCTCCCTCACTCCACCAACGCAGTCCTGTTCCAGTGGTTCTCAAAGTGTGGTTCCTGCACCAGCACAACCTGGGAGCTCAGGAATGCACGTTCTCAGGCCCCAGCTGGACCTGCTGGGCTAGAATTTCTGGAGGAGGAGCCCGGCAATTGCATTGCAGAAGGAGAGTGGGACTGGGGAGGGGTCTGGGGCTAAAGGGGGCTCTTCCCCAGGTGTCATGGCATGTCCTTGCACTCAGCCACCCGGTGGAGATGCCCGACTTGACCCTTGTTTCCCCTATTCGTGCTATTATATCTATAATGATGAAAATACTAAAGCACAATCTACATTTCTGAGAACTTAAAAGTTTACAAGTTTTCACATGCTATAGCTCAGGTAATGGGTAAGTAGAACCCATATTAGCTGCTCATACCCATTTTGCAGATGAGGAATCTGAGACCCAAGGTGTTTTGTGTGAAGTGCACAGGCCCTTGGAGGACCCAGGTCTTGAGCCAAGTGCCTCTGGCTTGCATCCCTTACCACCCCCTGCATGTCCAGAGACGTGGGCTTGGCGTTGCACAGCGGCCACCACCAGCCCCTTCTCTGCTCCCAGGCCGTGCCAGGACACTCAGCTCTCAGGCCCCCATGCGCCACCACTAGTCACCTGGGAGTGATTAGGCAGCATGTGTGGGTGGCCTCCCCAGAGAGAGGTCCTGACCTCCCATTTTCTCTCGGTGGGAGACTCTTTAGCCTTCTCCGTCGAGGCCAGCAGGTATTAATACCATTCCTTGGCGGCTGGGAAACAGAGTCCGAGGGTGTAGAGAAGGGAACCCCTTTTAATCCCCTTGCTGTAAAGGCTGGGACGTTGCAGCCCTGTGGCCCGTGAGCACCACCCACCAGCAGCTGTTAGCCTGTAGGTCTTGGGGGAGGGGAGAGGTAACAGTCTGCAGATGCTTCCTCCCACGCATCCTCGCCGGGTGGATCATCTGCGATACCACGAGGATACCAAGAACTCTGATGGGGAAAAGCAAAAATGATTTGTGACGTCTATTCCAAAAGGAATCCCCAAACTAACCACAACACTAACCTAAGCCTTCCCGCTTCCGGTCACATCTTCTGTCTGTCATGGTCCTGGATCTTCAGCTTTCATTTCTTGACAAAGTCATTTGGGGCAGTCTTCTTTCCTGGCTGTGCAACACTCTTCATAATGTTCATACAGGTATTTAACCGGCTTGTGCCTGTTGAACAATTCATGAAAGGTCAGTGAGTAATCTCCGCTCACCCCTCTCTTCGCCAGCCCACTGCTGTACAACTCCTTCCTTCGGAGCATTCTTTCCAAATAGGGGGGAGGGCTGAGGTCACAGCTCTGCTTTCTCCTGGCAGGCAGACTTTAATTAGGTTGCTAAATTAGCAGAGGCAGTGGCAACCCTTCTCTCTGCACAGACCCTCTTCTGGGGCGGTCCCTGCCTTTCCTGATCTCACTGGTCTTTCTCTCACAGAGACAAAGCAGAGGTTCCCTCCAGGTAATTTTAGCTACTGCTTAGTAGTCTCTGTCATAAACCAGGCACAGTGCCAGGGACATTACAACCATAGGTTGCCACAAGAGCCAGTGTGTGTGTGCACGGTGTATGTGTGTGGTGTGTGTGTGTGCACGGGGTGTGTGTCTATGGTGTGTGTGTGTGCACAGTGTGGGTGCACAGTGTGTGTAGTGTGTGTGCACAGTGTGTGTGCATGGTATGTGTGTGCAGTGTGTGCACAGGGTGTGTGTGTGGTGTGTGTGCATGGTGTGCATGTGGTGTGTGTGTGCAGTGTGTGTGCGCACGGTGTGTGCGTGGGTGCCTGTGTGTCTTTAGTTTGTCCTGGGCTCTGGGCCAAGCTCTTTATATGGATTATCTCATTGAATCCTCACAAGAATTCAGCGAGGTAAGTGTTCTTGTTAATCCCATTTTACAGATGAGGAAATCAAGGCTCTGGGGTCAAATAACTTTCCCAAGCTCAAAATACTAGTAAGAGGAGAGAGCCAGTATTCAAATCCTATTCTCAACCATTCCCTGGAAACCTTACAATTCAGAGTGCGACCAAGAACACACGGGTATCACCTGGGAGTTTGTTAGAAATGTGGATTCCCAGATCCCCTGAATCAGAATCTGCATTTTTACAAGATTCCCAGGGGATTCAGTGCACAATAACCATGGGGGCTGCTCTACACTACCTCCGAGAACTACAGCTGATTAATCCCAGAACTCTGAGTATTCACTGTTGACCCTGCTTTCTAGCAGAGGGCGCTGTGGTTTAGAGAGGGTAGGGGCTGGGCAGGGGCAGTGCTGAGATTCCATTCTGGGTTAGGCTCTCACACCACCAAGCAGTGGCAGTTTTCATGCCAAAGTCGGGGTGCTAGAGTTTGCCTTTCCCTGCCATAGACTCAGCAGAAGTTTCTCCACCCTAGACCCCTGCACTCACTTATCTCCCTGGGCCACCAAATGAGGACAAGCTCCAAGGACTGACTTTGCCGCCCTCCTGTCTGTCCCTCCTACAGATGTGCAGCACATTAAGAGGAGAGACATCGTGTTGAAGCGAGAACTGGGCGAGGGAGCCTTTGGAAAGGTCTTCCTGGCCGAGTGCTACAACCTCAGCCCAACCAAGGACAAGATGCTGGTGGCTGTGAAGGTAAACCCCAGGGGTGTGTGGGTGCCAGGAAGAGGGCCGGCTGGGGGCACTGGGAGGGCAGGGGGAGGGAGAGGCCCACTACATTTGGGAAGATGGTGCTTACATGGGCTTTCTCAGATGCAATCAGGGGACCTTGCTCCAAGGTCAATGACATTTCCTCTGGATCAAAACCGACTTATGTTGGCTTCAGAGGTCAAGAGCTGTGGCATTTGAGAGGGCTGTGCCTGAGGAACAAGTTATGCCTGTGAACAGACCTGGTTTTGTTCTGGTGGCCCTGGGCTCACTCCTGCCACAGGGCTGGCCCTCCAACCTTCTTAGTGGCTCTGCAGGATGTGTTGTCTATGCCTGGATGGTCACTCGACCTTCCCTGAAGGGTAGAGCTGATGCAGGTGGGCTGTTCAGGGAGGCCTGGGGAGCCACTGCTCTTGGCCACAGACATCACTGGGAACAGAGATGGGCCCGGGGGGCAGGAGAATAGCATGTGAGGTCGCAGAAATTCTTAGATACTTCCTGTGGGGGACCCAGGTTCAGACCCCAAGGGGCTGCATGCCTGGGGACAACCTCCCCCTGGCAGCTGCTGGTGGGTCCCTTAAGCACAGGGCTTTTGTGTTTCTCAGCCACCGTAGATTTGCAGCAGCAGCTGAACTGCTTGGGGCAGAGTGAAGGGACTTTGCTACTGTTACCAGTTGCCCTCCCTGACCTTTTCTCCAGCAGTGAATAACTTCCCTTTGTAAACCAATGTTGGACAAATTTTTGAACATGGTTGACACAGAAAAGATTCAAGTAGACACCCGCAGGTCTCTGGAGCCCTGCTCTGGAGTCTGGAGCATGCAGTGGCTTCCTTGGGTGCGGTGAGCAGGCTCCTGAGCCCAGCGTGGGGTCTGCATGATGTCCTGAGATGTGGGCCAACAAGTGGGCCGGGAGCAAGAGATACAGGATTCACCCAGACCTCAACAGTATCCCATCCTTAGCACTGAGGAGTCTGGCTAAAACTCTGTCAGGAAGGCAGTTTCTTCTTTCTGTGACTTTTGGGTCTCTGTATTCATAGTCTTGGGCATCTGCAGATCGTTTCTGTCCACAGAGAGCAAACTACCTCCGTGGATGCAGGCCGTGTGGTGCAGGGGCCCGGCATAGCGTGGGCATCAGAGAGCCTGGGTGCAGATCCCAGTTCCCCCACTTATTAGCTCTGTGACCTTGTGTAAGACAGTTTACCTCTTCGGGCCTCAATTTCCTTATCTGTATGATGGGAATTATAATAACTCCTCTTCAGAATGTTGGTGATTAAATTACATAATGTGTATAAAATCCTTAACACACTGCTTGGGACTTAGTAAACGCTCAATCAGAAGTAGCTGTTAATTCTTTTTATTGAATGTGCTTAGATGCGTGACATATGACCTGCCAGGCTTGCATTGATTATCTAGAATAGAGGTCACCCAGCTTTTTGTCTAAAGGGCCAGATGGTAAGCATTTCAGGCTTTGAGGACCCTACTCAACTCTGCCCATGTTGTTGGAAAGCAACATAAATAATACATTAACGAATGAGGGTGGCTGTTTTCCAATATATTTTTTTTATAAAATTACACATGGTTTGCCAACCTCTGCTCTAGAAAATAAATAAGGAACTAGAATATTGCACCTTAAAAGGCTAAAGATGATTACAGAATGCGGGGCATTCTGTAAATAAACATTCTCAGTGTGTCTCCATAGACCTGGGATGGTCAGATGAACAGGGTTTGTTTAAACAGCTTCAACCAGGGATGTGGAAAGGTTTCTAATTTTGTCCCTAAACTGAGAATCTGCACTGCCCCAGCACTTTTAATGTATAGAATGACACTAATCCACTGGGTGGTCAAACATCCATCTGGGGACTGGGGAATGAGCTGAACATTTTTGCACTTTGAGCAGGAAATGAAATGATGGCCGAAAACCCTGGGAAATGTTTCCCCTGAGTGGTCTGGCATTGAGGGCAGTACCCAGACTGGCTAATGCAGAAAATGTGTTTCTGTTTTCATCCCTTTAAGAGGGTTTCTTTCTCTCCTCGGGTCTGGGAACCGTGAGGAAATGAGCGCTCTGGGATTTGACAGCATTTGCCAGTCAGTGGATCCCCCCGGCGATCGGATCAGCCCTGGAGAAGCCCCATCTCCTCCAGAGAACATCCCAGAAGCGGCACTAGCTGCTCCCTCCTTGGATTTCACTCCTTTTTGCAGGCTCCTCCCTCTGGAGTGAGTTCTCTGTTGATGCAGGTTAATTTCATACTTCTAGAGAACACCTACAACTATAACCCACGACTGTGTTTACTTAAAATCATGGTTTTAAATCAGTCGGCAAGAACGTGTTGCCCAGCAGTTGCTATGGCGCCAGCACGGGAGCAGGAATTGCAGCCTGTGTCGTGGGAGCTGCAGCCTACTGGGGGGACAAGAGAGGTACCCATGGGAGAAAAGGGGGGCAGGACAGGACAAAGCAGCATCTGTATATCTGTGTAGTGTAAACGTGGCATTAAAATAACATAATACACTTGATTTTTGAATAGGTGGTGTGACTTTTAAGTAGTCACTTGACAAACAAAGCACCTACATGACATGCAAACCCAGGTGACCCCCTTCCTTCCAGAGGAGGGAATGCAGCCCTCCTCTCTGCTCTTCCTATTTTCCCTTCTGTCATTTGATGCTCTGTCCCAGTGGAACCTCCATGGCCTTCCAATTCATGAATTCTTCTTGTGCTTCAATCTGTTAGAGTTTTTCCTGTCTGTGGAGGTTTTCTAACTTCAATGACCATATATTTTATTTCCAAGATTTCTAATTGGTTCTTAATTTTGTGGTTATCTTGATTTTATTTCTCCCTGATCTTGCTATATACCTTCTTTTTTTTAAGTTATTATTTCTTCACTGTCTTAGAGCATTTACTTATTTTAAAATTTTTATGAGCCTGTAAATAAAATTTATGTATCTGCAGGAAATTCACATTCTGGTTATTGGTGATTTTAGTCATTTGAGTTTAGCATTATGTTTCTTACAATATGTCTGAACTTCAGCTTTGGGGTTCCTTTTGGTTTGGAGGGTTTTTTTTTTTTTTTTGGTTTTGGTTTTGTATGTTCCTGATTTCCAGTTTCAGTTACTTTAAATCGGAGCAGGAGCTTAAAACATTTGTGAAACAATCTGAGTGCAGAATCTCCAAGTTTAACTATTTTCACATTTTTTAAATAGTTTTTCTTTCTATTCTTAACAGTATTTTTAACCACTGACCTTTAGCAGGTCTTTCAAAAGCATTCGTCCTAGGTTCCATAAAAACTCCCCAACCTGTACTCATATTTCATTGGTTTCTAGAACATTTCATTACGTTAAGTAATTACATTAACAGGTTTAACTGTCATGAATGAATTTGGGAACGATCACAGCTGACTCTTGGTAAGCCCCTCTCTGGGACAGAAGTGTCCATCCTCTCTGGATGTCCAACCAGCAGGGAGTGCTCGGGGTCTCATGCTCTGCAGAGGTCATGGGCAGGGCCAGCTAATCTGGCAGGTCATGTAGATGCAGCTCAGTGGAGAGTTTTTCTGACCAAAGGGACAGCAAAGGCCCTAAGGCAGGTAAAAGCTTGGAGGGTACAAGGGACAGAAAGGCCAGTGAGACTGAAGCAAAATGAATGAGGGGGAAGGAGTGGGGGGAGGAGGCAGAGGAGAGGTGGGGAGACCAGACCTTTAGAGGCCAAGGCTGAGTTAAGGAGTTTGAATTTTATCCTAAAAACAGTGGGAAGCCAATTCAGGAAGACAGGAGAGAGAGGGGCACCCATATACGTGATAACTACCCCTCTTCCTCCCTGGTAAAGTTGTTCAGGACTCTCACCACGGGGAAGTGATGATGGATTTTGAGGGTCTGAAAGAAAGGTGATTTTTATAATTAAAGAGGGTTGATTGTATGTGTGTATATTTAACCATTTAGGACTTTGAACATTTAGGAATGTGAATATCCCTATGTGTATAATAAAAGGGGTTTCAGGACATTAATGAAATCTGAAACTGAACATCTTTTGAAATACATCCCCCAACAGAAGAAAGGAACAATGGAAGGTGGCAGATCCCTTAGGCTGGACAAGATGAAGACGTGAAATGGCTCTGAAGGAGTTGGGAGATGTTGAGAAGTTTGTGTTCTCGCTGCCCAGCCTGCTTCCCTTCCACTCAGTGGAACGGCCTTCCCGAAACCCTTCTCCCAGGGCGGGAGGGGGACATGAGACCTAGTGCACACAGAGGGAAAGACAGAGAGGAAAACGTCCCCAAACTTTGGAAGAAGGAGGGGGAGAGAAGGAGGGCAAATCCCAGCTTGCCCTGTGGACATTGCCAGGGGCTGGGAACCCCACTGGGAAGGCAGGGGAAGGGGTGTGGAAGACGAGAATTGTGCCCCACCTCCCTGGTGGGGAACTCACATCTGCCTGGCAGTGCAGGGTGCCAGGCTGGGGGACGCTGGCGGGTACTGCTCAAGAGCTGAGAATGGAAACATCCCATGGATGTCACTGACGTCCAGACTGTGGGTGAGGATGATTTAAAGAGATGGAGAGAGGCCATTTGGCTGGCCCCAAATTTGATCTACTTCTCCCTCTCATAAATTCAGAGTTCACATAAATCTTTATATTCTCCAATCCCACCCATGCTGGGTTCCTTCCCCCCCCCCCTTCTTTTTCTTCATGAAAATAAATAAATCACTCTCAGTCACCCTATACCCACACCCCAGCCTGTGCAGCTCAGGGCCGCTGCCAGGAGCTGGGTCACCGGGAGAGGCTCCCTCTCACCATGGCACTCTGACTTCAAAAATGTCTTTGCTCTGGTTGTGGGTGGACACTGCAGCCTGTTCCTTTATTATTAGGTAGCTTCCCAGAGCGAGCAGCCACAGCTGAAGGTGAGGGCACATAGAATCAGGTCTGGGACAAACCAGCGATGGGCTGATAGAATGGACCTCTCACTTCTGCCCTTGGCCTGCCCTGCAAGCCTGGAGCCCTCGCTGGGCTCGGCTGCTCTGCTGGCAGCCCATGGCCCTCGCCTCTCCGGACCCTCTCCTCGTCACTCCCATGTCTGTTCATCCCTCTGCCCACCACGCCCTTGGGGGGCCTGCCTAGTGACTAATTTGTCTGATAAGTTAACTCAGGCAGGCTGGGCAGGAAAGTATCCCGGGCTGCAGACTCGAGCTATTGCTTGTTGCGTGATCTTGAGCAAGCCACTGTCCCATTCTGAACCTCAGTTTTCTCGTCCAGAAGATGGGAAAGTTACACTAGATAACTTTCAACATTTTTGTCAGCAGTAGAATCATTTAATCTAGCACTTATTTGTGAAACCTCAAATTTTTAAAAAAGAATGGAAGGTGGCACTGGTTGACATTGGAGTGGGGATTGATCTCTGGCTGAGAGACCGCACACCCCTTGATGGCCCTAGAGGCATTGCTACTGAACTTTGGAGCACTGTGAAGCCCACCAGGAGATCGCGGAGGTCCACTCCAACTCCAGGTTTCTATCATTCCAGATGTGTGAATGCAGGCTGATTCCTAGACAGGCTATGCCTCAGTTTCTCCAACTCCGGAAATGAGCAGGTGGGAACAGATGGTACCTAGGATGATTTTCAGGCCGGGAGTCCATCATCTCTGATGTGTGCTGGCGACTGAGAAGTTTGATGGCCCCTAGATGCACTTCTTTTCGCAGATGCACCCTATGGCAGTGCTAGAACCAAGGCAGCCCCGTAGACACCAGCTAATGGGGCTACAGCCGCAGGAGACAGGGCACTGGCTAGGGAGGCCTTTCAGCACTCCATGATCTACAGGAGGGATCCATCTGCCTAATAGCTAGAAAAGGCCAGGTGCCCAGCAGAGAGAATGCAGACAGATCTCCAGCCTGTCTAGATTTTCACTCACCTGAGAATGGTTAGCGAAAATTTGCCTTGTGTTGTGTACATTGAGGCGAGTGGATGTTTGGCTTTATTTGCCTTCTGACTTCGTGGGGAGGGTGGGGAGGCTGGGGAAATGCGGGGGCCTGCCTATACAGGCTGCTCCTCCAGCCGCAGGGCACCACCCCTTCACAGACCATCATCCATCCTGGCCAGTGTTGCAGCGTCCCCACGGCAGTGTCCTATGCAGGGTCCCCAGATGTGCTCAAAGTCTTCAGCGTTGGTCTCGTGGTCTCCTTCTGGTGCCAGGGAATCCACATTTGCTACTTAAGGTCTTCCTGGGTGTTTTAATCCTCCTGGGCCCTACAGGAAGTGGCATGGTCTGAAGTCTCCCTCACATCTGGGTCTCCCACCCCTGCAAAGGCTGAATCCTGGCATTGTGGTGGCCTCCAGATGCTGACCTTCCCATCCTGCACTGGGATTCTGTGGCGCTCTGCCTGGTGCTGGCATGTATCTGTGCCTTCTCTTCATGAACTGCCATTTCCGTTGCTGCCCCCTGCCAAGGCTTCCTCCATCCCCTATTAGGAGAACACAAGTGCCCTCTAGAAGCCAAGGTGCTCACTCTCCTCTGCAGAAACAGACTCCTTCACAATCTAAAAACAAAGACTCGAAAGAACAAGGAGACTTTATGACTTTGCTTGTCTGTCTGATTTCCAGTAGGCTATGGGCATGTGCTAAGTTACAAAGCCAAGGCAAGTGTTTTCACAATGTTTATTTTAGCTGTAGGACCCTTTCTTCAGAGAAGCCAAGGAGCAGGGGGTCTGGCCAGGCCTTCCACCTCCCAGCCCCTCCCGCCATCCACACTCATCTCTGAGGAAGCCCCCGGGCTCTGAGACGGACACGTTTGAAATCGCCGGCGAGCACAAGGGATGTGGGTGTGGGGGTCAGGAAGTGGGTTTCTGTTTCTACAGGGATCGAACTGCTGGAGGAGGAAGGGTTCAGGCCTTGCGGCGGTGATTGAGCTTCATTGTTTTTATACTCCACTTAAAATCGTATTTATTGGGAACCCAGAGGTGTGTGGCGCCAGGTTGCTGCCCCGGGGAAAAGGTGGCCTGCTGACCTGCAGTTGCTCAAAGTTGGTGTCCTGCCTTGTTCCCAGGCCCTGAAGGACCCCACCCTGGCTGCCCGGAAGGATTTCCAGAGGGAGGCCGAGCTGCTCACCAACCTGCAGCACGAGCACATCGTCAAGTTCTACGGGGTGTGCGGTGATGGGGACCCCCTCATCATGGTCTTTGAGTACATGAAGCATGGGGACCTGAACAAGTTCCTCAGGTAAGTGCGGAATGTCGTCCCCCTCCCCGCTGACCCCCAGCCCACCGAACCCCTGGGGTCTCCTCTGGAGCCAGAAATCACACTTCCCCCTCTCAACACTTAAGTCTGAGGAGGAGGAATGAGAAGCCCACCATCATTGTTATACATCTCCTTAGCAGGTGGATGCAGGCCTTTGTCCCTGAGTTCTAGGGGAAACAAGTTGAGGACGCCATGACATGTAACCTGTACTCTTCTTCCTGATTCCAAGATGCACTGAGAAGAAGGGCAGGGTCTGAGAGGGGTCCAGGTAGGACCAGGAGGTCATGCCAGCCTGTGGCTGAGGTTCTAGGGCCACCCTTCCCCAGTGGTGCAAATAGCTTTCCTCCTTGGCGTCCTAAGTTTGTCACGTGCAAAGTGAGGCTAGCACCCTACACTCCTCCTGGAGACCTTCTTGCCAGACACTTTTTGATGATGAATAAGAAGGTACAAGGTTATAAACCCATCAGGAAACAGAGATGATTGAAAACAAGGGGGCAGGTCTTCTCTGGGTAAATGTTAGAACTGTGATGTCTAGCATGGTGGCCACATATGGCCAATTTAACTTAGAGTTACACTAATGAAAGTTCAATAAAATTTAAACATTCCATTCCTTGGCTGCACCAGCCACATTTCAAGTACTCAGTGGCCACTTATGGCTAGTTTCTGCTATATTGGACAGTGCACTATAAACATTTCCATCAATAGAAAGTTCTATTGGATAGCACTGTTCTAGAAAGAATGGATTTGTTGAAGAAGGGTTTCCCCAAGCCTGGAGCAAGATCATCTAGACTTTGAGAGGCTCTTGATGAAACTGGTAAGAGATTGGAAGCCCAGCCAGAAGTTCTGGATGAAGTTTCAGGGTGTGGATGTCCCTTCCCCAGAGAAGACGGCATCTCTCACTAGTGCAGAGTTAGGACTTCTCTACCTTCCACAGCTGCCACTTGTAAATAGTGCCCAGATGTGGAAGGGGCAGCCCTGTGAAGGTCTGTGGAACCCAGCGTCTCAGGAAGCAGGTTGTACATTTGGGGTGTATTCTCTGCCACAGCCACCATTTGAATCCCATGGCTGAGAATGAGATTTCCAAAGTTCACATGTAAGCTATAGAAGGCTCTAGCCCACTCACCAAAAACTGATCAGCATCCCCTTGAAGTGGGACATTCAATAGGGTTTTGTGGTTTTGAGGGAGCAAGGGAAAGAGTTGGTACCAGGTAACAGACTTGGGGAGTTTTTGGAGTGCTGTTTACAAGCTGGGTTTCAAAAAAGTGGCCCTGGAAGAATCTAAAGTATCTGCAGGGTGTCCTAAGCCTCTTAAACCTGGAGTCACAATGAAATTGATTCTTTTCCCGGAGAACTCCATCCTTAGCATAAAACAGACTTGGTTCACATCCCAGATTTGTCATGTCTTAGTTACAACTGGAGCAAGTTATTAAGCCTTAATTTTCTCTTCTAGAAAACATAACTATTAATAACTGCTTCACAGAGTTGTTACTGTGAGTATTAAGTGACTATATATGTCTAACGCCTAGACAAGTCTCACACGTAGCTCAGTGTTCAGCCAGTGGTAGCTGCTCTGAAAGTTGTTACTATTATTATTTTATGAGAACTGAGCCATGGTAGCCTCTAATCCAGGCGACACCCTTTCTCCATACTCGGGCCCTTCCTGCCCCTGTGCTTCTGTTCCTCTGGGGTCCGAGGGCCATCACACCCTCTCCATAGATGCAGCAGTGCCTTCAGCCCCCAGTGCCACCAGCAGGGCTACAGAGAGCTCCTCGGTGCCTCTCTGCACCAGTGTCACACAGGATTAAAAGGAAAAGAAAGGAAAAGGGAGTAGAAAGGAGATAAAGAGAGACTAGAGTAAAGGCAAGGGGTGGGAAAAGCGACAGTAAGGAGAAAAATCAGCACGAAAGAAACAGAAAGGAACGCATAAGGCCAGGGCAGTGCCGATGCCAGATAACACACCTCCTCCTTCCCCGTGGCGACAGCAGAGGGAAGATGTGCATGTGAGCACAATTCTACCAGGACTCCCTGGCACTCCTAAGACCTCTGCGTCTCTCTGTGGGGTCCCTTCCTAAAGACAGCAGGGGGGAGTCTATCCAAATCAAAACCCAACAGCCTTCCTGGGAAATTTTTTGCAACACAATCTGGGCTTTAGCTTCCACTGCGGAGCAGATGCCCAGTAGATGCCATTGTCTGCCTCCCTGGGTGCCATCAGTCAGGGGTCAGCTTCCCCAGAACACTGGGGACAGGAAGCTCTTAGCAACAGGCCCCAGGAAACCTGCTCCAGAGGTGGCTTGCAGGCTGCTCTCACAAACACAGCCTCTGGGACCCCCACACTGGTCCTGCTCACTCTTGCATCTCCAAGTTGGGGTGCTCAGAGGCAGGCTGGAGGGTGCTCTCCTGGTAGACTGAAGTGAGAGCTCACCTGCTGAACCCCCTTCCTTGTGAGCCGAGGGAGCACCTCTCCTTCTGACGAGTGAGGTAGGCAGAGCCCACTGGAGATAGTAAAACGAATGTGTTCATATTTAATGGTGCCTTTCAGGGGAAATAGGAGAAGCAGTAAAGCAGGCAGAGGCCTCGCTGTGCACCAGGGCTCCTTGGCCCCCAGCTGCATAAATACGGGCCCCGGTGTGGTTACGGCTCATTGGGCTTTCTGGAGAAAAAAGTGAACACTAAAAGTGACCAAAAAGACAGGGCGAGGTGTTAAGATAACAAATCGGGCCTTGATTTGGGATGGAGGGGGTGCTGGGGCCTTCAGACCTCTGCTTCAGGGTCAAAAGGTCTCTCTATCCAGTCCAGCTACCACAAGGAGTTACCCAGTACTGAGCTGTGCAGTGGAGTTGTTAGGAGTGTGGACCTAGCAGTGTCCCTCTGCCACTCAGAGGTGGACCACTGGCCAGCGCATCAGCTCTGGGAGCATGTGGGAAATGCAAATAAATGAGCTCACCTAGCCAATCAGAATCCTAGGGGGTGGGGCCTGGAAATATATTATAACAAACACTCCCGATGTTCTTTTTGGAAGCTCTTGTTTATAGCCACATGTCTGGTTTCATCTTTGTTTCAAAACTGCAATGGGAGGATTAAGTGAATTGCTGTATTTAAAACAATCAGAGCAGAGCTTGGTAAGTAGGAAGGGCTATGTGAGAATTGGTGGTGGTTGTTTTATTACTTATTCTGTAATAGACATCTAACAACTGGGAAACCTCTGGGTAACAGTGAAACATTAAAAAGAGTAGGTTCATTCCCTGTTCCATTTGAGTATGTCTGCTGCCATCCTAGTTGGGAATCAGGTTGTGGAGTTTCACCCATCCCCACGCTTACATAATATACTTTCAGGTAGGTAAAAGTAGGCCATAGGCAGGCTGGGAAGGGACATGCCATTCATTTCTGTGGGGCATTCCAGAGGACTGGGGACCAGGAAGGCCTTTCCCCTTGATCTCCTGATTTCTCTCTGCTTCTCTTCTCTCCACCTCCTCACAGGGCCCATGGGCCAGATGCAATGATCCTTGTGGATGGGCAGCCACGCCAGGCCAAGGGCGAGCTAGGGCTCTCCCAAATGCTCCATATCGCCAGTCAGATCGCCTCGGGCATGGTGTACCTGGCCTCCCAGCACTTCGTGCATCGGGACCTGGCCACCAGGAACTGCCTGGTTGGAGCTAACCTTCTGGTGAAGATTGGAGACTTTGGCATGTCCAGAGATGTCTACAGCACTGATTACTACAGGGTAAGGTGACTTTCCCAGCTGTAGGACTCAGTGGCAGAGCTAACGCCTTGCTTACATGTCTTTGTCATTGTCCATTAACCCTGTCACTTTGGTACGCACATATACACACCTATGCCAGACATGCACTCAATAGTTACTTTGTGGCAACTCCTGGATCTTGACATACCTGTTTGTTATTTTCTCAATAGTCCACCCCCATTTCCTCTTGGACATCAAGCTGGACTGTATCTGTACATTGCAATAACATATGCATTGTGTTCTTATTTGCATCAATATTCATGCTTCATGTAAACATACTCATACATATATACATGTAAGCCCAAACACACGCCCAGATTAGCCCAACTTGCTGCTACATATTGACATTTCCCAACCCAGTCCCCGATTTAGCCTCACCCATGACACATTTTAGCCTCTGAAATTATCTTGTGACCATGTAAGGATCATCTTGTTTACAAAGGTACATCTTGATGAGAAGAGGAACTCAAAGTAAAGTAGAAAAACTGGTTAACATATTGCTGAATAATCCCAATGGCTTAGGAAAGATGAATAAACGTGTTTTATGTTTCCAGCTTTGGAGCGAGGACAGGTTAGGCCGTAGCAAGAGCTTTCTGATGCTGCAGGGAGTCATCCTGCTCAGTTTCACTTCCATACAGTTGTCCACTTTACATGAACAGGTGTCACATTTTGCTCTCAGAATCATTTTTTCCCCTGAGTCTTTGGGAATCTCCTTTCCATGGATCACTGAGTGGTTCTGAAAATGTTATTATTTCCGGGGAAAAGATGAGTGGCCATAAGTATCGCTTATCCCAGAAAGGGGAAATGTGGGTGCAACCTGAGACACAGAGATGGGATAACTTCTGCAAACTGATTGGGAGGCAGGTGCCTTGAAAATATGGAAGATTTATTGCTGGGGCATCAAATGAATGGGGGAGGAGTTTGGATAGGTGGTATAAGGAGAGGGTGAGAATGTTTTGGAGGTTGAGGAGTGTCTTAGTCCATTTGGGCTGCTATAACATGCCACCATAAATGGGGTGGCTTGCAAACCACAGAAATTTATTTCTCATGGTTCTGGAGGCTGGGAAGTTTAAGATCAAGGCACCAAGAGATTCAGTGTCTGGTGAGGGTCCACTTCCTGGTTCACAGATGGCCACCTTCTTGCTGTGTCCTCCCATGGCAGAAGGGGCAAAAGATCTTTCTGGGGTCTCTTTTATAAGAAAATTCATCCCATTCATGAGGACCTCATCCTTATAACCTAATCACCCCTGAAAGCCTCCACTTCCTAATACTATCACCTTGAGGTTTAAGTTTCAACATATGAATTTTGGGGGGACACATTCAGTCTATAGCCAGGGGCATGGCAGCCATTTGTCTTGTCTTCTCTGTAGAAATGAATGATGACATTGTGAGTCAAAAAGCCCAGATTGCAGTGTCCTGAGCATGGTGGACCAGGAGGCTAGGAAATTGAGGTTAGTGTGTGCTGCTGAGTTCTATTTGGGTGCTACTGATGGCTTTGCCTAAAATGAGATCACCCAGACATTAGAACTGACCACTCAAGACACTTCATTTTAGCAAAGCTTCAGAAAAAAACGTAATGTTTGAGAAATGATCTTCATGGTTAGAAAGTGACTTATTCATGGTACAACCAAAGGATGGCAGATATATACCATAACGAGAGAACATGAGGCAAAGCAGACCAAAGGTGGGGAAAGTAGAATGTGCACAGCAAATGGGGCAGGTTCTGTAGCCACTCGCCTTGTCCATTATCCTCAGGTATGGAAAAGGGGGCATGATTTGGCAGGAGCCTCAGACTGATGGCCAGGGCAGACCTGCCAGGAAGCATCAAAGTGGAGTCTTTATTGTCTAGACCATATTTTCCAGTCATTTCCAAGTGAGGCATTGGTGTGGTTACCAAGGAGCCCATGGGTCATAGATTTCTTAGAGTCTAGCTGGAGCTGGCTTTGTTTAATTGCCTTTGCACTCTGTGTAATGGGGTTTCCTGGCCTATCTAACTGAGCTCAGATTTATGTTTTGAAAGCAAGGGATGGCTTAGTGTTTTTTGCAGGGATTTTTTTTTTTCCTGTGCAAGGCAAATGTTTGTACTTACTGGCTTCCCCAGGGTCTTGGGAAACGATGTCTGACCAGAATGTGCCAACTGAGCCTTCAAACTTGCTTCCAGGTGTGCACTTAGTATTTCTTGATTCTGATTTAAAATAGAGAAAACAAACAATAAAAAGATCACACCTCTAAATGATACTTCTTTGCCCTTGCTTTGACAGTTGTGAGCTGTTGCTCTTTATGCCTGGAAGAATTACAAGGAATAAATCTACCTCATTTCTGTAGGTGCCAGGGCAGATTGGAATTTAAGGAAGGGAGACTGAGATGGGAAAATGTGCACACTCCAGGTATCCTCGATTTCTTCTTCATGGGTTCTAAGCCAGGTGTTAACTGAGGCCAGCTGGCTTGAAATGTGCATCTGTGGTCCCAGAGAAGTGTGAATAAGAAAGCATAGCTATTACAGTAAAAGCTCAGCACACCATTGGTAAACTGTGTATTCCACTGATGGTGGGTGGATATTATACTATTCAAAGACCAGCTTGTAGCATAACTTCATGTTCACTAAGTCATAATGTCCTATTGTATATTAACCTATACCTCCTCCTTCCCTACCTTTCCGTAAAATGAAAGGCTGAAGTAGGTTTGCCTGATATCACATCAGAATGAAATCCAAAGTCCTATTATCTACATCGGAAGACACTGGGGTGACAAGGGAATTCTTGGATTTGGGCCCAATCTTACCTGTGTTCACATCCTAATGTGTGACCACCATTAGCAATCATGTGACCTCAATGCATTTTTTTTCTAACCTTTGTTTAATTTTCCTATTTTTAAAATAAGGACAGAAATATTCACTCGATAGAGTTATATTGACGTTAAGCAAGTTAATTTGTGTAAAAAGCCTGTAATAAATACTTACTGGATAAACTTTTACTTATAGTATCTTACTAGTCCCCCTCACACCCAAGGCAAGAAAACCCCAGGGATAATCTTATTTCTATATGCAATTCCTGGGGAAGAGAGAGGGATTCCCTGATCACTGGAAAATAAACTAGATCATGCAGCTACCTCAAAGGAGTAGGATCTTTGAGTTGATCATACCAGGAAATGTCTTTCTTAAGGTTTCAACTTATGTAGAAATACTATGCCATTAGTATTTGCCTCTTCTTCTGGTAAGAGTTTATATGGTCCTGCTCATGAATCTTACAGCTAAGTCCACATTCGGGTGATTTATATGAGACTTTTTTGTTCTGTATACACTGGCTGAGGCCTTGGGGGAATGCTGTGATTTATCAGATAGTGAGAACACTATGAAGGATTTGCTCTACGAGCTGACACCCCGGGACAGGTTTGCACCTGTCTGCTACCACCAATTACTCAAACCAGTTGGGCCTACCAGTTTGCTGGATTCACATGCTAAATGCAGATGATCCAGGCCTGTGTGTGTGTGTGTGTGTGTGTGCACGCGTGTGTGTGTGTGTGTGTGTGTGTGTGTTTGCCTGCCCAGTGCAAATTCCAGCATGTGCACACCAGGGCAGAGGGAGAAGTGGAGATAAACTCCTTCTTACATTCTTTCTTTTTCATTTTTAATTTCTTAAAACAAAGAGGCACCATCTGGCTTGTGCATAAGTGGTATGCAAACGACTTACAAAGGTGAACTGCCTAATTTCCTGTTACACATTTAGAGAGGGAAAACAAACATGCCTGCAACAGAGCAGCAGAGCGCTTTGTTCTCTGTTCTTCAGGTGGTCACAATGACAGACACCTTTTCCTCCTGTGGGTCTCTGACTCGGTGCTTCCAAGATGACTTTTAAACTGGCTTTGCCAAGGGTGGGTTTTTGATACCGTTATACCTTTCTCAGAACATCAGAGAACACTAAGAGGTTGGAGGTCACATCTAGAATTGAAGTTTCGAACATCCTGAAGGGGACGAGGTTGGGATTCCCGAAACAAATGCTTCAGATGCTTTGATTTGGGTGAGCGGGGAACAATGTCCTGAGATCAAGGAGGAATGTGATGGGAGGGGATTGGTGCTCTGATCCTACTGATCCAGAGGGCCAGGAGTTTGCCTTTCTGTTCGCCCTGCTGTCCTGTGTGCCTAGCACAGGGCCTGGGGCTTTGCAGACAGCCGATAAAAATATGAATGGATGAAGTCAGAAAGGAAATTTGGAGTTAGGCAGGAAGTGGGTCAGGCCACTTCAAGAGACGCCTAGACAGGAGGTCAGATCCCCACCAAGGTGAGGTGAGCCCATGGCGATGACGTGGCGAATCCAGACGCAGGTGGCAGAAACAGGTCTTATCCAAAGACATAGATGTGTAATAGTATCTGGGGAGAATATTCAGAATGTTCAGAGGAGGCATGTGAGTGGTGGTTGGAGTCAGGGGTGACCCATTTGTGGTCAAAAGTAGGGTTCTGGTAAGGGGCAGAGCCAAGTGTCGAGAAGATGAGGAGGGAAGTATGCCAAAATCCAGACACACACACC
>CM052438.1:5487742-5508722 GCA_028533085.1 Varecia variegata
CCTGGTGCTGATCAGGAGACATGGGAACAGAGGAGACTTCCAGGCAGTGCTCAGAGCTTTATTTGCCTGAGCGTCTGCTGTAGGCCTGGGGGCCACAGCATGCACATCTTGGGTGAATTTTGAAAAGCAACTTAAATGCTAAGACCTATTAAGCTGTACAAAGCTGTAGACAGAATGAACATGGAGGAAGGTGTGTGGGATAGATTTATGCTAATTGTAGTTATTACTACCTTATTTCCTTGATTAAAGGCAGTGGATCTGCACACTAATTATCTCCAAAATACCAGGCATTTTGGAACGTAAAAGTCTGTTGAGGGACAGGACTGATATTTAGGAAGCTTTGGTCTCAATGCCAGCTCTGTGTCCATGGTGCAAATTAGAGACTGTGCTTTCATCTGTAAAATCTGAAGTTTGAATTCTGGTCTCTTTTAGGTTTTACCTCTATGGGACTAAGTTCTGTGTGTAATGATATGCAAGAAGATTCAGTTTCTTTAGGACAGGAGGGAGACATGGCCAAAGGTAGAAGAATAAAGCCAAAGTTGTCTGAGGCAATCTCTATTGTAGCTGTGACCCCAGATCATAGCTGTTCAATATCCCAGTCCTTTTTATTCCTTCCTGATAAAGTAAAAGAACGACTTCCAGTTTTGAAACAGGCTCTTTCCACATTACCTGGATCTAGTTTAGTGACCGAAGTTTAAAATTTCTGCTCTGTCTTCTTCTTCCGCTCTGAGATATTTAGAGTAATTGGCCAAAAATCACCCTGGTAAGCAGAATAATTACCTGAATGGACTTTCTTCACGTTTTTGCAGGGATGGGGATTATCCAAATTCTTGCTTCCATTTCTGCACTCCCATATCTACAGCCTTCCTAGACTGTTTTATGCTTCATTTCAATACAATGGTAATGCCTGGGACATCTCCCTGCAGCTCAGGCGTTCCAAAAAACACAGAAGTGAATACAGGGAAGGATCTGGTGTTTTCCACCAGGGGACACTCCAGCCACCTGGTGTGAAGATGACCTGGACAGGGCGTGATGACCAGGAAGTTGAGGTGCAAACAGTCGGACGCTAAAAATGACGTGAAGTTATTTTGGGCATTTCCCCCTCTACAGCCTGGGAATACTAGGCCTGGGGAGCCCCATCTTTGCTCCCGGGTTCTTGGCAGCCAGTGACTAATGGGGTCATTGGAATGCAGGACTAGAAGCCGGGAAGCGAGGTTCAGTCCCTACCATGACTCCTGACGAATCCCTTTCTTGCCTGGGACCTGAATTTTTTGTTGTAAAGTGCACACTTCTTCTCTTTCTTCTTCATTGTCTTGAGGCTTCTTGTCTCTCCACAAGAGGTGACACAGCAATGGCATTACTTTCTGACACTGCCTGGAAACCAGGCAGAGAGTTTGAGGGACGCACTGAAGTTTCCCCTTCAGATGCACTGAGGGTTTCACTGTCCCTTTTCCTGGATTGGAGCTTAAAGGACTGGGTCCCAGGTCAGCCACTCAGTTCCTTTGATGACATTAACTTTAGGTCAGTGTTCTTGACTCTCAACTCCGGTTAAGTCTTGACTCTCATAAGGCTAAGTCAGATGCTTAGTTTTTTGTTTTTTTGTTTTGACAACGGTAAAACCTTTTCTTGAAATGGAACCTTATAAAGCAGATATACAGACAGACAATAAACACAGCTGCTCTAGTTGAAGTGGAAGAACAAGGCACCGTGGCCACTCCGCCACCCCTGGCCTGCCCCGGTTGTGGGGTCTCGCAGCACTTTTGGGGAGGGGCTGCCATGTCCCGGAGGGCTGAGCACCAGGAGGCCTCTAGTGGGCTCCCCAGTTAAGATTTGGGGCAACTGTGATGGCCACAAATAATAGTGACAGTGATGACAACAGGCATGTGACAGCAGGGAATCAGTGAGTGACCAACTCTGGAGTCCATCTAGTTCTCCTGCCTCCGCGCGGCTCAGCAGTGGCTGGTGGAAGTCCTCACGCCCTGGCGGAAGGAGATGCGCTCACTCTCCAGCTGCTGATCTGGGGCTCTGGGCTTTCAGAGCAGCCTTTGCAAGGCCCCCCAGTCCTCTTCCCGGAGAGGAAGAGTCTTCCGAGACCTTCCCAAAGAAGCAAGGGATCAAGGATTACTCATCTCCGTTTTAGACGTGAGGAAATGGAGCTTCAGAGAAGGTTGATGATGTGTTCGAGACCTTGAGATGCCTCAACGGCAGAGTTGGTGTTAGAGCATCTATACAGCCTTCAGATGAGTGGTCCAGTGTGCACATTTGTTAACTTGGCCATGCTGGGTTATTTCCTCCCCCCCACCGAGTTCCCCAGGCATTGACAAGGTCCGCGTGTGGGTGACAGGATTCCAGCCAATTCCCTGACCATGCGCTAGGATGAATAGAACCCAAGGATGAATATTCCCAAGGAAATGAAAATAAATGCCCAGAGAACATAAGAACAGATAAAAATGTATAGCTCTGCCATAAGCCAGAGGGAGGCAAAGCATACAAAAGATAATTACAAATTTCAAAAGCCCATCTGCTAGAGGAAGTACACGGGTCTTGAGGGGTTGGTTGGCAGTCAGTGGGTTGAATTTCAGGGGGGTCTTCCAGTCAGGGGGTCAGCAAGGTGGCTTTGAGGCAGGCACACCGGGAAAGTGACCGAGCACAGTGTCATTCAACCGGCCCACGCTGAGGATCCGTGGAGGCTGTTTGGAAGGAAATGTTGGTAAAGGAAGGGCCACCATGGCAGCCCTTGAAAGGCCAACTGTTTTGACTCAGGTTGTCGGTGGATAGTCACAGAAGGTTTGTCATCCGTCTAAGTGTAAAGGGGGCCATGTGTGAAGCCAAGTCACCAGGCAGTGGCATGAAGGGTAGACTGCAGAAGCTGAGACCCTGAAGGCAGCCCATTGCACCGGTCCAGGCAAGAGGCAGCGAGATCCTGTGCCGTGGCAATAGCAGGAGAGGATGGAAGAGAGGCCACTGGCATCGATGGTGCTTGGGAAGGTGGATCAAAGGCCAGGACTCGAGGACTGAAAGCCACTTGTAGTTTGGGATGGTAACCGTGAGAAAAACAACAGTGAAACTGAGGGTCAGGATGAGTTTTTAAAATTGCTTCTTTTAGGCCACCCAGTTCATTCCATGTCCCTAGAGTGTCAGACACAGATGAGCAAATGCCAAATCATTCCATTTTAAGGAAACATGAAGCTGGAGGGAGCCTTAAATGTCATCCATTTCACCCCTGTGGCCTCAGGCAGAATGGCATCAGAGCCAACCCAGACACAGGGCTCGCTCACTCTATTCCAGTGCACAGCCCGGGATTCCACATTTTCTTCCTTATTCCTTCCGGCTGTGGCAAAGGGAAGCTATTGTAAATGTTCTGAAAGCTATACGATATTCAGTATAGATGAATTCAGTGCCTTTTCAGCTTGCAAATTATAATATTAATATTATCAATGAGAGATTTATCTTTTTCTTTCTAATTCTTAACACACTTTAGAAGTGGGAAGTTCTCAGTTATGTCTAGCCAGAATGCTACCTGCTGCAAGTTAAGTTTATTTCATCCTATATCCTTAGTGGAGATATATGAGGTTTATATTATAAAATAGACATTTTAACACTCAGGAAAACTAAGAAGAAGCTCATGTGACTAAAATGGCCTTGTGCTTTTCATAGGTAATTGGTTATGCTTTATTCATTGGTTGTGTCTTGCCTGGTGGGGAACCCAGGAAATAAAAATATTTCTCTCCCTCACCCTGCCAAAAAAAAACTACCCTCTTCCTGAGAGCGGTTTCCAGTAGTCTCCTAAACTTAGGCTCATCTCTCTGCAATTTTGAGATCCAGTTGCTTACTTCTGTCAGTGAAGGTGGTGCCGGTATGGGGACTGATACTGGGGAGAAAACACAGGAGAGATGCCTCATCAGAACGTTCCAGGAACTTGAAGCATGTTTATGTCACAGTCCATCCTCAGGGAGGGAGGGGAGCGGCTGCAGGAGCCCCTTGATCTGGCCTGGAATCGTCACTTCCCTCCACTCCTGCGGATAGCGGATAGCGTTGATGGATGTATCATAACAGGATTCCTTTCCTTCTTCAAGGAAGGAAACTGAATATGCAACATGTAAAGATACATAAATTTCCATACAAATATCTTCTTTACCAGCTGTAATTAAGATATTTGCATGTAAAGAGAACGTTGTGTTCCCTTGACATCCTCCTGGTAGGGAATTGTATTTCTCCCCTAATCCTCAAAGCCCAAGACTTTGTGATCTGTCTGCCACTAAACAAGAGAAGGAGGAAGAAGAGGAGGAGGAGGAGGAAGCAGAGGACTGGGTCAATACAAAGCAGCTGAAATTCAGAATTTTAAGCACAGTTTTTACTCCTGGTTGTTTTTTCCAGGCTTAGCTAATCCCACAGGAGGAAGCTGGAGGTGGGGAGGA
Source organism: Varecia variegata (assembly GCA_028533085.1). Classification (NCBI taxonomy): domain Eukaryota; kingdom Metazoa; phylum Chordata; class Mammalia; order Primates; family Lemuridae; genus Varecia; species Varecia variegata. Next base: position 5,492,161 of record CM052438.1, read on the forward strand.
AGGTAGCCCAAGAGAAAGTGGGCAGAGCACCCACTAACTCCGCAGTCAGGAAGATACTCCTTTGAATCCCTGCATTCTGCTTAGAGCTATGTGACCTGACGGAATTTACTTAAATTCTCTAGGCCTTAGATTCCTCATCTGAAAAAAATAAATGAGAACAATTTCTTCTTTTGTGCAGATTAAGTAAGATAATGTATTCAAATTGCTTGGTGCCTATTAGGCACTCAATAGATGGTTATTATTATTCTATGTAAGTGAATAAGGTAGGAATTATATACAAGAAATTTTAAACAATTTTAAGTTACAAGCCAAGGTATTTCCTATGATGGGTGTTTGGTGCTGGATGCTAAAATTAAAGGAGGAAAGAGCCCACTTAAGAGAATTCAAGGAAATAAAAAACAAAGTCAGTCACCTCCAGGACTTAGACATTGGAGTTGATCTGTTTGAAGCCCAGGAGAAAAGAGAAGCACTCTTAGGCGTACAAAGGAAGAGCTTTCCCATTGTGGAATTCGCAGCTCCCATCAGGAGCTAACTTTTGATAGCTGTGGACCATGAATTTTACAGTCGGCAAAGGTCTTCAGAATTAAAGACCCATCCTCCAGGTCTCCAAAGTGTGTGCCACCCCTTGTCACCCCAGAGGGAGATTTCAGGGTCACACGCCCTAGAGCCTTGGGGATAGAGACAAGGCTGATCTAATTCCAGCCCTACCTCTTTTGTCCCTCTCTCTCTCTTTCTCTCTCTCTCTCTCTCTCTCTCTCACTTTTTAGAGACAGGGCCTCATTATATTGCCTGGGCTGGAGTGCAGTGGCTACTCACTCCTGGGCTCCCAGGTGATCCTACTGACTCAGCCTCCTGAGCAGCTGGGACTGCAGACGAGACTACAGCTGCAGGCTTCCTTTCTCTTTTCATTTGCAGTGTGGTGGTCCTGCTCATTATTGCACATGACATGTATATGCATGTGCATGTGCATATGTGTAATGGATATGCACGTGCTTTGTAAACTGTCGGCTGGGTGCTGTTGGTTTCATCACCGCCACCACCATTACCCCCACTATAGTCCCTGCTTAGTGAATAACCATGTGTACTCCGGAACAAATAAGTCAAGTTCATCAACATCCCCAAGTTGATTGGTAGGAGTGGTCAGTACCACGCTGCCTCCCCTCCGTGGGGTCATGTTCTCTCTCCTCTTCAGCCAGATGGGACCTTTGATTTGTGGCCTAGTTTGTTCTTGTAGTTGGTTATTTCCTTACCCAATGGGTCAACCCCCAACTTCCTGATCTTTTTTTTTTTATTTTTTATTTTTTCATGTCCTTGAGTCATGTGAATACCTGCCTCTTCTGTACCTCTCTAAAGCCTAAGTTTCCTTTTAGGCAAAGGAACCCACCCCATTTTTAGCACAGTGATTTTCACATGAAAGTGCTTAATTAAAAAATATATAACATTATGTCAGTTGTTTGTAATGGGTAAGAAATAATGCTCCCACTGGCCTAATCGTTTTAAAGTGGGTCCTCACGGGTCCTCACTTGCCAGGCCCCAGTGGTCAGTCTGTGGGGACTCCGGGTAAGCACATCTGGAAGATGCATTGCTGTCCCCTGAGGGAAAGCCAGCTGGATCTGATTCCCCACCGATGGTCCAAACATCCACTTATCACTGAAGAGGACTGAGAGAATGTCTCACAATAATTAAAACACCCACAAGAATGGAGTTAGCACCAAAAGGACAATTGATTAATGCACAGAGAGGACCAGATGTTTCCAAGGCCATATGACCAAAGCACTTACTCCCAGTAAGCTAGTCTATGTGGGAAGCCTGATCATAATGCAGCTGTTTAAAGAGGAAGAAATCAGAGCAAGGGGATCGGATGTTGCAAACAATCAATGACATCCGGCTAAGAAAGAGTGACAACACTGTCCTTGGCCTGCCGGTATACGAGGTCTGTCCAGAAAGTATCCAGCCACCTAATATGGAAACTGTATTAACAATGGCTGGATACTTTCTGGACAGACCTCATATTCAGAAACACTCCAAGTCTTTTACCTAAATCCTCCTCTCCCCTCTGTCCAAAGCCAGCAGGAGTTGAGCACTGGCACCATCCAGTTCCAAGACTGTCACTTTTTCAGGCCTCCGTAACCAGCCTGCACCCATTCTGAGAGATACATTCTTTCTTCATCTCAATCAGTATAATTGAGCCATGATAACCTAGGTGCCACTCAAGCTTTTTCAGGCAACCTTTAATATATAGCCATGTTTTCCTCCGTTTCTGCTGATTTTAAAGAGACTGCTTGTATTTTCTTCATTTTCAAATATTTGGGAGTCATTTTAATACTATAGTCCCTAATGCTTTCCATGCCAATGAATTGCCTTCACGCCTAAAACATGAGTCCTTTGGTTGCTTGTAAATCTAACTGCCTAGATATCAAGTATTATATGCCCCAGGGATGACTAGTAGATCTCAGAGACCAGCTCTGATTGACTGGTGATGATTGCCTGGAGTAGAGTGATGAGACGAATTTGGTGGCTGCATCTAGAGTCCATGAGAAAATTGGTGATCCACTGATGACGTCTGCCATGAATGTGGAAAAGGGGATTGGTGGCACCTGTGTCCTGCTGTTCCCAGCCCTGGCATACAACACCCCAGTCAGTGCTCTCAGTTCAGGGGTGTTGCTGGATCCTCTTAGACGTGCTCTAACCTTGGCTTCTCACAAGAGGAGGGATTCTACTATGACGTAGGTATGCATTTATTGAATGCACCTGTGTTGAAGGATCATGTACAGAGAAATGTGTTTGGCAGGTGGACCTGCATTACTGGGGATAATTTAGGTTTATTTGCCCAAGTTCACATAGATGGGGCTAGTATTCCAATATCCTGAATTACCTTCTACTGGCCTTTCCCTCACATTTCAATTAAATAGTTTTTTTTTTTTTTTAAACTGTGTACAGCAAAAGTGCCTTGTTTCTGGGTAGATTCAGTTCCCTATACCACTCTGCAAAGGGTTTTGGAGGTCTAGAAACAGCTTTCCTACCAGCTCTGTGCCATCACCTCTGTGCCAACTGTTTTTAATGTGCCAGCAGTATCTTTATGCATATTTTTGATTTTTTAAAAAGTTGAACAGCCCAAGACCTGGGTTTGCTGCTAGAGCCCTACTCCCAAGCAGATGTTGATCCAGTCAATCAGCATTCTTTAGATATACTCATTCCTTTACTATGACTTCACCCAATTGGATTCTTTTCCTATATACATTAACCTCTTTTTTTCATAAGTATTCTATCAGTGGCCTTGATAAATGCCTGTATGAAATTTGGGTAAATATATACACTGACAAACTTGTGAAATCCTGGCTAGAAATGAACTTGGAGGTCATCTTGTCAAACCCACTTATTGGACAGATGAGGACATTGAACCCCAGAAAAAGACAGTAGATGTTTCTCAAGTTCATGCATCTAGCTAGTGGTAGAGTTAAGACAAGAACATTGTCTCTCACCTTGCAGATTCAGCACTCCTCCCTGATTTCCATCAAAGCACTGTGAGGTCTGCTGGTGGTGTGATTATTCCTATTTACGGACGAGCAAACCAAGGTTCAGAGAGGTCAGTCATTATTCCCAGAGTGCACAATACATGAGAGGCAGTGCTGGGTTCAGTGTTCTGGTTCACAAACAGGGTTTTTTAAAGACGACGGGCCATTTGTGAATAGAATTTTTAAAGAACATACCAGAATAGTACAGTCTTCATGAAGTTAGGTAGAGTTTATAGTTAGAAGTGTGAATCTATAATAGTCCAGTTACATGATTTTTTCTTTTAATAGGGCTTTGTAGCGAGGCTATTCAAGGCAAAGGAGGCAAACAACTGGGGTGACTAGGTACCGGTTTCTTAGTCCATTTGCAAGGCTGTAAAGGAGTAGCTAAGGTTGGGTAATTTATAAAGAAAAGAGATTTATTTGGCTCATCGTTCTGAAGGCTACATGAGAAGCATGGTGCCAGTGTCTACCTCTGGTGAGGACCTCAGGAAGCCTCCGCTCGTGGCGGAAGGCGAGGGGGGAGTAGGAGTGTCACGTGGCAAGAGAAGGCGCAAGAGAGGGAGGAGCTGCCAGGCTCTTTTCAACAGAGTGGCACCAATCCGTTCATGAGGGGTCTGCCCCCATCACCAAACACCTCCCACCAGGCCCCACCTCCAACAGCGAGGATCAAATTTTAATATAAGATTTGGAGGGGTCAAATATCCAAACTATCAGCACCACCATAGCAAACGAGGAGACCTTAATTTAGGAAGTTTGAGGTCTCCAGTGTAGTATGACAGCAAGGTGATCTGGGCAAAATGCAGTTCAAAAAATCTAACACAGATTCAGCGTAACTGATGTTAGAAGAAAGGGAGATGGTGGTCAGAGATGAGGAGTGTTGTCCTAGCACCCAAATGTGCTGTCGGAAGTAATCGTTTTAATGTTTATCGTGAAGATATGTTCTCAAGGACTTCTGTTGACTCATATTTGTTCACAGTAGCTTAGAATTTCTCTAAGGGCAGCATCCATGCCTGATTTCACCAATGATATAACCCTTGCACCTAGCACTGTGCCTGGTATACGGTAGGCATTCCATAAATGTCTAATAAATGAAACAGACAAGGAGGCAAGTGTCCTTCTTGGTGAATGACTGATAGGGAATGATGTTCAATGACACTAAAGTTTGGAACACTCAGAAATGTCAAAGCCAGGTTTCAGTACAGAGATGCCGTAAGGGATTGTCTTCCATGATTTTGGTATAATGAATGGGCTCTGCGACATGTTCCCTTACCCACAGGGGTGGCGAGATTAGAAGACTCTAGGGAGATTTCAGACTTGAGGGGGGTGAAGCAGAGTGCCACAGGCAGTCACCCTTATTGAGTGAATGTGGAATGGACCGCCCCACGAGACAGTGGGTTCTCCATCCCCCGTGGGTTTCCAGAAGATCCACATAATCACATCTCAGAGATGCTATAGAGAGACATGTGCATTGTCCATGAGGTTGCAGGAGATGATCTCAACATTTTGCTTTTCTCTAATTCTGAGATCCTAAAAGCCAACTCTATTATAGAGATTGCTTAGATAAGTGCAGAGTGGGATAGCGACGTCAGGACTTGTTACTGTGCATGTGCAAGGAACTGTGTTGAGCATATATTTCTGTGATGCTATGAAATATTAGGCCAAATTCACCCTCTCCATGTCTACAAATTCACACGTCTACATCCTTTCCCACGTCCCTTGCACCTCACCCTCTGTCACCCTCCCTGTCTCTAGCTCGTCTCTCTCTGTGACTATGTTTTTCTTGCTCTGAAGTCTTTCTGGAAGCCCTTTTCCCTCCTTTGTACTTTAAAAAATCCACAATCCCTTCTACATTAAAGAAAAATCTCCATTTGACCTCTCTGCCCTTTCCAACTTCCATTTGTCTTCTTGACTACAAAAAATAAGTACTTTTCATCTTCTGTCTTAATTTCTGGGCTTCTGATCTTACCACTTCATTGAATCTGCAGTTTTGGGGTCACTAATTATCTCATCATGGCCAAATTCAAATGTCTTTCTTCCAGTCAAATCCTTTCTGAATTAGCTGTTGAATGACATTATTAATAACTGCCCCTTCCCCCTCCCCAACACTCCATAGTACTCCTGTTCAGGGCCTCAGAAATGCCTCGCTCTGCAATTTCCTCCCCTTCCTGGCGTTCTTTTCCTCTTCCACTGGTTTCTCCCCTTTCCTCCCATGTCAAGTTCAGGTGCTGCTATTTCAGACACCTACTGTGCAAACCACGCACAGTCACATGGTTTTAACCCCTTTTAACTTTGAGACAGGAGCTGCTGGAATTTACATTTTCAGCCTCTGCCTCTTTTCTCTTGGATTGCTTAATCGGTAAGCCTTCCCTGGAGAGTCCCCCGAGACTGCAAGTTGGCGTGTTGGAAATAAAACTCACCGAGGCCATCTCCCGCTTCTCCAAAGAGCATTCCTCAGCCATTAGCACCCGCGAACACTCTCTGGGGAACCTGTCCCTTCACGGCCCACCTGCTCTTTCCTTACAGCCCCCCGGGGCCCTTGACCTTTGCGTGCTGACGAGAACTACCCCTCCCGCACCCTGGCAGGTCCAATACCAGGGTCTGTGCACCCATCTGCAGGCTCAGAGCCACCCTGCCCGGGCTCCTCGAACTCCATCTTTCTCCCTGCTTGTTTAAGGGCCTTGAGCGAATCCTCATGTCTTCAAAATACAGGTTTCTCACCCTGGCCTCCTAGGCGCCCAGACGCTCTGCCGGTCCCCCTCCTGGCCCCTCCCAAGGGAAGTCCCCTGGGATCCCGACAGCCAGAGGGATGGATCAGGTGCTGGCGGCGTTGGCCCCTTCTGGGGCCTCCCTCCTTGGCTCACAGCTGCCTGCCCACTGTGTCCCCACATGGTCACCATCTGTCTGTGTTGTCTGTGACCTAATCTCTTGTATAAGGACGCCAGGCATTGCGTTAGGGCCCACCCTGTGGACCCCATTTAACCCTACTTAACCTTTCAAGGATCTCTCTCCAAGCACAGTCACATTCTGAGGTATCGGGGGTTAGGGCTTCAACATAACGAATTTGGGGGAGGACACAATCCGGCCCATCCCATCTTCTCTTCCCAACTGCCTGTCTGTCCCTTCTTTCACCTCCCTCTTTGTTCCTTCCTCTGTCCATCCCTCGCTGCCATCAGAACCTGGCGATCACATTTCACTGTCCTTATTGAGTGGCCTCCTCGGCCTCACCCTACGGGTTCGTGCATATGGGCGTGTTGCTTCGTGAACCTGTATCTTCTCCGGGTCCTTCCAGAGCTGTCCCTCTGCCTCCGGCTCAGCTGAGAGCAGGGCGGTGCCTCTGGTCTGTCGCACGCAGCTCTCAAGCCGAAGGCACTTGAGAAAAGCCATTGCTGAGTCACTGTGGGTTTCTGCTCACACCCCCTCCTCCAGCTGCTCAAGGGCCTTCCGAAGGGAAAGGTTTGTCCTGAGTGCTGATGGAGACTCTGCTGGCAGAAAGGAGGAGGAGGGCTGAGGCTGTACGCAGGTGACATCTGGCCAGCAAACCTCCCTTCCAAATCAGAAAGGCGAGGAAGGTGATCTGGGAAGCCCTAAGAAGGGTGGTGAATTCAGGGATTTTCTGCTGGACACAGAAAGAACAGGTACTCTCTCAGAAGCTTTGGAGAAAGGGCCAGTTCTTTGACCTAAGGAGTTGAAAATTCTAGATAAAAACTGAGCCCATGGAGGGAAGCCCTGTGAGTCTTGGTGGCCCACAGAGGAAGACAGCTGGGTGTCATGCACTAGGGGTGGTGCCAGGCTGTGTCTGCCGAACCGGGAGTGCATCCCTGGGCGGTCTAGGGAGTGAGCGCCTTCTCCCCAGCCGTGCGGGAGCGGCGTTTAGAGGCTGTGGCCAGGAAGACACAAGATACCCCTGCTTCCCTCCTCTGCCCTTCTCTCATCCCCCCATGTGTCCTTCCTCTCCCTTCATCCCTTCTCTTCTCTCTCCCCATCCGCTGTCTGCCCCGTTCACTGTCAGGAAGGGCCATGCCAGAGGGGCCCGTTCGGCGTGGCGTGGCAGCGGCAGAGGCTGGCAGCACCGGCAGCTTCCACAGTGAGTCTGGATGTCATTTCTGGGGCCAGAGGGCTGGGCAGGGCCACACACAGACTGACAGCTTGCAGGCTTTGGAGAGGAACTTCCAGGGGCTGCTTCCAACCTCTCCTTCCCTGCCTCCCTCCGCAGGGCATCGTTTAACTTCCATGGAAGTTTTCCTGCCAAAGCCATTGCTGTGCTTGGGATGTCTCATGGGGAGGAGCATGGTGGGGGCGGCGGGGCCATAACCTGCTAAAATGAGGTGCACAGCGGGAGAGCCGCCGGAATCCACATGGCTGCCAGGGGTTCCGTCCAGGCTGCGTGTGTGGTGGAGGCTGAGGGCTCTGCATGGACGACAGTTTGGCTGCTTTCTTGCATTTCAGGAGGTGTGACCTTGAGTTTCGCGTGTACTTTGGGTGCCTACACTCCATAAGAGACTCCCTCTTCGGATCTAAGAATACCCTAAATACGTAGGCCAGAGGGTCTGGAGAACTGAGCTCGGATGAAGCTTGGTCAGTTGTTACACAGCCTCCGTGACCGAGTCACATCCCCGAGTGTTTAGGGGAAGGTTTCTATCCTCCCTGTTTTAATTCATATGGTAATTTCTGGCAGGGAGACGGACAGACTGCAGAGGCAGTCGAAGTTCCATCTGTCCTGCCTTCTCATCAGACGGAGTCGGATGGCTCCCTTCCGCTTTTTGCTTAGGGGCTTTTTTCTTCTGTTTTGGGAAATGGTCCACTTGGGAAAACAGAACCACAAAATACACCTACTTGGCCTTAAAAAACCTAGCCCAGACTAAGAAGACACAAGTTCTACTTGCCATCTTGAGATGCTGTCCCGCGGGCCAGATGCTGTTGCCAAACATTGGCTGGGTGTGTTGTCGTTGAGTCGGTTTTGAAGTGAGAAGCTTCCGGTTCCTAATACGTGCTGTTACCGTGATGCTGCAGTCTACGGGCAGGTGCACGAACATGCTTTCACAGGTCCATTCCTTTCTCTCATGATTTGGTTAGAGAGGCAAATTAAGCACAGCCTCCCAGGTCCTCTCAGGAGCATGGTTTTATAGGTTCTCATCTTGACACTGCTCCTAATAACTGCACGAAAGCTTAGGACTTTTCATTGCTAACAGCTGTGTATAGCTAGAGTCTATCAGCACAAACCTGCTCTCCAGCCTCGTGAGAATTTTGTAAGCAGGACCATTATAAGAGATTAACCAATCTCCTCTCATGCTTTTAAAATACCATGGGTATTTCAGTTGCATCAGAGTCAAACTCCAGGTTCCAGGAATTTACGGGTTGCCTTAAAATATCAAATTGGTCAAACTTATTAATGGATTTCAACAGATATTTAATATTAATAAACTGTGTGCATTTGATTGTCTAAAGTTGGACACTTCTGTGAATGAAAAGGGAAGCTATTAGTAATTAAATAAGAACTGCAGGCATCAACCTTGACCTTTCCTGGAATATTGCACATATAATCACTTTATCCATGTATCCTGAGTTATGCTAGATGCCAGGGATACAACTGTGAATAAAACAGATAAACATCTCTGCCCTTAATAAGGGAGATAGAAAATAAAGATAAACTAAACTATATAGTAAGTTAAAGAGTGATAGGTCCTTAGAAGAAAAATTAAGCAGAGAGGAGACACAGAAGTCCTCAGTGGTAGTAATAGTGGGTGTTGCTGGTGTGTGTGTGTGTGTGTGTGTGTGTGTGTGTCTGTGTGTGTGTATCTGTGTAGACAGGGAATTCAAACCAATTGAGTTATGTGAAAAATACGACAGATTTTAGTTTCACTTTATTTAGTTTCTCCGAGGAGGGCTTTCGTGGCTTGGCTAAAACTTTCTGAAACGAGTCAGATCTGAAAAGTCTGAGCCCAAATGAAGAAATACTCAAAATCTTTGTAATGACAAAAATCAAAGAGGGAGAATCAGGTGGCTGTGGCATTGGGAGCACACCTTGTCTGCTTGGTCACTGGCACAGGTGTCCTCCCCCACTGACATCATGGAAAGGGCATCAGAAAGTGAGTAAGGCTGTGGCTTCCCTACTCGGAGCATCTTTGTGGAAAGCCCCTCAATCGTGACTTGCACTGGCCGTTCAGGATGCCGTGGGCACTTTCTCCGTCCATCTGCTGTCCTCTGGGGTGGTGGTGACGGCAGCTTACATTGGCTGTGCATGCACCCTAGCTGGGCTCTCAGTAGGTCAGGCTGTTCAGCCTGTGCTGTTCCCATGAAGAAGTTATTGTAGTCCCACTTTAGGGATGAGAACGCTAGCATTTGAACACAGAACCAGACGATAGTGAAGCCAGGATTTAAAGATGGGTTGAACTGAGTCTGAAATCCTGCCTGTATCAGTTGGTCTCCGCATCTGTCCATAGATACCAGTTGACAGGAAGTGGGAGTAAGAAAAGGGAGGTAGAGCTCACGGGGTGGCCCTGACGGTCCCACGTGCGGGCTGACGTGCATGGCTGGATCAGGAGCAGAGAGGTGTTGGGGTGGCTGATTGTGCATGAAGGCACCAGCGACTGCTGCTGCTTCTGCGTGTGGTGTTGTCTTTGGGAGTGGGACGGGCATGCACAATGTGGGGGGGGGCATGAGAGCAAGTCTTTCTGTTGTGGCTTCCATCCCAGGCAGAGGTGGAGGCTTGACTTCAGCGAGCCAGGGTTCCTGGGTTTCACGCACGTTGGTAGGAGGGACGGTGCATGGTGTCTGTGCATAGATGGTACGGGTGGGAGAATGCATGCAGAGTTCTGAGACCGAACAAAGGTTTTCTGACAGGGTTTGACTGAAGAGTTGTGTTTGAAGATAATCCTAAATTTTCTGTCTGCCTTTGTGAATGGAATCCACAGACTGACCTCATCCAGTCTTAGGATGCTATTAGCAAGAAACAGGATGTCTCTGGACCACATCTCAGATATTATGGTTATATTTAACATCAATATCACCATGTGACCTTGTATTTATTTGTGATGTGCTTTTACATATTTCCCAGAAAAGCCAATTTAGGTAGCATCTTGCTTTATGCATGAGATGGGCTCCTGGTAAGGTCATGTGGCAAGCAAACCACTGTTTAGATATATGTACAGGAGAGACCTGCTACAACAAAGTGAGGAATTATTTGGGGATGTCAATAACCCTCTCCACTTTTCCTTTTATGCTAAAGGAGGATCTTTTCACCTGCAATGCTATTATTTCCTTGGGCTTATGCAACATGTTTATCCCTGGGTCTCACTGCATGTCAAGGCAACGTCTCTTTTAGTTTCACAACATGTGTCATATGGGTAGATAGAAGTGATTACTTTTGTCATTTACTGAGGATTTTCTTCACCATCTCAATGTCAGCATCACAAGCATATATGTCCCTCACTGTGATCTTCTAATGCTTGGATACAAAGAGCTCATCAAGTTCTGGTTCTTTACTGCTTATGGCCTGTCGTCTGGTTGCCTCCCTCACTCTGATACTCAAGGGCTAAGGGCACAGCACCATTCATCTTCCTCCATAGGGTACTCCTCTCTCACTTGTCTGAGTTTCCTCCCTGGTAAAAACAAGCATGCAAGTGAACTACCTTTTCTTCTAAAATATCAACCCATCTCAATATCAGTTGGCTTCTCTATTCTGCACCTATGTGCTCTGTGGAATCCCAGCTGGAAATAGGGGTAAGGATTAGAAACATCTGGTTATGTTTCAAGCTGACAAGGATATTCCTTCTCTGGTTACATATGGCACGCTCTGCCACTCACATATTCAGGGTGTGTCTTAATTCTCAGAAGGGCTTAGTTGCAAGAAGGACAATGCCCAGGCCTCTTAGACACAAGTCATCGAGGGCACATGGTCACGAGTATGCCCCAGTCCAGGAACCTGCTTAGAGACCTGATCATGGGCATCCTTCACATGAACATGCTGGGAGCCCAGGGGTGTATCTCCCACCCGAACAAACCCAGTTTTTCTAAGGAACCTGAAAACACACTTGTTTCTTTGCATGACTAAATTACACAGGAGAGCTTCAGGCAAGCTTTTTTTTCACCCTTTTTTTTGCATGTGAGTGTTTTCCAGCCATCACTGAGGTTGTGGAGAGGCCTGGTTGCAGTGAAGATGCATAAGCTAGAGAGTATTCTAAAATGCACTAGGACTTTCACAGCTCGGAAACTGTGCAATGTGATTTCCTTCCTTTTCATTGCTACCATAAGTCGAGCAATTCAAAATAGTTAAGACTGGCCTTTTGGGGAAAACTAATACTGTCACTTGTGCAAGATGCCTCTTAATTTACACAGTATCCCATAGCCTTGTAAGTTCTGGAAAGATCTGTCTTGTGTGCTCTGGGCCATTCCTCTGGGTTCTTGACTGGAGATTTATCCAGAGATAAGAACTCTCCCCATTAAATGCTAATTGATCTTTGAACTCCTGGTTTCCTTAGCATTTTTCTCTCTGATAATCTGAAGAAATAGAGTGTTTCAGAGCAGAGCAAGCCCCTAGAGCAGGATGATAAGAGTTGCTAGGAATGGGTGGAGCTCCAGTCTTCAAGTGAAGGGGTTGTGGGAGCCAAAGGGAAGGTGACAGAGGACAGTGGGGACCTTTCTTTTGTGCCTCCAGCACTGCTCACTAGCAAGGTCGTCCTAGTCTTTGTGATGGAATTCAGGACTCCTTGTTCTTGGTCTTGTCTTCGAAGTTGGTCAAGTCCATTTGATTCCACAATTCTTTTGGGACAAATGACTCATGAGAAATTCATATGTCTGGCAGAATTGTGACATGACCGCCTGCCGGCAGGGATGACATGAGTTCCGCTATCTCTGGGCTGGCGTCTCCCTCTCTTGAGCATTAGCTGGTTCCTCTGATGCTTGCTGCCTCCTCCCGTCCCGCCACTTGTGGCTAACCCTAATGGGAAGTAGATGTCAGATGCGACCTCCGGGCAAATGCATCTGGCTGGAGAAGCCTGTCATCCGGGCAGATGCAGCCATACAAAGAAAGCTCTCAGTTCAGATGCTGGTCTCTGAGCCACACGTTGTGAACCCTGCCCCGTGGTGCTGGTGAAGTCCTGGCATGTGGGTGCTGCCCTGCAGGGCAGGGAAGGAGAAAGGGGCAGTCAGGTGACAGAAGGCTGATTGCAGTTCCACCCTAGCTGGACATGTTGGTTTCTTTCTGGGATCTCTCTGAATCTTTCTTCTTAGGGTCGTTTCTAGAAATAGACATTTTATTCCTAGAAATAGAGACTAATGTGAGAGTTGAATTTTCCCATGTTCGATCAGGATCCTTTTGGCGGCAAGTGACAGAAAACTTAACCCAACCTACCTTAAGCAAAAAGGCAATGCACTGTCTTAATAATAATAATAATAAATTCAGGTTTAAGACTGATTTCTAGTGTTGGCTTAATTCTAAGGCCCGATAATGTCAGCAGACTTGACATGAGTTGCTTCCTCCCTCCCTCCTTCTTTACGTCTCCACTCAGACGTCTTCCTATAATTCCTTCATTTCTCTCTGCCTCCCTTTTTTCTCTGCCCGAGACAATGATCTTCAAGAAAGTGATGTTAACGGGAAATAGATTTGCAAACAGTCAAGGCTGATGACTTTTGAAAACTGTGCTGATAAGTGCTGCAGCAGTGGAACAGGTTACCTGGACCTGGACCTTCGGTAGTGACGATTTGTCCTCATTGGGGAGGCCTTGCCCGCCGGAGCCCAGCTGGCCAGGCAAGGAGTCATCAGAATCACTTCTACAGGCCTCGGGCTGGACATTATGCGGAGAAAAGCTGCAAGGGAAACACAGGGGAAGCAAAGTCCATGACCGGCTGCTGTTTTCCCAGTCTGTCCGCGAGGAACGTAAATGTTTTCTGATGTCAGTTTTATGAGTGCTCTCTGGGTTGATGTAGTTCCCATCTTACTTCATTGTATCTGCTGGTTTAGATATTTCTGAATGAAAACTCCCCTTCAGCTTTTATGGGTGTTCTTACAGAAATCAAATTGTATCACATTTCCCCAAATCTACCACCCTAACCCATCAATTTACACACCTTAAAACATTTTTGCTAGTGAGTCTTCCTTCAACTTAAAGTTGCACGAGAACTTCAACTTGGTGGTGATAAGAACATGAATTTTGGAATCAGAATAATTTAGGTGTAAGGCTTGGATTTTTCGCTCTCAAACCTTTTTGAATAAGTTGCTTCATTTCTTTCTCCCTCTCTTCCTACCTCCCTCTCCCGTTCCCTCTCTCCCTTTCTCCCTCGGTGTAACGCCGTTGATAATAGTTTCCAGAGCCAAGGCATATTGGGAGGATTGAGTGAAGCAATGCATTTTAACTCATTTAACATATATCCTGGAACCGTATAAACACTCAAGAAGTTCTTATTCTGTATCCCTGTTCAATGGGACAAGAACTTGGCCCACCTCTGGCCTTAAACTTGGAATGTTGAAAGCCTCTCTTTCTACCTCTGTTATGGTAGAGGCCAAAAGTTTAGGTAAATTAGTATCAGGGCTCTATCTTTGGGGTTGCCCACCTTAGCTCTTAGCCTGGTTCTTCCTCTTGGGGACTCACTAGGTGACCCCAAGAAAGATGCTTCATCCCAGTTTCATTAGCCTGTAAACAAGGAGCCCACTTGCTCTAATTCTCCTTCTGTGCTTTTGGAGACATGAATGTGTATAACAGAGGAGAAAGGAATCCCTTTGGGAAAAAAAGAAAATCATTCAACTGTGATTACTGGCTCAGCATTTAAGACTTTCTCCCAGGTTCATCCTCAGAGCAGTCTTCCCCGCCTTTTGACCTTGAGGAGTAGCCAAGAGGCAGGGCTTGTTTATAAAGGGAGGAGGAACAGCCCACAGCTGCAGGCCTCAGGTTATGGCCTGGGGTGCCAGATGCGTGTGGAAGTACGGCCCCTCTGTCCCTTTCATCTGTGGTTGCTCTGGGCCAACACCCTTCACTGCGAGAGGCACCCTGGGACCCAGTTGTAGAGCAGCAGGCTGTGTGGAGCTAAATGGGCCCCAGAACTCGAAGCAGTCAGAGGTTATACTGTCTCTGCTTCACCAAATCATCCTGTTTTGGAACTAAATGATATCCCATGGTCAACTAGTCCAACTCTTCTCCTCACCCTACCAATTATACAAGTGAGGACACGGGAGCCTAGGGTTGAGCCAGGCGGTACGATGCAAACCTAAGGCAGGGCCCTGGGCTCCTGTGTTCTGGCCTGTTGCTCTCCTTGGCCTGCCCACAACACACCTTTGGAAAATTAGGCTGCTGATGCTGAAGATGTTAGGAAGGGCCTTGAGATGAGCTCGAAGTGCTCTTGGTGTACTGATTCATATAAGAAAATTATGCTTTGGACAATCTCTTGCAGTTTTTGAGCAGAGACGAATTAGCAATCCTCTAGGCTGACTATGTCATTATTACAAGTGTGAACATTGAGACCAAAAGGAAGCACAGGCTGCCAGAGCCACAGGGTGGCATGCTGGCAGAACTGGGACAAGAACTCAAATGACCTGGGTCTCAAACCAGTGCTCTTGCCCCTCACCTCCATGGTTTCCCCCAGTGCCAGATCTCCCATCTGGCTGCCTCCCTCCTAGGATGCTAGAGACAGCTGTAGGCCTTGGTGGGGATGCATGGGTTAATCGATACCCCTGTCCTGGAGTTTCTCAGGGGAGGGCCTAGCTGGAAACCTGTGATGCATAGAAATAGTGGTAGTACAGGCTTATGTCGATTAATCGCTTTGCAGTTCACAGAGTGCCTCAACTGCAACCTCAGACTTCCTTGAAAATGTAACCCTGCTATTTTCTCTAAGTTGACTCCCCACCTTTAAATGCATGAAGGACTTTATCCACTGTTTCATGTTTGTGGTCCTGCCGGGGAGTGATCTGTGAGTTCTCTCCTCTCGGGCACCGAGTGCTCTTCCTTTAGAATTAAGGAGTCTTGTTTTGTGACTCAAAGGAGAATCTCATTTTCCATCAGGTGAAGAGGTGCATCCAATTCTTAAGAAAGCCTTGGGTGTGAGAAGGCTCCATTTGTCCACCTTCCTCTTGCCCTCATCAGAGCTGCTCCAGCAGCCACGTCAGTGGGTGGGTTAGAAATTCAGCCCCAGCTCAGGGAAGCTGGATAGGGCGGCCTGTCGTCCAGGGGGAGTAGATGCGGATTCCTTATGTCATCTCCCACAATGCACTTCCAACTTGCCTTTGCCTGGGGATGTAGGTTTCTGTTGTGGTTATGTATTGTTGACTGAAGCAATTATAATATGCAAAGTGTTCCCCATGCCCCTTTTTGGGCTTCTTCCCCAGCTACTGCTGTCATTTCTTGGTTGGCAGTTAATAAAACAAAAGGGAGACCCAAAGGCTTGGGTCTCCCTCTGGCTAGAAGGATTAATTTGAAGTGGCTTTGAAGTCTCAGATTTTACCTCTAGCAACAGCTGTGCCTTTCTGGCTGATCTGTCCAACCCGCAGTATGGGCCCTGACTGGCAGACTTTGCTTCCTTAAGGGCATGGGACACTTAGGGCACGAAACTCGAAGGAGGGAGAAGAAAGGAGTCCAGGCTCTGGTTTGCTTATTATAGCAGCAAAACCAGAACAGTCTTCTTATCATTCCTCAGGACAGCCTTACATTGAAAGAGCTACGGTCAAGGACACTTGAAAATTACTTGCTAATCCAACCTAAATCTTTACCACCAAATAGCCCCATCTCCCTGCACACACAGATATTCAAAATTCATTCCCTTACATGACCTAAATAATGGCCTTAGGGAATGCTTCTTGCAAATGTTTGTAAGAGAACAATACTGCTAGCACGACCACAACTATTGTTGCGACTGTTACTTGCTGACATGTATCAGGCTCACTGTGCTGAATGCTTTACATGAACTGTGTTATTTAACCCTCATGGCCACCTGAGGAGGCAAGTGTCAGTTGATATTTAATAGGGAAACTGAGGTTCAAAGAGGTTAAGTGACTTCCTAAGCTGACACAGTGTTATCCTGCCTTTATCATAAAGTCTTCTTAAGGTTGGGCCACCTTTTTTT
>CM052438.1:5509222-5523457 GCA_028533085.1 Varecia variegata
GCAGAGCAAGGGGAAAGAGGCAAATCCCACCTCTTTGGGGAAACCAGATGACTTCCCAGGGGATAAAGAAAGTGTATGCTCAGATTTTCAGTTTTTTTAATGCACATGAACACTTTTCTATGTGCTGAGACATGCAGTCAAGAAAGATTAAAATTGAATAAATAAAAAATAATGACACTTAACCATAAATGACAATCTTTATGACAATCTCCTGATTAGCCCATTTTGCCATTAGCATATGTTGCAAAGTTTTTACAACTCTTCAGATTTGCCTCCTCGAAAGTAGATGAGTTGCTTTCTCATATGCTTCGAAAGGTTCTGACTCAGCCCATGCAGATTAGCGAATACAGAGGAAGCACGAATCCTTCTGTTGCTTCCAGAAACATCATGCTCTGTGAATCCACACTTGCTCACCTTTGCTGGGTCTCGGTTTCCTTATCTGGACTATGGGTTACTTTGTCTCCTTTGTACCTCAACAGTTGTGTGAGGATAGGCATTTTGAACCTCTGGGGGAGAAACAGGCTTCTGTGTTTTCTTTGGAATCCACCAGCTGCCTCCTTCCGTAATTAGACAGGGAAGCCGGAGACCTTTGCTGAGTTTCTCTTTAACCCAGAGGAATGGGTTCCTTCTAACTGCAGAAAAGTCCCTTTTCAAGAAAGCTAGCTTAGAAGAGAAGGGACAGCCGTGGGTAAGTGGGGAGGTGAGAGGTCCTCAGAGAGGAGCACCCTGCCCTGCAGGGCATTCTGCCTCCGCTAGCAACTGGAGCCTGAGCACCTGCAGCCTCTGCACCTTGAGCACCTTCTCAGGGGCAAGGCCAAGAGTGAGCCCTAAGTGCTTGGATGGAGGCAGTGGGGCTGGGGGATTCAGGCAGACACCTCAGGGCTGGAGGCAGGGCTGCTGCTCCTGCTCCCGTCTTTTCCATTCTCCCCACGTACAGAGCTGATGGCCTGAGGCTGAATGCAATACAGTCTTGGGGAAAGACAGGAGAGGCAGGACTCCAAACTTCACACCATTAGCTTCTTAGTCTCTAAACCTGCAGTCTTCAAATTTTGTGCCCCTAAAAGAATTTTGAAAAACTATATATGCCCCTTGCACATTTTAAACTGTCATCTAAAATCTTCAATATGATTTTAAATAGTCGCAAACAATGCCATTTCCAGAATATTGTAAATATTGACATTAAAAAATACATCATTCCTTTAATACATCTAATGAACTTTAAATACCAGAGCAATTTGGTACATCATCCATTAAACACATGAACAAATTCTTAAACAGTCAATTTTACATGGTTCTTTTTTTCTTCTTGAAATTATATTTTCATTCCAGTTACCCCATGCATTTTATCCTTATGTAATATATTTTTATGCCTGAAATCCTATTACTAGCCACTCTATCATAAAAATATGTACAAAGATTTAAATTTAATTTTTAATGGCCAATAATCATACATTTCTAGATGTTAAGAGTTTTTGGTTCGAGTTATCATTATAATTATTAGCAATACACAGAAAATGGAAATTAAATTAACATTACAATAATTAGTGATATACAGAGAAATGCAGCTGACCAAAATAACAGATATCACAACTTTGATGACTACAAAAAATAAAAAGTAAAATATTAAATCAAAAGTAAAATATGCATCTCTTATGTTCAATTAGTCCATGTATTCACTGATGAATATTATTTATTTTTAAAGTAAGAAAGATTCAGGATCAAGTCTATCCCTGTTTTTCATTTTTATAGATGCAAGAACTGAAAAAATTTATTCACAGTAAACAAATAGATGGGAAAGAAAGGAGTTTTGTTCTTGAAATGTAACTCAATTCTAGTTATTTGCCTAAAATCATATACTTGCTTCTTATCAACAATTATTTTTAATCTTCTCTCAGCGTATAATTCTTTTAGGTCTGTCCCCCTTGAGTTGTTTGAAAGGGATTGAAAACTACCCAACTTGCAAAAGGCTTTTTTTCCCCCAATCACAAGAGACATTCATGTTCAACACCTGTGCCAATATTTCAGAGTTCCTTCCTTTGTATTCTGCAGGTTTTTACTCCTGACATATGAAATGAGTTAGAAGTTTGTCCTTCCTTTTTGAGAGTGGAGGGAGAGAGGGGCTGGGGCAACTGGGTGAGGGAATTGCTGGACCACAGTGGGTTCTAAGTTTAATTTTAGAAAAAATTCAGATGGGAGTGGTGGACCTGCAAAACTCCTCCAAACTATCCTTGCCTGAGTACATGTTGCAAAGACTTCATGTTATCTCCAAAGTTCTGCAGGCTGTAGTTTGAAACCACTTGAGTGGACACTGTATACTTTGTATGTTACAGTTTATCTAATAAAGTGAGGAAAATGAATACAATTTCATATTTGCTTATGTAAAAAATAGTGGAAGAATAAACTAAAAACAAACCAGAATGGTTACCTACAGGAGGAAGGGAACAGGGTGGGGACAGTGAGCAGGGAAGGAACTAGACTTCGATGAAATGTACCTGGTTTTGACTTTGAAACCAAGTAGCAGTTTTTACATCATTATAAAGCAACTTTAAGTCAAATGGAAAATAAAAACCAAAGCAAGTCCTAAAAATAAAAAGCAAAATGAAACAAATAAGCCTAACTGTGTATTAAGTTGGTGGCTCCACCACACAGAAAGGAGTTATTTCAAAGGACTTTAAAACATAGCTATGTTTTCTGTGTGTCCCAAGTAGGTATATCCAAAAGACTGAAAGAGCTGCAAAGATTGTAGGTTGGTTTCAGTTATCATATTGTTAGTAACAATATTTGAATGGTTATTTCAAAACTCTCTCTGATATATATATAATATATATAATATAGTATTAGCATAAAGAAAATAAGTGATATTAACAGTGTTATAGGAATCATGATTTTCAGCATAAGAGAAAAAAATATAAAAATAAAGAATTAAGTAAAAGCTCTTTAATCCTACATATGAGTTTGGAAAAATCAATATGAACTCATGATATTTTTTCTCTTAAGAAAAAAGTTTTGTCCCAGCTATTTCCACAACAAAGACCCATAAATAATGACCACCTCAGCAGCAATGAGCACTCCTAGGATCCATGGTATGGTCTTTAAATTTCATTGTCCACCAAAAGGATCCAAGGACACTTGGAGAAATGGCTGATTCCAAGACTGTAAAAGGAAATGTGCGAGATGAACCCAGAATATTCTTTCATGTCAGAAAGTAAGAATGCTATCAAAGACTACTGGGGCTATATGGGAGGCCACCACTTTTAAGAGGATCCCCCTGGCTAAAGATGGGACATCAAGCATCAGAAATAATAACTGCAATAGAATAAAACCCTTCAAATGTGTTGTTGTTGTTATTAATAAAAAGAACAAGCATTGATAATGCTTCTCAAAACCAAACCAAAACAAAACAAAGCTCTCATTGGTCACCTTTGGTGGATTCTAGGGAATAAATTCATCATTCCAGGAGCTACTTGGAATCAAGTATTTATCTTGCCTGTCTTGTATTAGCTGTTATTGGTATAGTCAAATAGCTGATGAAGGAAAAGTTTTTATTGATAAAAAAGTTCCAGCTAATATATGCAGAGGAAATGCTATAATTAGAATGTTATACTTTTGTAGCCACTAATGAAATACTGGATCTGGGGAGTGATCATCAGTGGCTGCTAAAACTGTTAGGTGAAAGGGAAGTTTATAACAGCCGGTCAGACTGAATCTGCCGATTAGTCTTAACATCACACAAAAAGAAAGACAACCAGACGACCTCTGCCTCCTGTTTTGTTACAGGAGGAAGCACACAGCACCATTATGAACTTGGATCTGATTAGGGCTCCAGATACCTGGTCAGGTACATCAGGTATTCCTGATTATAGGAAATGCAGTATGTGTAGATCTATTTTTAGTTCAAACTTTAAAAAGGCACTTGAAAACATTAGGAAATTTTAAGACTGAATAGTATTTGATGTTAAGGAATTATTAGTATTTTGGTAGTGCTGCAACAATACCAAAAGAGTCATTATCTTTGTCAAGTTAAAAAAAAAAAAGTATGGTTTCTGGTCTTCCTATCTCATTGATGCTAATTCAGAGATAACCCAATTTTCTCTGTGAAGGACCAGGTAGTAAATATTTTAGTCTTTGCAGGTGCCCTCTGTTGCAACTTTAAGATGGTCTCTTTTGCAACTATTCACCTGTAGCATGAAAGCAGTCATAGAGGATATGAAATGAATGAGCACAGCTTTGTGCCAGTAAAACTCTATTTCCAATAACAAGAGGCAGGCCATAACGTTGACCCCTGGTCTAATTCACTGGGTTTGTGGTGAAGCCTAGGAATCTGTATTTTTTAACAAGGATGCTAGGCACTTATAATCAGGCAAACAACCCTGGGAGGTGATTATAGTTATTCCTTCCATTTCCAGATGAGAAAATGGAGGCTTTGGCTAGGCAAATGGCTTGCCCAAGGATGCCCAGGTAGAAAATAGCAGAGCTATGTTTACAGGGAAAATCCTGGCTCCCATGCCCCGTCTCTCTCTGCCATCGTCATCCTCGAGGCAGATGTTAACGAGAAATAGGGAGAGAAGGCTGGGAAGAGCACGGGGTAGAGAGAAGGAAGCTTTGCTGTGTGTCATGCACTAACTCAGCAGCCTCCTGTAGGACAGGCAGAGTGTAGTGGGAAGGAGACAGAGAGCTCGGATGGACGTAGAAAGCCCTACAAATAAAAACAGGATGTTCCAAAGTATAATGTCAGCTTCCCCACCTAGCTCTGAAATGTAGGGTTGCCAGATTTAGCAAATGCAAATATAGGACACCTCATTAAATTTGAATTTTAGACAAAAACACATTTTAGTATAAGTATGTTCTATGCAATATGTGGGACATAATTGTACTAAAAAAAATCTTGTTTATCTGAACTTCAGATTTAACTGGCCATCCTGTATGTAATCTGGCAGCCTTACTAAAGTGTGAAGCAAATTAGTAAAAGCATTTATCAAAATATTGGTGGGCAAGTGGTCACGGGCACCCCTTGTCAAGGGACCAGGAGTAATACCTGGAAGCTGCTTAGGGGGAAGGTTCGGGAGTCACAGAGACCGGACTTCTCTGGCCTGGCCAGATTTTGGAATAGTCACTATTTCCCCTCTTGTAATTCCTTGGTTTGTGGTTGACTGTGGGATGGATCTTCTGAAGCCTGAGTTCATCATGTATGTCTGGTCTCCCTGTGCAGAACTGTAATCATTCAGAACCCCTCTTGTCTCTGAGTGTAAAAGGAATTTTGCGGAGATGGTGACATTCTTGCTCTGCACCAGTGTGACCCCCAATATACCAGGAGTGATAGTTTTTGGGGAAGGCAGACTTAATGCAAGTGGGAGTGCACCCTCACATTAGCATGAATGGCGATCCAAAGGGGCAAAGACCTCGGTGAATCCTGGGCAGGACCAGTGACAAAGGCAAGAAGGGGGACATGTCCCAGAATCTTAAGATGCCCCTCATTCCACCAAACTGACATCTAAACAGCCCAAGCATCCTGACTCTCTGGCACTAGCAAAGTCTTCCTCCAATGGGCACTGTCAATTTCCCAGGGTTTTCAAACTCCCATTCTCTTTCTTTGTGTGCAGGAGGGTGGAGGAAGACAATGATTGAGAGGTGGGAGGTATCTTCCAAGGTAGGCATGGGATTCTTCCCCCATGCAATCCAAAGATTCTTTCCTACCAAGTATTTATTTTATTTCTAGAATCATTTCTTGGAATCTTTCCTCTGCCTTATTACTTTATGTCTCCTGTCTCAAGGCCCAGCCTTAAGATCCTTAAGTATCTCATGGAGAGCTTGGATCATTAGCTAATATTTCTTATGCAATGCTTGGGCAAGATAGCTTATCTTCATCTGTGAAATGAAGATAAATAGAGGCTTCCATCACACAGGAATGGAGAGAGGGTTACATGAGGGATGTGTGTAACATCCTGGGGTTGGTTATCATTGCTAATTATTAATAATTAGTATTATTCTTATCATTAAGATTATTATTTCTGGCTGGGTTACGTCTGGCTGTGTTTTACCATGGGGACATTTGTCAATAATTTTTACCAGGTCTACTACTCTTCCCAGACTGGGTCTCTCCAATGTGGGAGAATGACATAGGTCACCCTGGAGGAAAATTGGCATGGGGTTTTAGGTGAAATAAATTTGAGGAAATTAGGTTTATTATGCTGCCCAGTAGCATGTAAAGCCACACACAGCAAACAGTGATTGTGCTTCATGTGTACACCTTTGTCCTTAAAAACACTCAATGGGTTTTCACATACATAATCTCACCTTAGGCAGGCCATTGCTTAACTTCTATTTCGAAGATAAGGAAATCGGAGTTCGAAGGGGTTAAGTGGTTGCCCAAAGTCACATCAGAACACAGGGCTTCTGACCTCCAACTTAATGTTCCTTTTTGTTATATCATAGGCCTCTTGAAATGTTTCAGTCCACTTCTGGAAGAACGCAGCATAACCTTCATGCACATTGGTGGTGCCAGTCAGTGAGAATCTTGGTAGGATTCTCCACAGTGGGGCCCCTGTGACCAATTAATACCTTTCTGGTACTTTTCTGCCTAAATACTCATCATAGTTTGCACCCTGCACACTTGAATTTCTCGCTTTGTAAACTTGGAGATTTCAATTTGGAATATCTGTTTTGGATTGTGTATAAAATCATCAAATGAGACACACATTAGTATCAATTTGGGGCACTCCATTATTTAAAATTTTTCATCAAGAGAAATGTTCGTATATTCCTGACTTATGTTTTTTTTTTTTTAAATCAAGAAACCAAGTACAATAAACCATTCTACCATATTCTATCACAAACATAGTTTTTCTTTTAGAAAGTATTATCTTTAGATATAGAATTTAAATTAGGTTCGCTGGTTTCCTTTTATTCATTTTTTCCTTTTATTGTGTTTAAATTTTCAAATGTGATACATGATCATCATACAATTTCAAGCAGCACAGAAATACATATAGTAAAATATGGAATTTTCTCTCTGGTCACTACTTACTCTCACTTCCCTCTCTAGAGGAAACCACTGGTTTACTGGCTTTCCGGGCCTTTCTCTGTGCATTTTCATAGTCACACAGTATCACTACATGTTTGCTTATGCATCCACATACACATTTTCACATGGACAAGAATACTAAAATACATTTTTTGATGTTTTGTGTTTTCATTTAATATATTCATACCAGTACACATTGCTCCACTATATTCCTTTTAACTGCTACAGATACCTTTAATGATACACAAATTTCTGCCCTTAGAAACAATGACATAAACATCTTCAACTAAGTACTTTTGCTTACATGAGCAAATATTTTTCTGAGACTCCTAGAGGCGAAATTGCTGGCTTCAAAGGGACTTGCATCTTTAATGTGGACATGGGCTGCCAAGCTGCCCTCAGAAAAGGCTGAGGCATTTCTCACCAGTGGCATTTGAGAATAACTCTTTCTTCATCCCTCAAACACTGAATAGCATCTTTTTCAATGTTTTCCAAATGACATTCAAAAATGTGTGTCTGTGTTGTTTTAATTGGCATCTCTTTGCATTTTTGTGGCCATTTGTAGTTCTTTTGTGAATCATCTGCTCTTATCTGGTATTCATTTTTTTTTCTTGAGTTACTTTTTCTAACTAATTTGAAGGAGCATGTTGTATGATATGGATTTTAATTCTTGTCTGTTACGTATATTGCAAATATTTTCTGCCATTTGTCTTTTACCTACGCTTATGTTGTCTTTCGCCCTGCAAAAGTATTTAATTTTTGTAAGTTGTATCTCTAAATCTTATCCTTTATGGCTTTTTGGACATATGTCTTATTTAGGAAGGCCTTCCTCTCCTGAGGTTATGTAATACTTTTCTAAGTTTTCTTCTAATATTATTATTGTTTTGTTTTTATGTTTAGCTCTTTAATCCATCTGGAAATGATTTTTGTATATGGTGTGAGGTAGGTATCTAAGTGTATTTTTTTAATGAATAGTCCATTGTCCCAACACTTTAATTACTAACCCATCATTTCATATATTAAATTCCAATATTTATACATGGGTCTGCCTCTGGACTCTTTAGTTTGTTCCATTAATAAATTTGTCTATTCCTATGCTAAAACACAGTGTGTTCATTACATGATTTGATAAAATGTTTTGCTATCTGATAGAATAACTCTCCCTTATTGTTCTATTTCAAGTATATATTAGTTTTAATCAAGTACTTACTACCTAGATGAATTTTGTATTGATCTTGTCAATTTCCATACACCATTCCATTGGGGTTTTCATTGTATTGAATTTTAGATTAATTTGAGGAAGGTATGAGAGATTTATTATACTGAGTCATACTGTCCAAGAAAATAACACAACTTTCCTTTTATTCTGATCTTCTTTTATGTTTTTCAGTACTTTTATTTAAATAGACTTTGTACATTTTCTGCTAAGGTTTATGCCTAGGAGTTTTAAACATTTTTGTTACTATTGCACAGTCTTATTTTCCATTATATTTTGAAATCATTGTCACTGGTATATGAGAATAGCTTGACTTTTGTGTGTTTCTCTTATATCTGGGTAGCTGACTAAATCATGTTCTAATTGCTTTTTAGCTAATTGTCTTGAATAGTCATATCCTATCTACACAGCAGCCAGTTTTGACTCTTCCTTTTCAATATTTCTACCCCATTTTTAAAATTCTTGCTTTATTGCATTGGCTAGAACCTCCTGAACAATATTGCATAAAATCAATGGTAGAAGATACCTTTTATACTTCAAAGGTTTTGTCAGTAAATATATTTAGTGTGTTGAATAAAGGAAATTACCTTCTATTACTAATGTATTAGGGATTTTAATCAGAAAAAGGTGTTGGAAATTTTTGGCATTTTTTGAAAGGATGGGTTTTCTTCTTTTATCTGTTAATTTAGTAAATTAAATAATAGATTTCCTAACATTGAGACATTCTTGCATTTCTATAATAGTATAAATCTTATTGAGTTAAAATATAAAGTTCTTATACTATATTCCTGATTGATATGATATTTTATTTATATTTGGAGAGTATATTCATAACAGATAGTTTTACACATATATAGATAAAATATCTATATTTGTATTTATATATTTAAGGCTATGTGGTAAGTTTGATTGATTTTGTCATCAGGGATATTCAAGCCACGGAGAGTGGTTTGGGAAAGTTTCTATCATTTTTTGCTTTGGAAAAGTATAAATAGGATAGAAAACTTTAGTAGAAATCACCAATAAAACCATCTAAACCTTGTATCTTTTTAATGTATATATTTTTACTACAATTATTATTTTTGTATTCAAGTTTTCTATTTTTCTTAACTTTTTAAAATTAATATTTTCTAGTAAATTATTGCATCTATATTCTCAAATTTGTTGCTGAAACATTCTTAACATTTTACATTTGTCTCCTCTGCATCTCTTATTAACCTTGCCCAAGTTTTATATGACTTTGAAAAGAATTAGCAATTGATTGTGTAGATCAAGTCTGCTTTTGGTTTTCTCCTGGTCCTTTGTTTTGTTTTATACTGATTAATTAGTACTTATTTTATTTTATCTTCATTATTTATTTTTTCTTGCTTTCTTTACATTCATTTTGTGGTTCTTTACTACCTTTTTGTCAAATCCTTATTTAATTCAATTATATTTTAACTATTTTTAAAATACATGCTTAAATGCTGTATTTATTTTTTGCTATATTCCATAGGTTTCAATGGATACGACTTCAGTTATTATTATAATAAATAGTTTTAAATTTTGTTTTCAATTTTTTTTACCAAATAGTTTAATTGCCCAAAGAGAACCTTTTAAAAATTATAATTTTCTTGTTAATTTCTACTTTATTTTATTTGATACAGAAAATGTTTCTTATTTTTACTTTACTTTTTCTCTAGGCATTTCAGATTTCCTTTGAGGTTTAATATGTGATTGGTTTTTAGGAATGATATTTAGGTAATTGCAAATAATGTGCAACTTTTTAAGGCTGTTGAAAAATACACGCAATTACAGCGCTCATATCTCTTCATTGAAACTCATTATTTGTATTTTAAAAATGTACCTTCATTTATGTTGTCTTCTTGATCTTTTAATTTGTGAAAGAAGTGTTTTAGTTTTCCATTATAAAGATAGCTTTGTCATTTTCCTTTTATTTATAACCTATTTTTACTCTTTATATATATATATTTATAAATATTTTATATATTGTTGCCATGTTAATTGGAGCATGAAAATTCATAATTACCATTGTGGTGAATTTTTCCAGCATTAAATATCATATTAAGTATGATAAAAATATGATATAAGCCACTTTGTGTTCATTTAATTTTTGGTATTCTGAATTCTTTTTTTCATATATACTGAAACAATATGAAATGTGTAACAAACAATGAAAGAAATGTAATTAGCCATACATATGCTTATATACACATATACATGTATATGTATATGGCAAATTATATTTTCCTTTTATTGATTATTGTATTTTTTGCATCCTTTCATTTTTAATATTTTCTAATATTTTGCTTTAGATATGTGTTTTCTAAATAACATGCATCTTAATTTTTTAACTTCAATTTTTTTCTCATTTAAGACGTAGTATAACCCATTTGTACTTATTGTCTACAGTGGTATTTTTAAACTTCTTTTTTATTCATCATTATCCAACTCCCCCTGTTTGTAGTCTTTTTGGTATTGACTCTATTTTTAAAAAACTGGTTTGGAAGCTATATGTACTATTTCTATTCTTCTAGAAACAGCTTTAAAATTTTAGCAAGCATATTTAAATTTAAACTGTTATAGTCATCAATTGATCACTGTAAGTTCCTTTCCTCCCTTTCTAAAATATACAGCTTTTATCAGGCTTTTAATTATTCCTATATCTAATCTTCTATGTGCTTATGGTTGAAATTATCTGGACGTTTCATTCCATATAAATATGTTAGTAGTAACGGTGTTAGTAGTAACGGTGGTAGTACTATTAGCATTATTGGTATTATTATTTACTTTATGTCTCTATTTTACAGGAAGCCTTTATTGGTAATTGTATTACTTTTTACTACCAAATTAGCAACTAGTATTTAGATTTAAATTGCATTTTTATGGCTTACTTGCCTTACATTGTTATGTTTCAAGTCATCGTATAGCTTGGATTCTTCTTACTGTTTTCTAGATTACATCCTAAATTAACTTTTGCTTCCATATTTTCTGAAAGGCTGTGAATGGTAAACTTCCTGAGTCTTTGCCTGAAAGAAACATCTTCAGTTGTCTTTACACTTAATACAGAGCTCTCCCGATTATAAAATCCCAGGTTGAAAATAACATTTCTGTAAACCCAGATTATCATTTATCTTCTTAAATTCTTTAAGTGGATAAAGAAAACATGATTTCCCTTTTTAGAAACAAGATTGTCCACCTCCCAAGTCATTCTTTCTTAAGTGTTCACTATTACTATTCCTCCAACTAGCCCACCATAGAAACGAGAACTTCAAGTTAATAGTTCATCAGGACATATATAGAGAACATCCTTTTTATCAATGTTAAACACTTTTCTAACAACAAATCCATATATTAGCCAAAAGTTCCAATTTCTGAAGCTCTAGGTGCTAATGATGCAGTTAGTTCCTGAATTATAAAACATGCTGTGAATTTTCTTTCATTAATGCTAATACCTCTAACCTGCTGGGCAGTGAGGATTTCCTTAATGTTTTTCTCAAGAAATGGTACCCAGATGTCTGCCCTTGTCAGTCACTTCCTCTTGCCCTTGGCTGTCAGTTTCATAGGCCCACGGATGGCTGACGTCCTTCTTAGGCTACTTTAAAGAGTTTCCTTACTGACCATTGCGATCTTACTAAGAATCACCATGAATTCTCTTTCTGTCCACCTGGTATCTTATTAGCGCATGATCTTCCACACTTTTGGAATGTCCCTGTCCCCTTTGCTTGAAACACTGAGTTCTAAATTGTGAGAAATTCAGAATTGTCAGGTAGAAGCTAATTCACAGTTCCACAGATCAGTTGCACATGGAATCTATTGTGGCTTCGCCACACTGGCCAAGGGCCCTCACCTGATGTCTGCAAATACTGACACTTGGTGACTTGCTCAGTAATTTCGCTGACTTCCCTCTGGACTTCCTCTTCAGGTTAGATTTTACTGTAGTACCAGGTTCTGAAACCTTCTGTCCCACTTCAGATCACCTTGTGATCTTTTTTCACACTCAATGCCAAGGAACCCACCCTCCCTCAGGTGTTGTCTCTAACTGCTAGTCTAGCTGCCTCCAGTACCCTAGAGCTCAGGAGTCAGCATCTCCACTCACCCTCTAATGCAAGTTTTGTGCAGTTGTGGCTGTTTTAGAGCAGGATGCATAGACAGTGCATCTGCACATGAAGAGTGCAGACAGACACCACTCATTTTGGTCACTGTGTGTATCCCTGTCTTGATCCCTTTTAGGTGGGAGGACATACCATGCTCCCCATCCGATGGATGCCCCCCGAAAGCATCATGTACCGGAAGTTCACTACGGAGAGCGATGTGTGGAGCTTCGGGGTGATCCTGTGGGAGATCTTCACCTATGGGAAGCAGCCGTGGTTCCAGCTGTCAAACACAGAGGTAAAGGAGGGCACGTGAGAATCTCGATTTGGAGGAAGGCTGATAAGAGATATCTCAGGTCAGGACATGGGCACAGTGTACAAAACGTTAGGTGGGATTTGGAGCCAGCAGAGTGGACGTAGGCATAAGCAGGAGGGGAGAGCTTCTTAGAAGGAAAAAAATAGTAACTCTAGGAAATGTGGTGTAATTGTCAAAAGAGCATGAAATCGCATGTCTAAATTGAGATGCAAATCATGGTTCTGTTTGTTCTGCTATACTTCAAAAATCACAAATATTTCATTAAGACAGAAAATGAAAACAAAGAACAACTATGAGTTTTTCAGTTGTGTCATCGTGTGGAAACATCTACTACTTAGTATGCCTGACTAATCGGGTCCCCAAAGGTTCTAGGCATGCCCGTCGGGCCTGGGGATGCACAGGGGTGAATTGGGAAGGCCAGCCTTACATGACTGGTAGAGCTATGTGTGGACTTGGAGCGTGGCCACTGCGGCCAGGAATAAAATAAACCATAGCAGTAAACATAAGAATAAACACATATATTTTTATAATTTTAATTTATAATACTAAAAAATACTAGTGAACAAGTTTTAATAGTAGCTAACTTTTAGTGCTGGACACATTTCTAAGCACTTTACCTATATCAACTCAGTAATTTTTGCAAAAACCTCTGTTGAGATTTAGGCCATAGGAAGCGGAGGTGCTTGGGGTCCTGAAATGGACTGGCCAGTGTCTCAGAGGTGACAGCCCGCAGGGCAGGAGGAAA
Source organism: Varecia variegata (assembly GCA_028533085.1). Classification (NCBI taxonomy): domain Eukaryota; kingdom Metazoa; phylum Chordata; class Mammalia; order Primates; family Lemuridae; genus Varecia; species Varecia variegata. Next base: position 5,522,615 of record CM052438.1, read on the forward strand.
GCCTGGGCTGTGATCCCAGGACTCTTGCCTCCAAAGCACAGCAAGATGTTTCTCAGTTACCGTGGACCAGAGTCATGTTGCCCCAGGGAATTCAGCACAGTTTGCAGACAGTAAGGAGCTCTGTCTCCCAACTCAGCAGACCTATAAAAAAATTGCAATTCTTTTTATGGTCTTCTGTTTTCTGGGAAAATGTAAACACAGGGCCTTTTAGTATTGAAATCTTATTTGAATATTCAAGAAATTGCCTTTCTTCTTGGAAGCTATGTTCATCTCTGCTCTCCTATGTCTTGACCACTTAATTAAGTGCATTTCAAAGACTGAAAAGAAGACATTTCTTTAAATTTGTAATATCTCACCATTCACAAGCTCAATGGGGCTTAACCACATTTCCCAAAGTAGGACAAAATATTTTAAAAACCTTTTAAAATAATGAAAGCGTATATGTCAGAACCCGTTTGTTATGGTGTTTTTAAAAATTGTTACTGTTTTCCTGGGAGGGTGGAACACATGCACACACACACACACACCCACACGCATGAGCATGCCCCCGAACACCACTTCTGTATGTTTGGTGGCCTCAGGTAAGGGCAAATCTGGGCTGAGGTTGCTGTTGGTCTTAGTGTAAGACCTGTCCTGGATACTTGAGCTGATTCACAGCAGCTAACAAAGTGGTTACGGTCTCTCCTAAGACTGCCGGTGAGGCACTGGCCTTGAAGGCCAGTTTCCTTCCCCCAGCCGCCTCCCCTCCTCACCCCCTGCAGCAGCAAGTCGTGGTTGTCAGTCACTGACCATGGTTTCTCTATGGACATTGACAACGTAGGTAGTCCCACATTGCAAGAGACA
>CM052438.1:5523557-5578460 GCA_028533085.1 Varecia variegata
GGCGCTGGCACCGAGGTGGTTTGACAGGCCCTCCCAAGTCAGAGTGATGTGAGACAGCGCTGGTGAAAGGCACAGCTGGGCAGCACAGGGAGACACAGAGGAGAAGAAAGGCAGTGCTCCTCCTGATTAAATACACACTAATGGGGACAGAGCAGGGGAATGACATTTGCTCAGCGGCTGAACTAGAGATTATTCTGTGTATTTTTGTCATCACAACCAATCTTTAAGTGAAAAAACTGAAGTTCAGGGTAAGTAACTCTCCCAAAGTTACACAGTGGTAGAATTAGAGAGAAGTTAAAACTAACCTGAAAACTAGAAGATGAAACCTTGAAAATGCACATATTTGGTGTCAGTAAAGAAGTATTTTTTTTTAATTTATTATAGCTTATTATGGGGGTACAACAGTTCTGGTTAAGTATATTGCCCATGCCCCTCCCAACCCCCTGAGTCTGAGCCTCAAGGATGTCCATCTGACTAGGGGTGTTGGGGGTGGGGGAGGGGACAGGTGTATACCTACAGTAAAGAAATATTTTTGAGGAACTATAAATGAATCGCAACTGCCACACTTGGTTCTCAGGTGGCCTAGTGGGGTTAGTTCAGCCATACTTTCCTCGTTTTCTTCCTACGCCTCCTTATGGCTACTCCTTCAGTATGTTGGGCCATACAGTCCCTTTTCCTGATCTGATTTGGTCCTTACAACGCTCCTAGATGGTGATCAAGACAGACATTTGACCCCCATCTTACCGCCGGGGATCTGAGACCTGTGAGACGGACTGACTTGCCCTGGCTGGCCAGTGGGCGCTGGTGAACCAGGCAGTTGGTCCCAGTGTTAGAGACTTGAAGACATAGGAGGATGGGAGCTGCTGAGAAAGGGCCCAGTGTAATGGCTCGTAGGCAAGTGTGGTGACATGCTCAGAAGCTGTGGCGGAGAGGGGAGCTTGCTAGGAATGGGAGCCGAGAGGAGAGGGGCATGCAGGGGCCAGATGGGGCAGAGCTCCTTCAAGGGGGCGTCCAAGGCAGGCAGGCTCCTAGGAGGGGGAGGGACAGGTCAGAAGCCAGTCTCCACTACCAGGTGGAAAATGAGTGCAGCTCAGTCACCCAGATGAGATTCAGGACTAGAGAAGAGGTGTGACGTGGAAGGAAAGGGTGTGTGGGGCAGTCAGTGGCCAGTGGGGGTCTGGCCCAAGCGGTGGAGTCAAAGGGCAGCAGACAGCTCACCAGCCAGGGCCGTTCATTGCCCCCTAACTCATGCACAGCACAGGCATGAAAATCAGTGCTGCCTCCAGCCCACGCTTGTGGGGACCTTGGCTCTGCACTGACGCTAATCCATGAAGCTGTGGCCTTTCTCTGAGTGTGAGCCACAGGGACAAGTCTGGGCTTCAGATGTAACGTCCTCGTTCTCCTCACTCTTTCAGGTCATTGAGTGCATTACCCAAGGTCGTGTTTTGGAGCGGCCCCGAGTCTGCCCCAAAGAGGTGTACGACGTCATGCTGGGGTGCTGGCAGAGGGAACCACAGCAGCGGCTGAACATCAAGGAGATCTACAAAATCCTCCACGCACTGGGGAAGGCCACCCCAATCTACCTGGACGTTCTCGGCTAGTGGCTGGTGGTCATGAATTCACACTCTGTCGCCTCCTCCCTCCCCACCTCACATCTCCCTTAACCACCTCACCACTCCTTCCCTCCATCCTTGACTGAAGCGAACATCTTCATATAAACTCAAGTGCCTGCTACACATACAACACTGAAAAAAGGAAAAAAAAAAAAAGAAAGAAAAAAACGCTGTAAGGCAGTTTGGCATATATATATATATTTATATATCTAACTATCTATCTATCTATATCTACAGAGAGATACCTTCTCTAATGCAGAGAGAAGCTGCTGATACAGAAAACCACAAGACTTTAACAACTCAGAAAAATTTTAAATATTATTAATGCAAATGAAAATTCCTTTTGACTCAAGCTATGGCCCGTGCTTCTTTAGCTCTGGCTTTTGCAAGCAGAAGACCTTGGCCATGCAGAGACAATCTCTGGGGCGGGAGCTTTGGGAGGGAGGAGCCCGGGCGGCCAGCCCTCCCTGCAGAGTGCGCACGCGCAGCCCGCAGGAAAAAGACACCAGACTGGGGCGCCGGTAGCAGCCCTTGTCTCCTCTGATCGCTGCCTCCACACTCTGCCCTGTCTTCTCCACTTCGGGACAATTTTCTAATTTGTCCATTCTAAAAAGTCGTGATGCTTTTGGGAATCAATGAAGGCACCTACGGGTAAACACCGAACAAACACCACCACAACACAAAACCGAGACGAGAGCAGACCACATCCGGCTTGGGTGTAAGCTTCTTGCTAGATATGGGAAGGGTGTGTCATTCTATCCTCTGAACTTAAAGAACTGGACTTTCTGGACTAAAAGAACCACAGAAGAAAAAACGGCTGAAACCTGAACCCTGACCAGCCACTGCCACCTGTCTCTCCATCACTGGACAGACTCCTTGGCCCCACCTGCCGTTTTCAGGCCCTTGGGGAGTTTGGGGGATTAGGAACGGGTCCCTCCTCTTGTCTGCGAATGTAGACGCAGCAGGCTTCGGGGCTCCAATAGCAAGAGACTTAGTTGCGTGTGGGTCATGTAAGGTATGCCCCCACCGGGTCCCCTCCTTGTCTCACCCTGCTTCCCTATATCCCAGCCCCCACTTGCAGTGCCTCCACCAAGTCCCAGGGAAGGAAGCCAGGTCCAGTGAGAGGCAGTGGCAGTGTCTTAGGGAGCCAGGCAGTGGAGCGGGCAAGAGCCGGCAGGGGAGAATGGACTTGGCACCTGCACCGGGCACCTTGGCATTCTCCTCACGTTTGCAGCCCCTGGGAGGATTGATGCATCTGCCTTTGAGCTGCTGTGCAAATGCAAGGGCTGAGAAATCGCTTTTGTGGGCTGGGGTGGGGGGAGGGCTGAGGCTTCCCTGGGAGATGTCCGACGAGTGGCCGGCACCGCAGGCTTGGCATCGCAGTGAGGACTGAGCCCTGACCAGGGAGAGGGAACGAAGCGGCTGGGCTAGGGCCAGCTCCCTCTGCTTCGGCACCAGGGGAGTCGCCGCCTTCCTGGCTGCTGCCAAGGACCACAGCCGGGCAGATCTCTGGGCCTCCCTGACACATGACAACGAAATGCCATGGAAACCAACAGCTCAGCCCCACAGGGCCCTCCTGCTGGGGAGGAGAGGACGTGCTCCTCCCAGGCCACCCGGCCCCTCCACCTCTCCCCAAGCACAGAGCTACTGAATGGACTGACCTTGGCCTAACTGGAGCCTCCCGAGGCCTCTGGCTGCTTCCTTCTCAGCCACTGCAGGGCCTGCCAGCCGCCTGGATGCCCTGGCTAGCTGAAGGCAGCTGAAGTGTGGGCATCCCTGTGTGGGGTTTAGAACTGAATTATGTGTCTGTGGTTTTGCTTCTTTTTATAGACCCACAAATGTTTTTATTCAAATAGAGAAGAGCTGTGCTCAGATTGTAGCCATGGTTGGGATTGGGGTGAGGGAGGCTGCTCAGCTGGGCGGGGAGGGGAGGGCGGGGAGCGGGGGTGCTGCGTGGGTCTCTCATGGTGCTGTGCGTCCAGCCCCCAAGAACTTTTGGGGAAGGCTCTTTGGACTGATCACCTCAAGAGGACCCTTTGCTATTCCATGCAATTACCCCTCTTTTCTTTCCCTGGAGGTCCTTGGTCTGTGCCAGGGCTATGAGTGCTGGATGGAGCTGCATAGCCTGGTTTTGATCTGGGTAATTGGGGAAAAGGTGTTGGGGGTGGGAGCAATCTGGAGGGGCCAGAGGGGAAGGTGTCTTCTGGTTAGGAGTGAGGTTCCAAGGCTCCTGGTGCTTCCCTTCTCCCTCCCTCTCCCCCAAGCAGGCGCCGTGTGGCTTCTTCTTGGCTGTACGTTTCTGGAACCTCATAGTCACTGACTGGCTGGGAAGAAGGAAAAGGAAATGGGTTGGAGGCTGCTGGACGACTGGGAATGCGGCATGTGCTGGGGTTTCAACTCAGGGCACGGAGTCATCATGGCCTAATGAGAGAAGGCATTTCCTTTGGGCATGAGGAGACGGCAGTTGTCACATTGCTGGTGTCTTAGTCCCATGGGCCTTCATGGTGGCTTTGGGGTCATGTCTTCACCACGTCCCTCGTAAGCAGCTGCCTGTGGAAGAATCCAAGAGTGAGGGTGGCAGAGCAGGGAGGAGCAGAGAGGGAGGACCTGCCCTTGCTGTCCTCTCTGTGTAGAGTCTACTTTACATGTTGATTTTTCAACCTCAGCAGGTAGAAAAAATGCAAACAAAATTTTGGAGAGTAAAGTAGGCGGAGAAGAGGGCTATGGCAATGGCAGGGGTACACTACAGTTCAGGGGGCTGTGTAGTGTATTATTTCTCCTGTACTGGGACAGGACTGATAAGACTCCCCTCACTGTGTCTTGGTTTCCCCATCTGTAAAAAGGGGTTCACTTGCTAATCTCTGACTCCTTCCAGCTCTGAATTCTTAGATTCTAACTATGTTGAGTCGCTGTGTCATTTTTCTCAGTACCACTCTGGGATGCCAGGACAGCCCTTCTCAGGCCCTGAATGGATGGAGGGCAGTTGCCTCTGAGGGCTCACTGGGCCTGGGCAGGGATGAGTGCCAATAACACACTCCTCCTTTGTCCCCATGTCACAGCAATTGAGAGACCGAAGTGTCTGAGATGACTAGGAGGGAGCATTTGGTCTTGTTCCCTACACTGGCATTTCTACATACCAGAAAAGCACTGTCAGTGGTCGGTTTATTTATTTACTTACTTATTAAGAGCATAATGTGGTTAAATGAGTCTTGAAATGACATCCCAGTAGCCAATATGGCCACCTCAGTCCCCCCCACCTGCATCCCCCCATACCAAAATCTACATTGTAGAAGATGGTGCCAGATTGGACTCCGAGAGCTTAGCTTGAAGCAAGCTCCACTGCGACTGTGGTGTCAGGGATCCCAGGCTGATCTCCCTGCCATATCATCCTCACCTGGTCCTCTCCTGGACCGAGCAAGAGTGACTTTTTGTTGGCTGTCCACCTTGGAGTAGAGTGTCACGGCCAAGGGTCCTCCTAGTTCTTCTTTGCTTTGGATATAAACCTTATGCTGCCCTCTCATTATACTCCTGAACTCTGAGTGGACCTTGGGGCTCACTAAGCCTCCTCTAGTCAACACACAAGACAAAGGACTTGCTTCCTCCACTCAGCAGATCATGCACAAATTACCTACCCCTGGAGAGAGGCTTCCCACTGGAAGCAAAGAATCCTTGGTCCTTTTGGGTTCAGATTGAACGTTAATGTTCTTCTCTGGTGATGCTTACTTTGCAGAATACCCTAGTGCAAGTATTTTTTTGGTGCTAAATACTATGGAAACCAACACCAACAGGAGAGCTATCGGCCAGTTTCTGGGCTGCATGATAAGGAAAAGCCAGTCAGTCATGCCAGGAGACCACAGGGTACATTGGACGTTAGTTAGGAATATGGAAAGACATCAACACTTCTAGTTTTGCTCTGCGTTACCTACATGACCTTGTCTAAATCAGCTAATCTCTCAGATTATCAGATTTCTCATTTGAGACAAGAGGTTGGAATAGATATTTTTAGAGCTCCTTTCAGCTAAAAAAAATAAAGCTATGCTCTGCTTCTACCCGCTTTGTTTAAAGCTTGCTTGTTAAAAATAAGAGAAAAAAGTGAAAGGTGAGAAGGGCGAGGAAGAAAAGTTACCAGTGGCAAGAAACTGGTCCTGGAAGGCAAGTAAAGACGGCCTGGCGGCTGGTAAGTTTGGGGGATATTGGCAGGGAGCCTGGCAGGCAAGGCAGACACCCCGAGTCTGTGCTCGCCAAGGGAGGCTGCCTTTTGCAGGCTGTCCTCCTCAGCCGACCTCCTCCCCCGCCCCACACTGACACGCGGGAACTTGGCAGGAACTATCCCAAGATCCATGGAGACAGGCCTGCCCGCCTCTCACGCGGGCCACTGGTGATCTGAACTCTGGGTCACAAACCAAGAGGTTTTTGTCTTTCAATGCTCATTGTAAGCAGCGCGAGAGGTTGGGAAGAGGGCAGTGTCTTAAGGTGCAGACTCCTTTTCCATTCAGGAATGACTAATGGCTTCCCTGTTCCCCTTTTCCAAACCAAACAGCAGCTGGATTATCTTGACTCCAGAGTGCAGTTACTGTAACGGGTGGTCTTGAGGTGGGAGGTTGCCTTAGAGCTGTGCTCAGAGTCCAGAGCATAGAAATATCTGTAGATGTTTGCTGAATGAGCCCACATGTCCGTGGTCCAGAGAGCTGCCCCCAAATGCCCTTGAGATGTTTATTGTCCTCATTGGTAGGAAGCCAACTGCTAGAAAGCCTGATGGCATTTGCTTTACAGCAAACAGTGGCACCTTCAGGTCAGCATTTGGGTGCTGTTGTCACTATGCTTTTGGTTCCTAGAGCTCTACTTTCTGCTTGGATACCAAATAAATTGTTTCGGCCAATACTTAATAGATTTTAAAGGAAAATTACAAGTTTTTACATCATTATTAAGACATCAATAGAGGCTTTGGAAAATGTGTTTCGGTTGCTAACATCACTGGGAGTGTCTTCCTGCGGAAGGGGGAGGTGTATGTACATTGTGTACTCATACATATATATTTAATTGGAATGGCTTCAAAGAAGGCCTGTTTGAAGTCAGAAAATTGATTCCAATTTGGGATTCTCTTTGAGGCTTACTTTTCATGGGAATAAGAAATCCAGAAATGGACTGGCTTCAGAGACATTCGGGAAGGCTCTGATGGGAAATCTGTCATCTTGTAAAGTTTGATCACTTGGTGCTCTCTGAATTAAATTATGCAGACAGTAACTTTCTGGTCATCTGAAAATGGTTCTTCCCGGTTGTTTGATGGATCACCACACAGGAGCCATTTCCACCACATCTCATTCGGGAGTTGACACTGAAGTCATCAGCACTGCAGATGACACCACCTGCTAGGAGGGATGGGGCAGAGAGAATGTGAGATGCTGGTAATTGATCGCTCTTTCTGAAAGGCATTGTGGACCATGGGGATGCAGGGACTGTTTGTGTCACCGCACTGGGCATTAGGGCTTTTGCTCTGAGCGTGGGCTGCTTTACCCTAAGGACCCGAATCTTGGCTTCTGACAAAGTTTCTGTCTCATGCATTCTCCCCGAGCGTGGTTTCCTTAGCTGCCTATATAGACCTATACTTTGCAACAAGAAATGTCTTTGGCCCAGGTCTCAGTATACCAAAGTAAATGCTTTTCTATGAGATCTGTGGACATTGGGAGCCCCTTTAAAGAACTTGGAATTCTTGATCAAAGTAATAAAACTCAGATTTCCCTTTCTCTTTAGCTAACTACTAAGTTCCAAATTTACAACAAGGTCTGGTTTGATATTTGCAGTAGGAGATGATGTCTTAAACCAGTGAGCTAGGCTATCTCTCTTTCATCATACAAAGGCAAGATAGTAAGTTCTATTAATTTTTCCTAATCACCCAGGCAAATATTGCTTTTTGTGCAGTGCCATGGCCCAAGCTCATAGCTTGTCAGAGATACTTCTGGCTGACAAAGCTAGAAGTTTCTAATCGAGGATGTATCATGATAACGTAGACGAAGAAAGGCCTATTGAACATCTACTTCTGAGAAGTGCCTAGGCACTCTGATATTGCTTTCCAGTGTAGTATCTTATGGGAGGAGTTGGTTTCTTCTTCTTTCAGGCAATGGGAGATTTAGACATCCTTCCTGAGAGCCCAGATATTCACTGTATACTCTGACATTCTTTTGGGTACAACATGCCTAAAATCCAACGAGAAATGTAAACAGTTAAGTCTAAGACTAGTAATTATTCTTTCATTTAAGAAGAGTGTATGGGAGTTATATATATATGTTTAAAAAGCCCTAATTTTGCAATATGTTAAATGATAGGACATACTTAGTATTTTTCCCCCAGTGGAGAGCTGTCCACGTACTTTCTCAATTTAGCAGCTACTTAACATTTCCTTGATGCATCTGAGTCTACCTCTGGAGCAAATAAATAACCCTGGTCCATGTGATTTGATTTCTGCTGCCCCCGTTGTAGGGAAGGAAATTTCAGTAAAGAAGTTTCATTTTCTTTTTTCTTTCTTTTTCTTTTGGCTCCTATCCGCCTGCTTCCATGGGACTGACAATCCAGCTTCTCAAACTCCATGAAAGTCTTAATACAAGGTGAATCCCAGGACCACAAACAGTTTGGACTTCAAACAGTGAGAAAATTGGCACTGAATGATTCGGCACACAAAGCAGAAAACTTTCATTTCCTGCAGGCAGGATGGAATTGACTGTTATATTAAGACTTCTGAAGGAGCCCTGCCCTGGAGTAATTTCAGTGCTGTCAGACGATGTTGACATCTAGATTAACCTCTGTGCAGTGAATTTGACTGCAAAGCTCATTGAGATGCATGTGGTGTGTCTTTGCAAATCCCATCTGGAATCCTTGGTGGCCCACCCTCTGCAAGCCCTCTCTCCCTTCCCCACCCACTGCTCTCTCGGTCTATGAACTTTTAGCTTCTGGGAGCAGAGGAGCTATGGCTGGGATCTGACCCTAGGAGCGCTGAGCCAGGCTTTCTGCTCAGTTAGAATGACAGTAGTTGTCATCGTATTGGTTTTCCCCTGAGGGAACTGAAAATCAAGTCATGAAAGCCACTGTGCTGGTGACAAACAGTTTTGCAGCATATCTCAATGGTGCACAAAGTGAAATGGTTTATAAAGAATTGGTGTGCCCTGAGTCATTGAGCCCTGCTCTGGGCTGTCTGATCCTCCAGGGCTACAAGGTCCACATGCAACAAGGTCATGACTGCAGCTAGGTGGGACAGATGGATTCTGATGGATGAAGGCTTTGTCTTCTGCGCAGTTCTTTCCTATGGTCCTTACAAGAGAGGCAGCCCCAGTTCTTTTTCTCCTGGTTGAGACAGAAGATGTAGCTGTCCTTTAAGTACTAACTTGTCAACTCTCTCTTCAAGGGGCGGTGGGCTTCAGAAAGGGCCAGACCTCTTCTAACTCACTGTCCAATACCATATTGCTACATAGCAGCCAGATAAAAACTCAAAGCTGAAATCACAAATTCTTTGCAAACTAGGGCCATTAATTTCATCAAAAGATTTGAGAAAACATCTTCAACTTAGATTCAGCCACCTTCAACCTCTGCAGAGCTGTTCAACATGGTTACAGGCATTTTTGGAAACTTACCTCAGGATTTTAGAATACTTTACCCTAAAGTCTGCAGAACAAATTTTTTTTTTGAGATTTTACTGACCTTGATTCTCTTTGAAATTGTTTTTCTTACTTGCCTCTTGGTCTTTAATATGAGTAATAGGAATCTCCTTGCATAGGCATAGATATTTCTTTAGGAGCATTGAAAATTTCTATTCAAGGACATTGTGTTTATAGACACATTTCTGGGCTGTGTAATGTAACATTCATACAGAAGCAGTCTTGATGACTAAAAGCAATTATCAGTGTTCTAGATGCTCGTGCTCACATAGTGCAAACTACATTCATCCTCTTTATTACTTATAGTATGATATTAATACTTGTTCCCATGCAGATACATGCTCACATGCACACCAGAAAGCCTCAACAATCCTACTGGTGTGCAAACCAGTATGCCCCATTTGTGTTGCTTCCATTGATTTCTGTGTGCATGCATGTGCAAATAAGTGTGCATCATGTGTGTGGTTTCTTAAACAGAATTATAGCTCACGTTTTATTTTATTACCAACACACAGCCTTTGACTTTCTGCACCTCGGATCACTTAACAAGTTAGGGCTATTTCAAAGGAGTCTAAATCTCAAGTTTCTCAAAAAGTTCATCTTTAAAGGCAGGACTAATTTTCTTGGATAAACAAAAATCAAACTGAGCTGTGATTCAAATTTTATTTAATCAATTTTCTTGGGGAAAACAAGGCACTGAATTCATGCCTGAATAATAAATATGAAGTACAAATATAAATGTGAAGTAGTTCAAGCACATTGTTGAACCTATCTTTGGGCTTCAACAGCTAGTCAGATATAGAGTTGAAACACTCACATTGACTTGGAACATGAAGCGAAAAGGTTAGCATGGGGTGTGGAAGAGTGCTGGGCGAGAAACAGGCAGGCTGGACTGGGTGTTATGTGGCTGGGGAGTGTGAGCCAGTGACCTTGATCGTCTGGGCCACTGTGGGTGTGTCCTTTGCTTGAAGTGGCAGCTGGCAGCTGGTGCAATCCTGTGCCCCTTCTCTGATTCCAGTGATGGGACAAGCCAATGTATCTCTTATCCACTGCTCAGATCCATTATCACTGAAGTACTGTGTTATCTCAAGGTCCCACCCAGAGCAAGTTTGCAAACATCCCCACTCTGAAGAATCAGAGCCATTTCCGTCGTATGTTGAGTTTATCTCTTGCAGCTCTCCTTTGGATGCTCTCCAAAGTCTGAAGGCTTATCGTCCATCCTTGCTCCGCACACCACCCTTAAAGACTAGGCTTTCTCTCTCTGAAAAGGCAGGGAAAGAAAGCCCTTGTGGCTCCTCTCCTTATTTCCTAGCCTGTGCATCAACCGAGCTCATGATTTAGCGTAGGTTTTTGGAGAAGAAAACAAGTGTGTTCTCCCAGCCATCCCTCAGTCTCTTTCCAGCTCCGTGGACCAAGTGATTAGCTCCTAATTAGCGCCTCATCAGTTGCTTTTGCACCAGAGACTCTGGGACAACAAGCCTATTACAATGCCTCAGTCTGTCTTTTTGAAGTCAAACCATCTTTCTGGCTTGGTTAGGAAAGGCAAGCCTTCCTAACAAACATGTTTTCCTTCAAATTTCTCTGTTGTCTTCTGTTGGCTAAATATACTGATGAATGGTAAAGCATGGTTTTCATTTTTTTCCAGGCCCCTGTCAGAGTGGGTATGCTATATCTCTGCGGATGAGGAGCTCCACGTGTCAGCAAAGCATTTATTTATTTAGTGGAGTGGCTATAATATTGACACACAGATTTATAGCCGCATCCAAATCTTGAGGGGGAGAAAAGAATCTTTTTCAATCAAATAGACTCTTTACTGTGATGGCACCAGAAAAGTTTATGCCCCAAGAACATAACTGAGCCTGATAACATGCTGTCCTTCTAGGAGCAAAGAGGTAGAAGAAATCACCAGAGGTGCTGGGAGACCTGGCGCTCTATTCCCTAAATCATTATGTATCAATGGATACTTCAACTCTGTCCCTGAAATGTTTATGAAAAGCACAAATATCCACATCTGCTATTAAAAGCAAATTCATTCTGTTTAACTCAACCTCTCATTTAAAAAAAAAAAAACCTTTTATTTTTTATTTTTCATTTTCAGCTCTGGGGATAGTTCCATATTATCTTTTTTCTTGATCCCTTCCAATATTTTCAATGAGATTTCTAAATTTTTTCGCTTTTATTTCTTTAGAAAAAGGCTTGAGGTCTATTTTAAATGCTGTCCATGATAAAACAGCAAGATAGACTGAAAATGAGACTGGGGGTAGTTAATGGGAGTAGGAGGTGGAGGACTTACAAGTTCCTATTTTCTGCCGAGTGACCTCGAAAAAAAGCATTGTCTCCTCTGTACCTCAGTTTCTTAATCTACAGAAGAGAACTTCTATCAACCCCCTGCCTGCCATAGAGGGTTATTTGAGCACCAAATGACATCGTAGCTGTGCGTACTCTGTGAGCCGTACAGGGCCCAGCAGATAGATCGAGCCCACGCTCTGGGCTGTAAATGTTGCATGCAGTCTTGCTGGTGCTGAGCTGAAAGCTGCTTTTGAGGTATGTGGTGTTTTGAGGTGCACCTTCCTTATATTCCTCCTGGTGTCTGGCTTCTAGAGGTTTTATCATTAGTGTTTTTCTCTTTGTGTTACCATTGAGCGTCTAGTGATGGAGAATGCCTTAAAAAATACAAGCAGAGGGGGATGTTTTACCTTTTTTGCTTTGTCATTGGAAAGGGACTGTTGGAGTAGATTTTTTTTTTTTCAGGCTTGGAAACCTGAACATTTTGTAGCAAAAAGGTATCTTTTGCTGCCTTTTACTCCTTAACACCTATCCTTGCTTTCATGAGTTTCTGTCAATTTTAACATAGGGCTTTTTACACTAAGACTGTATGAAGCTTTCCCTATAGATTGGGTGGTGTATCAAATTTTGCAGGAAACACCAGAAGTAATAATGATTTAAAAGCGCTATCACATTCATTCCAGGACCAGCATTTGTACATGGGGAAATAACCTTAAGACAAGTGAAGACCAAATGCTAGACTATACTTCTAAAAGAACCGAACTCCAACAAATAGGTATGAATGGGATTTCCACTGAGAAATGTGTCTGAATGCAAATAAAACCCATGACAATAAATCCTGAGACCAAATTGCCAAGGTTGCAGCAGTAATGTCATTTATAGCCCCTAAAAAAACCCCAACTGTTTGAGATGCCAGCCACTATTATAAGTATCTTGCAATGGTGACTACGTGGTAAGTTAATTTTTTCTCAAACATTATTTTCCTTAGATCTCCAAGCAACAGTCAGGTGCAATGTATCTGACAAAATGCTGGGCATGCTTTTTTTTTTTTTTTTTATAAAGGGATTTTGATCACTCCAGAAAGAAAGCAGAATAGAGCCGAGTACCTGAAATCCTAAGAAATGCATAAGTGTTTTGCTCAGGTTCAGACTGTCTCAGCTTCTCTTTTCTCTTTTTACCTTAGGCTCAATTTTTATTTTTCTGGTGTAGAAAAGCAACACCTCTGTGCTAGACCATTGTCTGTGTGAATTTTTTCCCTGTAGTTGTCCAGCAGACAGAAAGCATCCTAGCCTCCTTTGAAATGAGCATCCAAATTGGGTTATGACTAGGATTTTAAATTACAATGTGAAATTGAAGAAGGCGAGCTGGTTTAGGGTGATGTTTCGTAATATTCTGGTAATCTGAGGAGACGACCTTCACAGCACCGTTAAGGCTTACCTTGAACAAGTCATTTTACTATATAACTTCCTAGGGACAAGATCGATTATTTAAGGACTTCAGAGGTATTATTTGGGAAATAACTCACAGCGTTAAGAAAGTTTGATCTAATATGTTAACAGGAACAACAAGAACTATTTCAATCCTTGTTTTCTTTCCCTTATTTGAGAGTTTAGCCTTTCTTAGGGGCCATGGGGATATTTCCTTTTCCAGGCTAGAAAAGATTGATTATAGTTCATGTCCAAAAGCAAAAGCTCCTCTAAGCCCATTGGAGTTGGAGGCAGCTAAAAATGAGCCCTGTTATTTTTCTGTTACCCCACAGCATCAAGGACCCTTCTTGATTATGTGTGTGGGCCATGGTAGGTTAGCTCAAGGGAACTGTCAAATTAAAATGAAAAGAAAGCAAGTTGGGACAAGAAAATTCTCACTTTGAATGTGAGAAAAAAATAGCGCTACTGTTCTCTCTGGCAAAGATTTGTGTACTGTTAAGGGAAAATTCATGTTCTTTCTCAAGTAGGTTTTACTTTTTCAGATTTTCATATGTGTGCGTGTGTGTGTGTGTGTGTGTGTGTCGGCTGGTGGGGGGAGGCAGGTAGAAAGTAGTTGTTTATGGGTTTAGACTTTCTCTTGAGTGTGGTATTAAATAGAAGCTCTATTCAGTTATAATAAAATTAGGGATGGAAAGGAATGCAGAGACCCGTGTTTTAGTACAAGGTAAGATTTTACCCGAATATTTCCTTCAGAAACATTTAGTCATAGCAAACCAAATCAATCCTATACTTGCAATTGGTAAAAAAATAAAAAATAAATCAGTAGGCAGTGCTGTGAACCTGATGCTGCACCGCTTAGTAGGCTTTTTTTCTAAAGGTTCCGGGTCCATGATTCACATGAGGAAATTTGGGGTGAGCTGCCCCAGCAGTATTTTGGCAGTGCATTGGCTCCATCCCGCAGGAAAACTAGGGTTGCTGCAGGACTATTTTTGTTTGAAATGGCACACACACAAAATGAAACTTTCGGAACATGTTTTGAGGCCTGTCACCTAAAGTCAGCCTCTGCTGGAAGAGTTTTCAGTGTGATAGGCAGGGTTTCTTGCTTCTCCCACCCCAGAGTGTAAATTTGGCAGTGATTCCTGGGTATCTGCTTTCAGCACCAGGGATAGCAAACGCCCCCCTCAAATGAACCAAGGCCTGCTATCCCGATTGACCTTCCAGACTAGGAAGGGTAGATTTTTCCTTTACTTCCTCTCCACTGGGGCCTCAACTTGGAAGACCTTGTTCTTAAGTTAAAGTGCTTACATCTTTTATTTATTTCCAAGCCTGGCTTAGCTGTCTCTGTCATGTGCTTGACCTGCTAACAAATCATGGGGCTTGGACTAACACTCCCAGGTCTCCTGGCTCAGAAGAGTAAAGAGAAAGACACTTAGACCTCAGTGGAGGGCATGCTTTAGAATAGGCACCTCCTGCAAAAAGTCTTTATATGGGAACATTGACTTGTAAACTTCCAAATGGGGGACTGCTTGCTCACAATCACTTTCTTTTTAAAATTTCTGCACATGTCTGGCGATGTACAAGTCTGTGTTTGAGTTGGTGTGCATCTGGAGGCAATATTTCACAGTGGTGGAGCAGAAGCTATGGACTTTGAAAACAGAAAATGCTGTTTTTAGGCATTTTGGAGACTCAGCGAGAGACACTGCTTTGAATCTCAGCATCCACCCTTCAACCTTGAGTGCTGTTCAGCAGCTGTTTTTGCCTTAAACAATCACAGTAAGAATGAAAATGGTTCCTTGGGGCCTTCTTCAGATCAGGCTGAAGGGGTGCACTGAGAAAAAGAGGGTAGCAGAAGCACATGTTGTCACTTTGCTCTGTGATTGGCCAGTTTTCGTAGAGCACAGTAACACACAGATGTCATCTTGGAAACAGCATCATCTTTTAACTAATTGGCAGCGTCCTCCCTGCTCATGTCAGGATCAGTCCTGTGCTGGGAAGGCAAGACAGTCACTGCAGATTCCATCTCAAATACTGTCTTTTGTTTCACAGATGTTAAATAAACTCCACCTTGACTGTCTCTGGACCATCCGAGGCTGTGAATTCCCTGCATGCCCTCCCCCTCGCTTTCTACCCCACTCAGTGTTGCTCATCATGGCTTTCATAACACTTAGTGGTCTCAGACCACAAGGGATTCCTTTTAGGGATAAATGAGGTGGTAGAAGCAGGCCAGGGGCAGATCTCAGAGGAACAAGTTCAATGGAACTGTGAATTTAAACTTGAGAATAGGTCTGGGATGAAGTTGTCTTTTCCTTTCCCTCCACTGCTTGTCTTCTTGAGTGAATCTCATTTCGGTGCTCACACTTGCCTGGCAAAGAAGGCCATGCCATGAGTTGTTCTAGGTTATTTGAAGACTGGGCATGAGCAGAGTCAAAAGTCCTCCATTAGAGTCCTTTAGAATAGGGGGGCTTTGTCTTATATTTAAAGCAAGGAATGGAACGATCCTAGTTTAGAAAGAATATGTACAGAAAGGACCGACAGCTATAGGAAAGCTTAATAAGACTAATTCTTTCTCCTTAGAATAGAGAGGCAGGAGTTGGAAACTGACTGTCACTGGAACAAATGACCTGTTGGCTGGAAAGAAAGTGGTCTGAGGCTGGGGGTGCAGAGCAGGCATCTTTGGAGGTAGAAGTGATGCCAATAGAAGCCTCAGGAGGGAATTGGTCAGAGAATAAAATCCTATAAAAGTTCTCAGTACTTTTTCTGGAAAATTCCTAACATTTTCAAGGGTACTTCTAGCCCTCTGCCTCTGTAGAGGCGAGCCCAGCACAGCTTCTGGGTTCTTAAGGCAAACGCCCTACAAACACCAAAGTCTTGTATCTTCCACTCTCAGCCGACACCGGCTGTCCTAAGTGGGATTTTTTTTTCCCTTCCCAAGTGAAAGGGACTTGTTTTCAGGAGAAGTGTCCTTTAAACATCCAGCTTAAACTGGAGGTAATTTTTTGCATGAATGGCTTTTTACAGCTATGTCTAAAGCAGAACAAAACTTGTATTAAACTAAGTGCTACTTTACGTATCTTATTTCAAGAGAAATGAAGGATTTATTGCCGTGTAAATGATATACACTTAATTTGTTTCCTACTGGACATTACATGTCTCTTTATCTTTAGGCTGATGTTGTGCAGCAAAGTTTCAATATCTGGAAAATCAGCTAGTACCTACTTCAGTGCACTGTTAGGATATTACGTTCCCCGAGAGGAATTTTGCCAACGAAGTTTAGGTGCTGTTGTAACTGATTTCCATCCCCCATCCCTAAGCTTCTGTACTAAGTATATGTAAAGTGATTATATCTTGTCTGATACTATGTGTTTGTGTGTGTTTCCCAACATTTGTATAAATATATTGGCAATCCGAAGGGCTAGTTAGATTATGGCAACTGCTGAACAACTGTGGGTGTGGCATATGGAACCCATGTGATAAGTGTGCGCGTCTGTTCTGAGGCCAAGCTAATCTTACAAAGTTTGGGGACAAAAACAAAAACAAAAAAACAAACCAAAAAAAAACAAAAACAAAAAACACAACAACAGTGTGGCTTGGCTTGGGGAAAGTTTAACAATGGATACAGTATTGCCAACCCATCATTCATTGGTGGAGACCTTGACAATGGCAGAGTTGAGGTGTGTTCAGCTGGATCTTATTCCTTTATTTTAATTTCAGTTGGTTGTCCCCCAGTTCTATTTTATGACTTTGAAATATTTCTCCATGATGTTTGTTTGCTTTTTTCCCCAGGCCACTGGGAAGTGCTGCTTTCCATCACTTGGATCCCAAAGTTGTTGACATAATACAGGTGACCAAGGTTTTAGTAGAACTGAGTTTTACTAATGGTACCTTTTCCTTGAGGTACTGTTTCTTCCATTCTTTTCATTTATAACAATGAATGCTCTGGCTGTGCTAATTTTATTTGCATCCTGGCAAGTCTTGGAGAATCAATCTAGTTAAAATGATGACTGCATTCATCTTTGGAGAAGAGGTTCATGGTCTAAGTAAAACTCTATGTGAAGGCGTACTTTATGCAAATAAAAAGAAAAAAAATAAGAAAAAAATCTAACTTGGTAAGATGGCCCCAGGGTAGGAGAAGGTGTTCTCAGTTGATATTAAGGGATGTGTTGAAAAGGCAAGTGCCCACCCTTTCTCTACTCCTCACCCCACCCTTCCTTCCTCCCCAACCTCAAAAGAAAACAGAAAATTATTTTTTTAAACTGTATTAATAATTTATGTTTAATACAAAAGGATGATTTAATGGTATCACCAAAGGTCGTTTCTCCCATTGTGCATGTCCTCCATGCTCAGCCCCGTACCCATCACCCCATTCTTCACCCTCATGTGTCCATCCTAAGACAAACACATGTCTTCATCGGAATCTATGGGTGTTGAAGTTAAACGTGGGGGCAGAGATTTAACACCATGATACTAATGAAAACCAACCATTCTTCACTTTCAAGTGGTTAATTACTACAGGAAGGCAAACTCTTTTCTTGGTTTTTGTTTAAAAACATTTTATACATATATATGTATATATGTGTGTGTATGTATGGACATATGTATGTATATGCACATGTACATGTATATATGTATATATCCATCTTCAATATAAATATATCATATGTGAGAGTTGTAAATACTCCTTGGTCGTATGTCCGTCTTTCTCATAGTATCATATCTTCAATGTTATGTTAACAACTCCATTTATTGATTGATGAAATTGTGTGTAGACCTGTATCCTCCTGACATAGTTTATGTAGGGTCTCTTCTCAAATAAAGTATAAAACAACAATGCCCTTGTTTTATTTGGATTCATTATGTAGCAGGGAAGTGGGTTGAATTTAAAGGCAGTTTGGAAGTTTGGGAAAGTCTGAATGTGTGCAAAGATTGTGAGATCCAGTATCATCTTAAGAGTTTCAACCCTGCTTTGCTGAGGGTAAAAATAGTTTATATGATTTTTAAGGTAGCCCATACATTGGCTATTGGATTAAAATGAGTGTTTTAAGAACATACATGCATTTGTGATTTAAGGCCAGGGCCCAAGGGAAAGATTGAATGTCCCCAGCTCTCTGTCATGGTGATGTCCTGTTACTCCATACCTGTTGTTTATTCAGCTTCCCAGGTACAGTCATTTAAGTAAGTTCTTAAGGTGGGATAAATTATGTTCTCTTGGGTGTCTGTTTACCCCAAAGATTTTATGATTCTTTAGCATAACTATGGCAAAACTACTTCCCTCTCTCTTCTCTCTTTTCATTCCAATTTTCCTTCCTTTCTTGACATCTTGTTTTTTCTTTTTTACTACATATAACATGTTTCCTATAATGAATTCTGTTTTCTTTAAGTATTGAAATAATACTTATTTTCATTAATTCCTTTCAAAAGCACTGACGGGTTGTGGGAGGAAGAGTGTGGAGGACAGACGGAGGCGCAGGTTGCAATTCCACTCATGAGAGTTCAGCAGAGCCGGAGAAGGGTTTCAGGCAGGGTTTCTCCGTCTTGACAGTACTGAATTTTTGGCTAGATACTTATTTGTTGTGGGGGCTTTTCTGTGCATTGTATGATACTTACCAACATTTTTTAAAAATACATTAGTGGCCCTCCTCTGTTCTTCCCCCTCCAGTGTGTAAAGACCAAAAATGTCCTCAAACAGTGCCAAATGCTCCCTGGGGGGCAAAATTGCCCCATTTGAGAAACACTGGTTTAAGCTTTTAAACCTTGCCATATAGTATCACACAATATTAAAAGAGGAATCGAATTCAGGAAGCATAGGAGCCCAAGTCAAGCTCCAGTTCTTCCTAGACCAGCTGCTGGGCTGCGCGCCGTGATGAGCCTGCTGATGTCCTTTCCGTGCCTCTGGCTGCAGAGCCCATTTCTGAGGACCCAGTGACAGCACCACGTTTGGGTAAGCTCTCCAGGTGAAATAAAATATGTTCTCTTAGATATCCGTTTACCCCAAAGATTTTATTTTATCAGAAATATCTTCATCCCTAGAATATCTGGTCACATCACTTTTAAAAATAAATTTAATTAGTATGTGGTTAAACCTTTGGATCTGAGTGAAAAGAAATCCGGACACCCTTCTCAATGGTACGTCCCTGCGAAAGATGCTGGCATACCTAAGGGGCGGAGACTTTTGTTTTTCAATTGTCTCATCATATTTTTCACCTGGCCTTTGTCACATGGTCACATAAGTTACAAGGTCCTAAGTAGACCCCCTGTAGGCCTGGGACAGACATCTCCAGAATGAGCTCCTTTTGCTGAGGAAGTAGAACTTGCATTACATTTGCCCAGGCGAAGGCTGATGTTCTCCGTACAGCGGTATGAGCACAGCACGTGCTTAATGGACGCTTGCTAAGTGGCACTGGATTTCTCACTCTCCAAGGCCCAGATTATATGTACAGCTTTCAGAATGCCATCATTACACCACCTCTAAAGCTCGCTCACAGGAACACTCAGGATCCCAAGTTCTGAACAACCTGACAGCATGGGAAACATGAGGGAAACCTCTCTTCTCCCCAGCATGTGGCTGCCTTTGCACCAGTGGCTTCCTGTGGCAGCATCTGTAGCAGAACTGGGCCACCTGAGAGCAGAAGTAAATGATTCTCCATGTGGGATTTTTCACTGCCCTCTGAAGTCTAGGCCTACAGCCTTGACCTCTTCACAGTCTACCCCAGTGACGGCACGTGACCCCAGTGCAGCAGGGGACCCCCGGTCCCACCCCACATATCTGACACCCTCAACCTTATCCTTCTCCAGGGAGTCCTTCCCACTCCACACGAAAGCCAGGGAGGCCGTGCGGGTTTGCATCTTCACTTTAGAATGTCCTGGTGCCCTCAAGATTCATTATTTGGCACTTATTTTGGAATGACAATGCAAGGACTAGATAAAGTCACGGACTTCTAAGTCTGGAAGGTCCCTAATTGATAATTTCATTCAACTCCTTGCCTTTAACCAGGATTCTCAGGTAAACAAGAACTAGAACAACCTCCCAAATGAAAGCACCTTCCAATTCAGGAGGGCCTGACTCAAAAAATCATCTTATAAAGACCACAGGGTCCTAAAATATCAGCACCCCAGTGGTGACACAAAAAAGCAATGGTCTAACAGACATACTTCAGAAGTAGCAACTGGCCGTTGCTGAGACTGAGCCTGGAGGCTGCCTGTAACAGCACTGGGAGCCGGAGTGCCAGGACGGTAGGTACCCATCGGACACAGGCAGACATGCACATTAGTCTGAGGGTTGATGTCCAAGGTGAGGGGAACTGTTGGCGTGGATCTTAGAGAGATGTGGGTGTGAGCTTGATCCTCTCAGGACACATTCCCCCAGTATTTCAAGGCACGGTCGGGCCCCTTGCCTTGGGCCATGCCCTGTTTTTAGCTCATATTGGGATGCTCAAGGTTACTCAGTACTAACCAGGGGGATGTTCTATTTTAGCCTCTCTTTTCCTCCATCACCAACATTGTGAATTATTCAAATTGCCAGCGCAGGGCTCAGCAGAGGGTCTAATTACTGCCCTGCTTGCCATTTGCTGATGAGTTTCAAGAGCTAGGGAATGACTTTAAAACAGTTAAGTAGGGACAGGCAGCTTCTTTGGAAAGTTCTATGGGAATCTTTATCTTACTAGGGAAAGCCGGATGGCACAGCCTGGGAGAATTTACTGGAGAAGGTCATCTTCTGACCACACATCCTTGCTGATACCCACAGCCCGGGAGAAAGCACAGTCCTTGGATTAAATCCGCCAGTCTCTATGAGTGTCCTGGACATAGTCCTTTCCTGGTCAGAATTTTGAGCACACTCACACACCCCTTTTGTCACTCAAGCTAGGTAGTCTTAGATGACAAATGCTAAGATAACAGAAAGAGGCCATGGAAAAAGGGAGGTGCCGGGACATGGTAATAAGCACCTGTATTTAAGTCAAACATCACTATTTGCCAAGCTCCTGCTAAGTGCTTCACATGAGTTAATTCTTTTAACAAGATCAGGGAGTAATAATATTACCATTGTATAAATGCTCCAATCATGCCTCGGGTGTTTAGATAATTTGTCCAAGGCTACCCAGTTTCTTGAGGCAGAGCCAGGGTTTGAACCCAGCAGTTATGTTTAACACACTTGCTCTTAACCATCACTCTATGGATAGAAGCCCCTGTCCAAAATCACAATGGAGGGTTTTTCTTTAAGCTGAGGAAAACAGGGAAAATGCAATTTGGAAGGTATATCTCTTTTAGGAGAAGCATTTATTCCTTCACTCCCTCATTCACTCATTCATGTAATCGGTTTAGGAGTGCTCTTGAGAGAGAGGTAGCACAACGTGCTGGGGCTAGAGATGTCAAAGGTTTAAGATCTCTCCCTACATCTCCTTCCTGCCTCCCACGCCGGATCCCGCAGTGCACAGAGGTGCTGTGTGCTAAGAGCAAGAGAACACCGCACAGAGGGAGGGCAAAGGAGGACGGGCTTTCCGCCCACGACTTGGATGATGGCTAAGAGAAGAGTGTTTGATAAAGAGACACCCCTGGCTTGTCCCAGAACAGAGCTGAGTTCTCACGGCCTGTGCGCTTGGGCTGTGCATGGTAAGTGCTGTGGTTTTGAGATTCACCTAATTGGAATTCGGTGGGAACCTTCACCTTCTCCTGAACTTCACCCCAGATGGGAAGCCAGAACACTTCTCCCCAGCCGTAATGCAACATTGACCTAGAGAGCAGGGAGATGCCTCAATCGTGCCCTGACACCCTTAAGTCATTGCTCCAGGGATACACTGGCCCTGCTCAGCCCCTATCTCTGAGAGATGCAACAAGCCCCGTGTCCTGCTGTATAATGGAAAGCCCCACTGGCAGAGTTATATGCAAAGGGGCCGACCATGAAGGTGATTTATGGAGTTAGTTCATTTACTGCCTCCGACGCTGGCCCCAGCTGCCAGGAGTTTGAGTGACAATTTCTGTTTATTTATTTATCACTATATAATATCTGACTTCACATTATAAATTCTTCTGATTGGAATTTCATGGTGTCTGCTCCAGTATTTATTGATGACAAGCTCATTAGGGACTCTGTCCTTTTGTGGGATGAGCGGAGCTCTGAGCTCCTGGTTGTGTCTCTGAAGATGAAGCTAGGGCCCTGTCACCCCCAGAGTGAGAGGACATTACTGTTACCTTTTCTGCCTCCTGGCAGACAGCTGCTTATATGTTAGAGATATGGTCACCTATGATGGATATCTCTGTTGATTCAGAACCAGTGGAAATAAACAGCAAAGGGTAACTCAGAGTCAAAGTGACGCGTGACCACTTGAAAGAGGTCTGGAGGGGTAGGGTGTGGCATGCCAGTTTCTGCCTGCACGATGGCTACTGTGTCCTTTTTCTCCTTCTCTCATCCACAGGTGGAACCAAATGACAGCTAGTCTTGGCTGGGGCTTAGGTTCACGCAGAGAGAAGAGAGTTGGACTCACCAGTCTTTAGCTGCTGCTCTCACCATGTGTAAGTTTCCATCATCCAAGCATAATGGGAGGAGTAGGCACGAGACAGTCATTCTGAAATGTCCAAGGGCATTCACATCCTACATCAGGAGAGGTCAAGCGTTGGCCACAAGACCTCAGAAGAGTTACGATGGTGTTCTTCTCCATCCTATCAATAATAGGGTCTTCCTTCCAGAAATGACTAATCAGAAAATTTTTCTGAGAAAAAATGGTGATTTTTTAAAAACATGGGCTGCATATCGTTTGTAGGAATTTTACATTTTCTCCAGAGAAATGAGGCCACTTTCCATCATGTTGTTTGTGTTTTTTCCAGTGCTGTCAACCACTGTTAGGGCTCCCTCAGTTTCACCCTGATGGTGAGCCTTGTCATCCGGATGCCTGTAGTCAGTGCAGCAGAGATGACATGGGACCCCGACCCCGAGTTGTCCCTGCTCTGGTCCCTCAACAAGGCATCCGTTAGGCAGCTCCCACGCCCCCCACAAACCCTCACTGAGCCATCCTTACCGCACCTTATGGGTTACATGTTTTTGTCTTTACTTTTCCAGGTGAGGAAACTGAGGTTTGGAGAGGCTAAGTCTCAGAAAGATTAATTTCCTTTGCAAAGGACACAAAACAAGTATGAGGCAGGGACAACATTCAGTCCTATGTCTGTCTGCCTACGAAGCAAAATTCATTTCTACTTGGTCCTTCTTGTGAGAATTTTTCAGGGAAAATGTTTCATTTCTTCAACATCACTTTGTTCCCCAAACAACTAGGAAGGAAAAAGAGTTCTCATTCCCCCACCATCTTCTTCATTTGCTGGGGACCTGGGGCAAGTTACTTAACTTCTCTTGGTCTCAGTTATCGCATATGTACAATATACATGGTCATGTACATATATGATCTGTTGTCATATATAGGGTCTTGTACTTAATAGGCCCTGAATAAATGGTAGAAATCATTTATCATCATCATCATTATCATCGTCAACACTGTCATAATCATCATCATTTTTCTTATCTTCTTGAGAGTGGTCTCCAAGGCCTATCCCTTTTACTGAGAATTAAACGCTGCCTTGACTGGGCTTGGATACTCTCTGGGAAGCTTTGTCTGAATGAAGGTGGACTGGTGGGCCTGTGACAGCACTGACACTGCATTATTGATTTGTGCCTCCCAAGGCCAAGCCCTTTTAAGATTCATTAAATCAAACAATGAATGGGCAGCTTTCACACTTTTCCAAGCATTGACCAAAATCATCCCACCTCTTGCCGGCTTCCCTGAGGCTGGTCATGGATACCTGTCTCTGACTGTCACACAAGGAAAAGGTCACTAACCGATCCAGGAATAATAACAGCTCCCAGAGTTCAAAACTAGAATATATTTTACAAAGGTAGAAATTTGTCCTGCTGTCAAAATCTGAGCACTAGAAAGAGACAGAGGAGAGTAGAAGCTGCTGTTTTAGGTTCACCTGCTGGTTGTTTAGGTGAACTTTATTAATCCCGTTTTCCAAATGAGAAAACTGAATCTCAGAGAGGTTAGTTGACTTGTCTAATGACACCCAGTTCATAAATAGCAGAGGTGAAATAGCAACGTAGGTTCATCTAACTTTGAAGCACACATTATTTCCACAATGTTCTACTGCTTTTATAAATGCGCTAGGACTTATAGACACATATACATCTGCATGTGATTGTGTATACATTACAGTTTCCCCAGAGGTTTCCCTGGGCAGGAAGGTCTGGGCTGGTTAGATGAACTTGCAGAGAAAGGGACTCCAAGGCCAGGGCCACCATTCCCCTCCCATGTAATGTCTTTATGAGCCAGGGATAGAAACTCTGTCCCAAGACCTGAGTCATGGTCATAGTGCCCTGAGACCCTAACAGCAAAGATGAGGTTTCTGGAAAGTTTGATTGCTGTCCCAATCCTGTATCTGGGTAAGTATCACACACTACCCACTTTACTGGTCTTAAGATAAGAGCATGCAGAGGTGATATTCTGTACTGTTAACCTGAGTGGACTGTAGGCAACCAACACTGGGCATATTTGAAGTAGGGCCACTCCCTGCCAATAAAACAAGGCAAAACGTCTAAGCCTTTCACTTCATGAAATCAAGGTCAGAATCATTACCAGGGCTCCTATGATCCAACACCCAGGTACGGCTCTGTGCTGGAAGTTGGCCTTCTCTCACACTTTCATCCTGGCACTGAGTCTGGAGGACATGTCTAACAGGAGGCATTTACATAAAAGAAGGCAAGCAAAATACATACTTGCAATTTAAAAAAGGCAAGAGGATGCTGCTCTTCCCATAAAGGGCCAAGGATTCATGGATCCATTACCAAAAAAAAAAAAAAAAAAAGCAGTGCAGTGTTGACAACAAATAAACACACAAACAAAAGCAGAGGAAACAGTAGGAGTCAGCAAAAGACAACGCTGCCCACAAAGTGAATTTAACTTTGCAACAATCGTAGGTCAGATTAAGTGAAATAAATGCTTACATTCATACAGCTGTTCAAAAATTATAATATTACTACTAATAATGATGGTGATAATAAAAAGTATCATCAGTAAATTATTATGACTATTATTAACATTAAAAATCTGCCGTCTAGTAACTGTCTTAGACAGGTATTGTGCTCATTTTAAAGACAAAGTCATTAAAGCTCAGAGAGGTTAAAAAAATTGCCCCAATTCACTCAGCTGCTAAGGCAGGGTTTCCCAACATTGGCACTATGAACACTTTGGACCAGACACTTCTTTGTTTTGGGAAGCTGTCCTGTGAGTATGTGGCTTGGCACCAGACGGTGCCGCTGTAAGGTGACACAGCATCCTTGGCCTCCACCCACTAGATGCCAGTAACACCTCCAGGTCATGACAATAATGTCCCAGGACATTGTCAAAATTGGCGCCGGTTGAGAAGCACTGCTATGAGCGGTGGAGCTGGTTTCACACCCAAGTCTCCAGGCCTTTTAAACCCAAGGGCATTATGCTGCTCAAAGGACTCGTAAACTAGAGGAGATTTCTGTACACAAGTGGTGCAGTTAAGCACAGGCACAGACTCTTCCGCTGAAAAGAGAAAGAAGCGGAAAACAACTTTCTAGCAAGAAATAAATAAAGAATGGAGTGTAGTCTCAAGCCATAAACTTCAAAAAGTGGTGACTAGAATGATAAAAATTCTGGTGCAGTTGCTATGGTTTCTGTATCTCCCCTCAGCCTCTAAAAGTAATGCTGGAGAAAGAATGTCAATTGGAAAAAACAAAAGGTGAGATTTGCAGAGAAGTGGCCCAAGGGAGCACAGGAAAACTGAGGGCAAATTCTTGGGTGTAGGAGGCCTTGCTTACTTTGTGAGGCTCTCTTTAAAGGCAGGGGAGTTGGTTGGAGCTCCCCCCAGTCCCACGGCTCCACTCTGTCTGGGGACAGATCCAAGCACACCTCTAGCGTGTCCAGTTCATGGCTGGGATATCAGCCAAACAGTCCATCAAAAGACATTTTCACCCAGCCAAGTCCTCCAAAATTCCAGTCCCTGCTGGGCAGTCCCTTTTTTCTTTCCATATTTTCTCAGACTACAGAAAAATTGATGGCCCACAATACTCAACCCTCAAACTCCTGCTGTGAGATAAAAATTTCAGTTAAGGTATGAAGAATGTCAAAGGGAATTCACCCACTGTAGATCAGAATAAATAGAAGATCTAGACCTAATTGCCCATGTTAAGAAAAACCTAGTAAAAAAATGCAATGATAAATAAATAAATATATATAAAAATATCCTATTATATATAATATATGATTTTGTTACCTAAATTTAGATTATAAAATAAAGAGAAATGGATGAATGATGGATAAACAGATAGGAAAAAGGAAGAAATACAGCATTCAAGGCACTTACAGAACCAAGTCTAGAAGAGAAAAAAAGAGAGAAGAAAATTCTCCAAGAGTACTCGAACGTATATAACAAAATAATAATAGGAATTAAATAAAATGAGCTTTATAATCAGATGATAAATAGCAGACTGAAAGAGAAAAAAATGACCTTAACAAATTAAGGAATCAAATTGAAGACCAACAACAGTATACTTTCAGGAATAATAAATTAATTAAAAACATCAAGGGAGATAAGAGACATGGTCAAAAATGAAACTACAGACACAAAGGAGAAGCTTGAAGAAATCAACATGTGCACAAGGAATTTAAAGCAACTGCAGACAGGAGAACAGATGTTGGTGTCACAGGTAATTTAACTCTGGTCAATTGTTGTCTTTTAAGATGAGAATCCAATAAATGGAATAGAAATAGTATTTGAAGATGTAAGAAAAGAAAAAGTAATCTCAAATTTCAGAAGATATACCTTTGTCCATTGAAAGGTTAAACTGTGTTCCAGGCAAACACAAAGACAATTTCTGTGTAAATTATTAAATTGTGTTTACACAGAAAAAACTTTGAGGCAGCCAGGAATGAGAAAAGCAAGTCTTCCTCCAGGGGTAAAAATTAGTCTCATCTCATATTTTTTCACAGCAAAACCAACAAGGCAATGGGACAGTGTCTACAATGTTCAGTGGGACAGAAAGTGTGCCATGGAGGTATCATAGGCAGCTCTGGTGATTTTCAAATTAGTGTCACCATCAGGTGGACTAATATACTTGGCTTAAAAACTCTTTGAGGATGAAAAAAGGAAATGTCACTTAAACCCTCTGTGATAGAAGATTGCAAAGCAGTTGCTACAAAAACATATGCCCTAAGAATTTTATAAATTCAGGCAAATTTTCCTGCAAGTTAAAGGGAGCCAGGGTCATTGTGCTGCATACTCCTTCTCCTCTGCCTCATCCACTGCCCCCTGCCCAAAAGGAGATCCTATAGGGGTTAGTGACAAATTCTTTTTATTTTAGTTTATTTCAGCTTATTATGGGGGTACAAAAGATCTGGTTAGATATATTGCCCATGCCCCTCCCATCCCCCCTAGTCTGAGCTTCAAGGGTGTCCATTCCCCAGACAATGCACATCGCACTCATCATGTAGATATACACCCATCCCCGCCCCCCACCCCCATCCCCCCGAGTCAGAACTTCAAGCGTGTCCATTCCCCAGACAGTGCGCATCGCACTCATCATGTACAAATTCTTTTTAATACAGAATCAAATTTAAATCGTACTTGTTTAAATTGTTATGGAAATAATGGTTTAAAAATCATGAAATAATACAAAAAATATACTGTAAGTAACAAAAATTGTCAGCAGACGACATAAGAATTTCTTCGTTTCTCCACATTTCCCTTATCTATTCACCCACTGGTGGACGCTTAGGTGGATTCCACATCCCGGCTACTGTGAATAGTGCTGCAGTGGACATGGGGTGCAGACATCTCTTCTGCATGCTGATTTCAGTTCTTTTGGATATATACCCACAAGTGGGATTGCTGGATCATATGATAATTTTATTAGTTTTTTGAGGACCCTCTATAGTGTTCTCCATAATAACTGTGCTGATTTACCTTCCCTCTAACCACGCACAAAGGTCCCCTTTTCCCCACATCCTCACCAACGCTTGTCACCTGTCTCCTCTTTGATAACAGCCATGCTCACAGGCGTGAGATTCTAATTTGCGTTTCCTGATGAGTAGAGATGTGGAGCATTTTGTTACAAACCTGCTGGCCTTATAAGCAAGGCACAGAAAGACAAATACTACACGATTTCATTATATGTGCAACCTAAAAAGTCAAACTTACAGAATTAGAGAGTAAAATAGTGGTTTCCAGAGGCTGGGCTTGGGTGGGATGGGCAATGGACAGAAATACAAGTTCCAGTTAGACAACAGGAATAAAATTTTTAGATCTATCATACGGCAAGATGACCATAGTTAATAATAGTGTGTTGTATATCTCAAAGTTGCTAAAAAGTACATTTCAAATGTTCTCCTTACAAAAAATTATAAGTATGTGAAGTGATAGGTATATTAATTAGCTTGATGTACTGATTCCACAATGTATATGTATGTCAAAACATCACACTGGACTCCGTAAAAATATGCAACTATTATTCGCTAATTAAAAATAAATTTTTTAAAAAAAGACGGGAGACATATAACAATGACTCCAACATTTTCATGTTTTTTTAAATAATCTTTTATATCAACCATGAATTAACTTTTAGGCATTATTGTTTTTTTAATAAGTAAACATTAATAAGGAAAGTTTATCAGTAACTCAATTGAATAATTTTATCTAAAATATAAAGTATAGTAGAGCCCATTTAAAAATGTTATCTACATGCTGTACCTGCACAGAGGGAGACCTGCAACAGCGCTCGTCTGGTGGGAGTGCTGTTTCTGGGTGGTGGGATATTTGGTGATTTTCTATAACCTCTTAATTTTTTCTATATTGTCTACATTTTTATAGTGCGCATATATCACCTTTGCAAATAAGAATAAACTTGTTCAAGGAAGTGCAGAAGAGAGGGAGAGATGGAGAGAGGGAGGAAAGAAGGCACAGAGAAAGGAATAAAAAAGAAAAAAGGAAGGAAGAGAGAGAGAAAGGGAGAGAAAAAAAGAAAATGGGAGAAAGCAGGAGAAGGAGCTGTGGGGCTAATATAGATGGGAGACGCCCTAGGGGGACACGGTCCATTTATTCTGATTTGGGGAGGGAAAATATAGTTGAAAATGTGAAAGGTGTGTTTTATGTGGCTTTGGAGTTGTACAGACCCAGGTATGTCTTGCACCTGCCACTCAACTGGGGGTTCATTAGACAAGTTCACTAAACTGATGTCTGAAGTTTCCTCGTCCATAGGAAGGGAATAATCATGCCTACTTGGCAGGGTTGCTTTGAGTTTGTGCTGGTATACTCAGCACAGTGCCTAGCCCTGGACAGTCCCTTAACACAGTGGTCCCCAAACTTTTTGGCACCAGGGACCGTTTCATGGAAGGTGGGTGCGGAGCTCAGGCGGTGAGGCCAGCATGGGGAGTGGCTGTAAATACAGATGAAGCTTCGCTTGCCGGCTGCTCACCTCCTGCTGTGTGGCCAGTGGCCCGGTTCCTAAGTTTCGTGGAAGACAATTTTTCCACGGCCTAGGGGAGGGTGGCAGGGTGGGGAGGAGGGGAACGGAGCTCAGGTGATGCTCAGCCTGCGTCCTAACAGGCCACAGACAGGTACCAGGCCTTAACCCCAGGGGATTGGGGACTGACTGCAGCCTTAACAAATGCCAGATTCCTTTCGCGTTTCTTCTGGCAATTCTTTTCCCATCCGTCCATCCACCCATCCAAGAAGCTTTTGTTGGGCAGGTGCTTACTACCTGCCAGTAACCCCTCAGTCTGAAAGGATCCGGCCCCTGCCCTGGGCAGACAGCAGGCCAGGCAGGATGAGAAGAGGGAGGCTGCGGAGCTTCAGGGTCAGAAGGGGCAGGTGCTTGGGCAGAGAAGCCCGGGCCACCTTTCCCTAACTCTTCCCTTCATGGAAGTCTCTGGGTTGCCGGCCAGCTCCCGGGCCCTGGCTGGGCCTGCCGGAGTGGAGCCTGTCCTGAGATCTCAGGAGGCCGCTGCAGAACGTGCCATTCCGGTTTCCCTTCCTCCTGCCTCTCCGGCCTCCGCGCTGACTCCCACTGTCAAGTGCTCTGGCTCCTTATCGTGGCTTTGAAATCGAGAAAGACACTTTGGAATTCAATTAGCCACTCGGTTACCACAGCAACGAAAACATACACACGTAAATGATTTATACGCACAGACAACACTTCAGAAAAGAATAAATTTAATCTTGCGGCTGGGAATGAAATGGATTGCACAATAAGAAGAAAATTGTATTCTTCTCTCCCGGGCGAGAGGCCTCCAGGTCTTGCTGGGACGTGGGCGAGCACCGCAGGGAGGGAGGAACATGGCCCGCGACCTCTCGCGCTCACGCCACAGGCTGGGCTCGTGCTGGGGTCCCCGCTGAGACCTTGCTTGCTCTGCAGCGGGCGTCCCGGCACCCCAGCCCGGCAAAGCCAGGTGTAGCGGTGAACGTCGTTCCCTGAACCGTGCGCGTGTCTTCCCACCAGGGCACGCTCCTCTCTTCGTGCTGTCGTGCATAGGCTTATGCATTTCCACACGCACAGATCCTGGGATCTGCTTCACATTAAAGTGAGATCCTTTAGAGAGTCACAGAATGGGAGGGCTGTGCTTAAAAAGCAAAAGCAAAACATGCAAATCAGGTATTTTGCAACAATTTCTGCCTCACTCCTGCAGTCTCCCAGTAGAGATGGCAGGACTAATGCAGCCCGGCGGCGACCCTGGGCTAGCGGTATTTTTTAAGGTGGCTTAATAACTACTCAGACTGTGTCAGGAGTTATAATTCTTTATTTCTGCTACGAGAGAATGTTGTCTTCATAGGCAATACATATAAACATGAATGAAAGCAGACAGTTTCTTGAAATATTTATCTTTTATTTTTTATTTCTTTTCCACATTTTATATATATTGGCCCTTTGCAATGACCAAGAACAGGAGTTTGTGAATTTTCTTTTATTGCATATTCCTATCAGTTGAACTGATATATGTGTATTTACTTAGAAAACATATAAAGGCACTGCTATTGTAGATTCATATATATTCAAAGCTAATAAAGCATAATTTTTTTAATTTTTGAAAAAAATATTGAAGTTGTGATATTCTCTCTCACACCTAAATGATTCATCTTGCATCCCACTTTGGAAAACATTGGGTTAGAAGCATCCTCATTGTTTCAGGAAGAATTGGGGTGGTTAAAATGGGAAGCACAGAGAAAAATAACGTTACTTAGTCCTCCAAGACCTTGAGGAACAAAATGGAAGGTCGTGAGGGGACTGGGCACAGTGTATCCCATAACGATTGCCTGGAAGAGAACAGAGCAGGGTACAGACAATACCAACTCCGACGCTCTCCTGGGGGCCTTGAGAGGGTGAGGGGAGGGGGAGATATGGAAAGAGCCCCATGAGTGTCTGGTCTAGGGAGTCAGTTGGATACGAAGCCAATGTCCCCTCCACTTTCCACCAACTGGATGGTCACTGTGGCATTAGACCAAGGAGCTGTTCTTCAGTAGGTCACTGTCCCATGCAGGCTCTCCGTCAATGGTGACTGCAGGTGGCCACTGGGTGGTGCAGGTGATGGAGACCACCCAAGACTTTGTTGAGTTCATCCAGAGTGCCCCCTCTAGGCAACTCCATCTTCAAGGGCCCATGATACGTAAAATTACTCCCCTTCACCACACCCTTGTGGAAAATAGTGCCAGGGAGTCCCTGACGCTCACAGGACGGGATTGGCTGCATGCAAGCGTAAGACCAACACCATTTCTGGATGATGGGACTGGTCAGTGATGAAACCACCCCTACGACACATCACTCAGACCTCACTAATTGACTTCCACAAATTTTGCATTGTTGACTTTCCACACTGTGCTGAATACTAAAGTCATGTTTTCTTTGCAAATAATTTCTTTTCCAGTAGTGAACATTTATAACACAAATCAGCACATAGAATGTCAAATTCCAAACAAAACCTTAAAATTCAATTCATATACAGTGCTTCATATCTGGGCGCTCCTATTAGGAAACAGTCTATTCACTAGCTTTAGTTAATGTATTTGGAGCTTTCAAAAAAGAAACTGCAATAATTCATTTATATTCTACAATAGAGGGTTTTCTCTCTTTCAGACAGTGCTTCACCAGGTATGCATGGACGTGGAGGTTGGAAAAGGGTTTGGATCCCCGCTCTACTATGTATCAACTGTGTAGTTTCAGGCAAACCATTTAACCTTGGAAAGTATCAGTTTCCTCATCAGTAAAATAGGAATGATAACATCACCCTTGCTGAATTGCCATTAAATATTTATAATCAAAAGCATCATGCATCGTGCTTAGCACTCAGTGACCACTCAAACTGTAGCTGCTCTAGTTATGATAATTAGTGGAAATGAATGAGATTTCCCTCTACATCAGCTACAACTTCCTTAATATGCATATGTTTCCCCATATTCAAATAGAGTACGTGCAAACTCTCTGCATCTCCATGTATGTGAGAAGGGCTTGGGTTTTAAAGGGACAGCCTCCTTTTACTGCTGCCCATTCATTGGGGTTGGGTTACTCTAGGCCAGAAAAAGGATTTTGAGCAAAACTAGCCATGGAGAGGTGCAGAGCTGGACGGTTCAGTCAGTGGACACCTGAAACTGCTCTCCCTCCTGCAGGTGGGGACAAGCCCCTGCCTGGCCATCGAGGCAACAGTGGATGACATTTTTTATTTTTCCATTTTTTCTTTGTGGTAAAATGCACACATTTGCCTTTTAACTATTTGAAAGTGCACAGTTCGGTGGCATTGAGTGAATTCACAGTGTTGTGCAAACATTGCCACTATCTAGTTCCAGAACATTTCCCATCACCCCACGCGGAAACCCCGTGCCTGTTAGCAGTCCCTCCCCAGCTCTCCCTCCACCAGCCCCCGGCTACCACTAACCTTTCTGTCTCTATGGATCTTCCCATTCTGGACATTCCATACAAATGGAATTGTACAATGTGTGGTCTTTTGTGATTGGCTTCTCTCAGCAGAATGTTTTCAAGGTTCATCCATTTTGTAGCCTGTGTTAGTACTTCACTCTTTTTTTATGGCTAATAGTATTGTGTTGTATGGCTATACCACATTTTGTTTGTCCCGTTTTTTTGTGGTCCCAAACCTCTGGGCTGTGGGCCAGTACCAGTCCATGGCCTGTTAGGGATCAGGCCAAAGAGCTCCGCTGGTCCCCACCTCCAGGTCCATGGAAAAATTGTCTTCCGTGAAACTTAGGAACCAGGAGGTGTGTGTGTGTGGGGGCACACAGCAGGAGGAGAGCAGCTGGCTTCCTAGCTCCCTCTGTATTTACAGCCACTCCCCATCTCTCACATCACCGTCTGAGCTCCACCCCTATCCATGGAAAAATTGTCTTCCATGAAACCAGTCCCTGGTGCCAAAGAGGCTGGGGACCAGTGCTATATTTGCTTTTCAATCCCATCATCACAGGTAGAAATCATGATATGGTGAGAGGACTTTGAGTCAGGCAGACGTCAGTTCAGCAACAGGGTCTCGGGCGTTCACCTCTTCTGAGACTTTCAGCAAGTGTCATAACTTCTCCGGGCTGCAGGTGTTTCACTTGCAAAATGAAGATAATGGTCATCATTGTCAGGGTTATTGGGACAATCAACAAAATGCACAGAGCATGAATGTACCTGGCACACTGGCGGTATCTTAATCCACTTTTGTTTTCCTCCAAACTTTTTAACTTCATAAACATTCTTGATAAAACAACCTTCGTGGAAATCAAGGGCTCCCGGGGGCAGGGGTGGACCCTGCTAAGCTGTGGCTCTGTGTCTCACGCTGGCCCTGGCCAGGGGCAGAGTGGGCAGCATGTGTGCTGGGACAGAGGCCTGAGCCTGGTGCTCCCAAACTCATCCCTCCGGGAGAGCAAGCCCTGGGGGCCGGCTGGGAAGCAGCCACCGTTGCCTTTGTGGGGATCTAGCACACTGTCCCTCCCCACAGTTATCAGCATTCCTCTGGGCCAGGGCCACACTGAAGATCCCAAGACATGTGAGGCTTCCAGGAGAAGAGCTGCATAGAATGACCTTGGCCCAGGGTCGCTGGCCCTGGCTGAGGAATGGACTGGCTCTGCTGTTCTGCTCCGGTTTCCTGTCTCTCCAGCTGCCTCACTGGATGCTGCTTCTGGACTTCCCTGCTCTGGCCTGTTGCACTGGCTTTGGCTGGGCTCTAGGCCACTATGCAGGCTGTGGTCCCCTATTGCCGATGCTTCCCTCAAAGCCATTTCAGTCCCCGGTCACTCCCCAGTTTGGGGTCTTGGGTCGTGTTGGCTGTTGTATCTAGTAACAGGCAGAGCATGACCAGGTTAATTGCAATGGGATTATGTGCCTTGTGATGGGGTGAGATCTGGAAGTAGGTCAAGCCAGCAACCAAGGCAGGCACAGCTGCAGGAAGGCCAGGCCAGGCAGAGCTGCCTCGAGGGCACAGTGACAGGGAACAGGTGGTCCAGGGCCAGCCATCAGCCAGGGAGTGAGAGTGGCCCCAGCAGAAGGGCAGAGTGTGGTGTGGGGAACCCCACTGTGACGGTTAATTTTAGGTGTCAACTTGACTGGGTCAGGGGATACCCAGGTAGCTGGTAAAGCCTTATTTCTGGGTATGTCTGCGAGTGTGTTTTTGGAAGAGATTGGCATTTGAATCAGTGGCCTGAGTAAGGACGATCTGCCCTCACCACTGTGCGTGGGCACCGTCCAGTCAGCTGAGGCCCGGGTGGAACAAAAGGGCAGAGGAAAGGTGAATTCTCTCTCTCTGTCCTACAGGTGCGACACCCTTCTCCTGCCCTTGGACGGCAGAACCCCAGGTTCTCAGCCTTCTGCCTGGGACTGAGATTACATCACCTGCTTGCATGGATCTGAGGCTTCCAGACTTGGACTGAACCACGCTGCCAGCTCCCCTAGTTCCCCAGCTTACAGAAGGTTGATCACGGGACTTCTCAGCCTCCATAACTGAGGGGACCACTTCCCCTAATAAATTCCCTTATCTATCTATCTATCCGCCTATGTATCTCTGTCCTATTGGTTCTATTTCTCTAGAGAAGCCTGACTTATACACCCACTCAACCCATTCAAAACTGACCAGGAAGCCAGCACCTCGGACACATCAAAATCCAGGAGCTTGACTCCAGCACTTAGATTTGTATTTTTATTGCATCTATTTAAGACGTACAACGTGATAGTTCAATATATATTAATATATATATATATATACATACTACGAAGTGATTACTACAGTCAAGCAAATTAGCATATCCATCATTTCTCATAGTTCTTTCTTTCTTTCTCTCTTTCCCTCCCTCTGTCCCTCCCTTCCTTCCTTCCTTCCTTCCTTCCTTCCTTCCTTCCTTCCTTCCTTCCTTCCTTCCTTCCTTCCCTTTCTAAGACCACCTAAAATCTACTCCCAGAAAATTTCCAGTATATAATACAATGTTATTAACTATAGTCCTCATGTTGTACATTAGCTCTCTGCACTCATACTACAAAACTGTAACTTTGTACCCTTTGACCTACCTCCTCCCCTTTCCCTTGCCCACCTCCCCTACCCACCCCTGGTAACTCCCAATCTCTATTTGATTTTTTTTTTTTAGATTCTACATATAAGTGAGATCATGGGATATTTTTCTTTCTCTGTCTGGCTTATGTCACTTAGCATGATGTCCTCCAGGTTCATCTATGTTATCGCAAATAGCAGGATTTACTTAGTTTTTAAGGCTGAATAATATTCCACTGTATGTATATGCATATATATATGTGCACACACCCCTCACAAACACACAATTTCTGTATCCATCATTCATCAGTGGACATTTCTGTAATTTTCCTGTCTTGGGTATTGTGAATAATGCTGCAATGAACATGGGAGTGCAGATATCTTTGTGAGGTGGTTGCTTTCTTTCCTTTGGGTGCATACCCAGAAGGATTGTTGGGTCATAGGGTAGATTAAATCTATTTCTTTAGGAGCCTCCATGCTCTTTTCCACAGTGGCTGCACCAATCTATGTTCCCACCAACAGTGCACAAGTGGTCCCTTTTCTCTACATGTTCATTAACACTTGTTAGCTCTTGTCTTTTTGATAATATCCATCCTAACAGGTGTGAACGTGTGAGGTGATATCTCATTATGGTTTTGATTTGCATTTTCCTGATCATTAGTGATGTCGAGCACATTTTCATATACCCGTTGACCATTTGCATGTCTTCTTTGGGAAAATGCCTATTCAGGTCCTTTGCCCATTTTTTAATCAGGTTATTTGTGGTTTTGTTTATTTATTTGTTTGTTTCTGTTGAGTTCTGTGAATTTCTTATATATTTTTGACATGACCCCTTAGTACATATATGGTTCACAAATATTCTCTCCCAATCCACAGGCTGCCTTTTCACTCTGTTGTCTTCTTTGCTGTACAGAAACTTTTTAGCTTGATGTAGTCCCACTTATTTAATTTTACTTTTGTTGCCTGTACTTTTGGTGTTCCATCCAAAAATATCATTGCCAAGACCGATGTCAAGAAGCTCTTTCATATGTTTTCTTCTAGGAGTTTTATGGTTTCAGGTCCTAGATGTGGGGGTACTTTAAATGGAGGAAAATACTAAGAGAATTCTACCTGTGCACTGTGGGGCTTTGGTTTTGAGGTTGTGCCTCCAGCTCCACAGATCTGGTCTCCTAGGAGGGGAGACCTCTCATTGCCGGAGTCCTCCCTGTGACGTCCGATGCACCCAGTGAGCTCTCCTGAGAGTGTGACAGTGCCATGTGTGTTAATGGATGTAAAGCATCTAGCACTTGGCAAGCCAGAATAAATTGCATTACTTTCCCTTCCCCTCCGTTTAGGACAGTGATGGTGTCTATTTGTCTATGGGCTCCCTGAAGTGTCTAGACCCGGTCATCATACATACAAGTGCTCACTGAAGGTTTGGCAAATTGAGGTGTATCCACAGACCCGGCTGGTGGAAGCGCCACTCCCCCATCAGAACAAACTGGCGGGACCTAAGTCTTCTCCCCGCAGGTTGAGGCCCGCACAGCCTGCTGGGGAAGGGCTGCAGGTCCCATGGGGCCTTTTCCCCTAGCAAATGCACGTAGGTGAGTAAACCTAGTAAAGCTATCACCTTGGGAGCCAGGGAGGGGGAGGCAGCTCCAGGAGGCCGTGGGCAAGGCTAACGAGGTCCTTTGGCACAGGGCCAGTGACCATGGCCAACTCTCTTGGGGGCTGGATCTGCTGAGCCTTGTGAAAGGAACCACTGCCCTGCAGGAAGGTCTAGGTGGATGAGTGCACATGGGGCAGCCGCCGTCACAGCCCGGAGCTCTCCAAGGCGGAGCTGTGCTGCCAGCAGGAGTGCTGGCCACACCCCAAGCCCCTCCGGCTGCTTCCTGTGTGGGCATCGCTTCAACTGCCCAAGCAGGCATCCGCAGGACTTCCTTGTTTTTGTTTTAAAGAAGGCCACAGACAGGGAGTTTGAGACTTTCCTGGCAAATAGAGCAGGCCCTCAATGCCTTATCTGCAATTCCGAAATCCACAGAGCTCAGAAAATGGAAACTTTTCTTATAACTTAATTGGCAGCAAAACCTGACCTGATCTGAACTCATTTGGCTGCAAAACTTGACCTGATCTGATGGGAGGTTATCTGTTTAGTGTGAATATTCATGTGTTTCACCGAAGGAATATTTATGTGTTTGCTTACCGGTGCCACCCCAGGCCCTGCTGAGGGTGCTGCAGAACGTGCAGTACATACATGCGTGCGTTCCCTTCCTGAGGTCTGCCATGATCTGTGCCCTGACATGTCGCTGGCCCTGAGGGTTTCCGAGGAGGGGCCATGTGACAGGAGTGAATACTTTCTGCAGTTTTGCAATTACACTTCAGCATTGAGGAATGGCATGTTCATATGCTAAGATTCTGCTTTAGCTGATGCCTCTGGCTGCAAGGAACAGGATGTTCAAGTAACTTTGGAGAAGGGGGTACACGACAATGGGAGCTGGATGAAGAATGGAGTCGTCACAGATGGGAGCAGCTTTAGGTGCTTTCTCCCCATCTTGCTTTTGCTCTTTTCTTTTCCACTGTCTCTCCCATCAGGTTGCTGCATGGTGTCTTTTCTCCTCCCTCCCCTCCCCTCCCCCACTGTCCTTATCTCCTCTCCCCGCCTCTCTTGTTTTCTCTCCTTCTCTTCTGGTGGCACCCTGCTCCCCTCTGGGCGTCTGCTCCTTTCTCTCCCCAATCTCCTGCTCACACATCACTTTGGCCACTCAGGAACTCGACTTGCTCCCAGCTCATCTGTATCCAACTCCTTCTCTGTGCTTCATGGCATCCTACTTCTTGCTGCTCTGGGCACTGCCATTCTGTGTGTCCCATGTGGACAAAGAGAATTCTAATTGTCTCAGTTTATCTTTTTACGCTAAGTCTATGGAAGGGCCACCTTGGCTAGGTGCTCACTCTGGTACTATTAGGTGTGTCAGGGGTAGGGTATCATACGACACAGAGTATGGCTGCCTAAGCCTGAACCTTGGGTGGGTGCGGCATTTCACATACAAGGGGCCGTGGCCGAGCAGGTCCCAAAAGTCTACTACAGGGTCCAAACTCCATCGCTGAGGAAAGCCAGATGGAATCAGAGATTGGAAATATTTTAGCAAGCTCCAGCACCCCTAGTTATATCCTTCTTTTTTTGCCAACCCCCAATAATACACAAATAATCTACATCTTTTACTGCCTAAGATTACAGGTTCCTCTCTTTACTGGCCAGAGCCACGTGCCTCCAAGGCTCATCATTGCAGATATTCCCCATCTGGATCAATGCTTGCCAATTCCCACCCAACCCTACTGCCCTTGTACCTCCCATGACAAAAGAAACAGACCAGAGCAAACCCAAAATAGGGTCTTCCATATGGTATGCATTTAATACATGTTTGTTGAAGTCATTTAGATGAATACACCAAAGAAATTCAAAGAGTCAATGGGTACAAATACCTCTGCGTGATTTTACTGTATTTCAGCAGCTCCTAGAAATGCACTTGCCCAAAGTGGGCATAAGGGGTTTTGCTGATGCAATAGATACCATGGAAGTCCTCTAGTAGCCTATCAAGGAGGTAGTCCTTCTGCATCTGTGTGTACAGCCAAGGCCAAGAAGGAGACTAGGATTGCTAGGGCCACATGCAGCCTGACTCTGGGAGGCTTCTGCCCCAGCCCCCCAAGTGCTGACAGAGGTGGGAGACGTGGGGCTGGCAGGGCTTGGGCAGAGCAAGGTTAGAGGGCAAGCGTCTTGGGGCTGAGCTGGGCAGGACCCCACGCCCAGCTGTGCCATCAGAAGGGTTCTGAAAGAGAATCCTCAGTGAAACTGGGGAGGCTTGCTGTGTCAGCAAGCCTGTTTAAATAGATTTTCTTGCTGGCAGGGTGCTAATGAGGTGCTAACACAGGGGAGGGAGGCAGGCGGGGGGCTCTCTGGAAGAAGGAGCAGATCTGAGCAAGGCTTCAAAGGAGTTGAGTTAAGAGCTTGAGAAGGCAGCTCTGCCCACCTGCCCTAAGTCAATCTGAAAGCTCCTCTTAAGGGAGCTGGAGAGAAGGACAACTTTTCAGCCCAGAACAGATTCGTTTGCTCGCTGTCTCATGAATTTTCAATAATCCTCTTCATTCTTTAGAGGCCAAAGTGCTCACTCACTACTGTGTTCTGGACCAAACTGCACCTGAGACCTCCTGCGTATGGAGAGGGAGTGAGGGCTCACCCCCTGCCCGGGTCTTCCTCATATCACAGAGGTGGGCTCTGGGACCCCTTCCTCCCAGAGAGACCCCCTTTCCTGGGCTCCTGCTCCTTTCTTGCCAGGGAAGCTGCAGAAGGCATACACTTCCATAGCTCTTTCTTGCTGGATTTAAATTAAAAAAGATATTATAAAATTTCTCCTTTAGAAGCCTAGCAAGCTACCTTTGTTTATATCTCTCCATTTTAAGGACAAAAAGAGTTGGCGTCTATTAGATCAAACTATATGAAAGTTCCATTTTTGTAGGTCAGAAACAATTTTATATAGGCGATGTCACATAGTTCAAAATAGCACATCTGTCTGCAGCTGGGCTTTAGATAGGTGTTCTCAGCACGGTGTATATGATGCTCTGGCTAGAGGAATTATGAGGGCGGGGATGGCAGCATGGAATTGGAAATTGAGAAAAATAATAGTGATGATGATGACACAGAACTAGTGGTCATAGGAATGGAGCTAACATTTACTGAGCCTTACTGCATTCCATAGTAAGAGTTTCATATGTAATAACTTGTTTAATTCTTACAACATCCCCAAGAGCTAGTTACTGTCTAAATGGAGAAAATAAAGTCCAAGGAAATTAAATAACAGGCCCGAGATCACCTGTGGGGACACCAGAAATTGAGCCGGGCAGATGCGTCCCAGAGTCTCCTAAGCTTTAACAGAGAAGGAGGAATTTCGAATAAGAGAGGTGTTCTAGAAGCCCCCACCCACTCCCCGGTTGTTTCCCAGCTGGGCTAGTCGGAAAGTCCAGGCAGAGAGTGACAAGGGAAAGAGGGAAAGAGAAGCCCCTTAGATGGGAGACAGACTGGGGGTGGGACACCAGCCCTGCTTTTTACTGTCTCTGTGACCTGAGAAATTTAAATCAGCCCACACGAACTGCAGGTTTCCCAGGTCAAAAATGGGGCTGGTTATAAACACCTCATGAGGATGTTGCGAGACTTCCATGAGATAATGTTTTCCCTGAACTAGGACCCCCCTCCACCCAGGAGGGGCTGGTCTTACTCGTGTCTGTGTGGTCCTCTGTTAGCAGCCCAGCAGGTATTCATGCTCTGCACATGTTTGTTGAGTGACTGAGTGTGAAGGAGAGGCGGGGGCAGTATGGGTGGTGTGGGGCATTTGGAACAGTGCTGTGAGCTGCTAATGAAGAGGAAAAATTGAAGAACAAATGTGAGGCAGTGAATGAGAGAGGAAGGTGGAGAGAAGATGTGGTCAGGAGTCCATGCAATCAAAGGGATGCGTGTTGGAGAAGACCTTCCACCCATTGTTTTCATAGCCCAGAAACGTGCCCTTTTCCTGCATGGTGGTTTTCAGGGCTGGTGTAACAAAGTGCTACAAACTGGGTGGCTAAAAGCAGCAGAAATTCATTTTTACATAGTTCTGGAGGCTCAAAGCTGCCAATCGAGGCATCAGCAGGCTATGCTCCCTCTGAATTCTCTAGGGAAGACCCCGTCCTGGCCGCTGCTAGATTCTGGTGGTTGCGGGAGATCCTCGCCATTCCTCGGCTTGTGGCAGCACAACTCCGACCTCCGTCTCTGTCCTCACAGGGCTCTCTCCCCTCTGCCTGCCTCTCTGCACTCAAGTCTCCCCCTTCTTATAGGGACACTAGTCTTTGGGTCGGGGCCTGTCCCAATCCTGTTTGGTTTCAATTTAAGTTAATTATATCTATAAAGAGCTTATTTCCAGATAAGGTCACATTCATGATTTCTGGGTGAACACAAATTTTAGGGGGACACGATTTAACCCAGTACATCCTGCTAGTCATTGAACTTAACACTAATTCATTCCTTCACTCACTTATTCAACTAACCTTTTCCTGAGCACCTACCCTCTGCCAGGCACCACGTTAGATGCTGGGGATATATGTTGAATAAGTCAAGGTCCTTCTTCACAAGGATCTCGCCAGTGAGTTACAGAGACAGACGTGTGCACAAGAAAGCTCAGTAGAGGTTTATAGAGCCCATGATTGGTGTCCAGTCTGCCATGAAACAGCATGGGTCTGGGCAGGTGTCATAAGAGAAGTAGTGCTTGTGCTGAGTCTTTCCTGAAATCATCCAAGAGGTCTGCAGGATGGACAAAGGCAGGGAGGTGCTCTGGGTGGTGGGTACAGTGTGAGCAAAGGCTGGGACCTTGCAGCTGCCTCTTATGTTTGGGGGTTCAGCAGGTGATTTGGCACTGACACTAGAGCAGGGCTAGAGAACACCAGGGACAAAGGGACAGGCTAGGGGAGGCAGTGACTGACCCTGAAAGCCACTGATGGGTCACATGGTGGTGACAATAAGCCTTAACTGGGGACAGGGCATCAGTTGGGCTAGAAGCATCCTGTCCTTAAACCAGTTGCCTTTGGCACAACTAGCCTGGCCAGCTGGACTTGAGAAAGAAGAGGAAAGACAAGCAGGAAAGAGGGAGCGAGGCTGCATGGTCACTGATTGTCGTGCC
Organism: Varecia variegata; assembly: GCA_028533085.1. NCBI lineage: Eukaryota > Metazoa > Chordata > Mammalia > Primates > Lemuridae > Varecia > Varecia variegata. The sequence continues at coordinate 5,565,724 of CM052438.1, forward strand.
AATCCCATTTTAGAGATTGGGGTATTGAGGTACAGAGAAGCGAAATGATTTTCCCTAAATGAGAAAGCGAGTAAATGGCAGAGTGTCAAACCTTGACTACTGAGTTTGTTCTGTGGATTGCTCCCGGTGCTCACGCTGCCTCCCAAGGAAGCCTGACAGAAAGGAAAGAATCCACAGTTAACCGACCAGGCCGATTAAAAGGCAATTATTTTTAGTACACAGTGAGTCTTCGGCTTACCCAGGGATTCACCACCGTGTTATGTTTGAACAGCAGCCACCTAACAGCAGCCTCGGCTCCACGCCCTCCCTTCTTGGATAGTTGAACGTGCCCTGATAGATCACAAACTGCTTATTTTAGGGAAAGAGACTGGAAAAGTATAAAGCCAAAGTGTTACAAGCCACCGCCAATTAAAGACCAATCAGAAATGAAGAGGCATTAAAATTTCAAGGGATTTATAACCGAAGTCAATGAGAAAATGTAATTTCATTTTAAAAAATCCCCATATTTCATAAAGCCAATTTCATTTAAAAAATAAAAAATTCCTGCTGGAGCGGCGTTAGCTGTGGATGCCGCTCCAGCGTGGCTGCCACCAGGGCTACCTCTGAGTGCGAACTTGTTAGAAGGAGATTTGGATCCGGAGCACAATAATATGCAGTCATCGAATATATACTATTATTCAGAAAGGCACCTTTGGTGTCCAGCGAGGCAGAGCATCCCAGCAGTCAGCACACAGCTGACTCTGTGCGAGGAGACTGTGGCGTCTTACAGAGGTGCCTCGGCTCCAGTGTTGTGATGGCCTAAGGGACCTTGGTTGGATTTGGTGACAAACAAGTTGCAGTTACCCAGCACGGTCAAAGCCCTAAAGACCCCGAACACCATTTGGGGCCCTTGGAGTATCCAAACAAGTCACTTCCCAGGAAGGCTGCATGCACTGTAGCCACCCTGAGTAAGATTCTCCCAGAGTATGATCTTTGCTTCCAGAGCTGCATGAAGAGCAGAGGAAACTCGTCTAATGTGAATCGAGAATGAAGGCCCTGAGTTCAAGTCCTCGCTCTGTCTGTCTGGGTGGCGCAGGGCAAGTCCTCATACTGCTCTTGGTCTTTATTCCTCACCTGTTAAACAAGCAGGCAGAATCGGATGCTTCCTTTGTTCCTCCTCCCAGCTCCGACAGTTGATAACCTGTGACCAGGCAGGTGTGACGTTGAAGGTCTTCATATGGAACAGCCTGGTCGGGGGCTAGAAGCTTGATCCATCTGGACCATGCGTGAATGTGACCGGTGCTGAGGCTGCTGGCCAGGGTGGGGACACAAGTTACTGTGGCTTTTTAAACTTTCAGACTAGGCGGAAGCGGTCGATAGAAGTCAGATGGAAAAGGACAGAAGCGTCAGGGGAAATGTTATTGGCAAAGGGAGACACTTAAACCCGTGAAACTGGAAACTATAAGGCAAGGACAATGAGGTCTTAAAACCAAGCAATAGCATCAGCAGTCTGCACTTGGTGGGCTCCACGGAGCTTCGGCAAAAGGGGGAAATAGGCCTTTGGAGGTGCAGGGGGCGTTGGACCCCTGGCTTGTTGGCTTGCCAAGTTTTGTTCTCCTGAGTGACCTCTGTGCACCCCAGTCCCCGGCTCCCCGCCCCCCAATTCCACTTCTCTCTCTCTCCCCTTCCTTCCTTCTCTCTCTCCTCTCTCTCTCTCTCACACACCCCACATCCTCGATAGGAAATATTGAGTACGTGGCTTTCTGAATTAAGCAGAAGACACTTTTATCATTGGAATCGGCCCTTCCCTGTGATTCTCAGTGACACAGGGAGGGGAGGAGAAGGCTCTCCTTTAATTCGCTGCCACAGGCCAATTCCAGAGTCAAGAAGAGCTGAGTAACTTCCTTTTCTAAGGACCTGCAGTGGGATAACTGAGGAATTTCATGGCCAAGCATTACCACTGTCAGGGACAATGACAGTAGTCGCGCTGTGAACAGCTGTCATCTACAGCATGTCTACTCCGTGCCAGGCAGTGTACAGTGCTAGGCGGTTTACACGTGTGGGTGGGAGGGTCAGTGCTATTTCTAAGCTGGAGACAGCCTGAGTCTGCTGCTCCCAATTGTGCAAAAATTCTGTTAAGGAGAAAAAGAGCCTTGTTTTTTTTTTTTAGGAAAGTACTTTGTTGGGGTTGGTGGTTAGGAAATAGGGGCTTGACTAGGCAAGATTGGGCAGAGATTAAGAAAAGGTGACATTATGGAATAAAGCCACAGCCCAGGAAGAGTGAGGAGGGTGGTGGGGTCTGCATGAGAGGAAGGTGGAGAACGGCTGAGCAGAAGCATCCAGGCGCTCAGGGGAGGGTCCCGTGCTGGCCTTTACGCCGTGGTCTGATAGCTCTGCAATGTTACCTCTGTCACATGGTTCTCAGAGTTGGAGGGGGAGTAGAAATTTTTTTCTCCATTTGGTAATGTCTGGAGACATTTTGGGTTGTCACGATTAGGGCAGGGGTGCTACTTGCATTTAGTGGGTAGAGGCCAGGCGTGCTGCCAAACGTCCCACGCTGCACAGGACAGCCCCACAATAAAGCATTATTCAGTCCTAAATGTCAGCAGTGCCAAGGTTGAGAAACCCTCCTCCAACCCCCTGGGGAAACCCGGCTGTGCACTTCCAGCCTTGGGTCAGCCAAGCTTCAGGAACAAAGGAGAAGAGGCCGTTTCAGAATGAAGTGGAGTTGGACAGTGAGCGGACAGCAGCCACAGGCTCTAGCCATCAGCAGGACAACTGGGAATTCACTCAACAGGAGGACATAGAAGGAGCAGAAATATGAATATGGTGCCAGAAGTGACGGTGAAACCCAAGTGGCCACTTCCTGTGTTCCAGGAACCCTTGGAACCATAGAGATGGTGCTAGACGTACCCCTCCCTGTGGTGGGGTGAGCTCTTGCCATTTGTTGTGAATATTAATGGAAAGGGACACTCTTGAATGCTACAGGACTTGAGGACACTGGTTTAAACATTGTCTCTTTTTACCTTCGCAAAACCCCTGTGAGTAGGTCTATCACCCCATTTATAGTGGAGAAAGACTGAGGCTTGGAGTAGTGGCAGGCTGGTGATCACACAGCCAGTCAGAGCTGGGACTGGACCCGGGTCTAACTGACTGCAGAGCCTGAGCTGCCCACTATCCCGCACGGCCCCACAGCACTGGGGGGGGGGGTGTACTTGTGCACACACAGGGCTCTGGCAGACACACCCACGTTAGGCAGCGATCTGGACGTCAGCACACACACGCTGGTGGTGAGTTTCCAAATCACTTCCATGTTTGACAGATGATTGTCAAGATTTTTCTAGGAACATATTAAGTGGGATTACTAAGCTTCAGATGTTTTATAAAACCACCAGATTGGTTTTATTCTGAAATTTATGTGAGGGTATTATTTCCAAGTCTAGTTGCTTTATTTTCCTCTCTCTAAATCACAGTCTCTCCTTCATACCCTTGAGAGGCAGGGGCATTTATTCTCAGGAAATAAATCTCCTTCTGGGAAGTGGATAGGGGAGTCCTTTCTCAGTGGAGGGAAGACGTCACATGTGAGCTCATAGATGGAGGTCGGGGGCAGCCCTGTCCCCTGTCCTGCAGGCTGGGCTTAGAGTCCTTTTGAGAATCTGGAAGGCCAACCATTCAGAATGCCCAGACCTGGTTATCTTGCCAAAGTCTAATTTGATATTAGAATTAACCAGAAAAATTGCTCCATCAACTAATATTAACTCTGTACTTTCTCTCACAGGATTGACAGGGCTATAGATCTCTCCAGACCTGGCCATGTTTTTATATTGGGTCAAGTGAAATCTCAGGCTCCACCTTGGTTACACACTTCCACAAAATGCTTTTAGGTCAGTAGCCATAATACTGCTTGTTTGCTGTAATAGTATATTCTCTATGTAAATTGTAAAGAAGTAAATTATTACAATTAATTCTTTAATTGATTATGAGAAGATAAATAATGCCAATATATTCATTAATGTTTTCAAGTGGATTTGTATTTAGTGATCACAACATCAACTACAAACGTCCAGAAAATGGCAGCACATGCACGATAGGTAGGGATGGGGGTGTGCAGGTGGCAGAAGAGGCCATAGGGGACGCGGTCAGGGCCAAGGGTCGGGACCAATCACAACAAGGGAGAGAAATTACAACAGCAGGAACTTGAGGTTAGGGGCTTTTCCCAACTGGGAGCATGTGCAGAAGCTAGGAGCCTATGGCCAAAGGTAACCTTTCCCTCATTAACGTACATTAACATGGTAAAAATCACATCCCCTAGTACTTGATGGTTCTAGAACCAGCTATACAAGGACGTAAAGTGGGAAGGTATCAATTCTGAGAATTCTCCACCCCTTTCTTAGAAAATCATGACTATTCCACCCCTGGCTGAAATAGAATTAGGAAACCAACATAATAGGGGGAAATCTTGTTAAACTCAGGGTCTTCTCCATTGGCAGAGACAGACTTTCGGGAACATACTCTCACTTTACTTTTGCTCTGTAAACCTTCCTGTTTCCTGTAATAAAGCTGTGTGGGTGGAACTGCTCCTGTGTCTGCGATCGCTCCATCACACCAGCCCTGCTTGTAATTCTTCCAAGCAGAGAGCCAAAGAACCAGGGCGGCTCTCCCAAAACCCAACCTGACATGCATACAGACCTACGGGTTCGCAGATCTCTGGCAGGAAGTTCTTGCTGTGACCGTCCCCCTCACTGTTCCCTCTCAGGCCTCATAGCCTGCAGGCTGAGAATACCATAGTAGGTTTCAGCTCTGAAACCCTACATCTCTTCCCTTCCTCAAACAAAACCTGGGTTGTGGGACCTAAAAGTCAAATGGCCGGGTTGTGTTGTTTATGCTTTGCAACACCAATGATGTATGATTGGTCCCAAACTTTAATTCTTCTGGGTCTGGATAAGAAACAGCATCAGAAGGAAAGAGAACATGTTCCCTCATGCTATGGTAAATTCCTGTAAGTATTAATTTGGACGCATTCCCAACTCTTTCCAACCCTCCCCTCCCTTGTGTCTTACCTCTTTATACCATAGTTCAGGGGCTCTCAGCCTTGGTACTCTTAGCTCTGTAGGTCAAATACCTCTTTGTCATGTGTGTGTGTGTGCAGGTGGGGCTGTCCTGTGCACTGCAGGATGTTTAGCAGCATCCCTGGCCTCTCCCACTAGATGCAATAGCACCTCCCCAGAAGCTACAACCAAAAATATTTCCAGACATTGCCCTGGGAAGTAAAATTAGCCTCAGTTAAGAACCACTGCCATAGTGGACTGGCCTTCTTCAATCACTTGCCTTATGTAAGTCCTGAAAACTAAACCCTTTAAACAAGAGTTTCCAATTTCCAGGGTTTGTAGATCTAAAAGCAAAGTGTATGCTGGAAAGAGCATTGTACTTGGAATAAAACCGGGACTTGAATTTGGATTCTGCCACATATTAATGAGGCAAGTTAAATTCTCATGAGTTTCGGTTACACCTACCATGAAATGAGGGTACTAATGTTCACCTTGCAGAACTTTTATTAAAGTTAAATGACACACTAGAGACAAAGCATCTAGCACCATGCCTGGCACAGAGCAGGTGCCCAGTGAGAGCTGAATTCGGAACCAAATTCATCTCACTTGAGATGTTGCATGCTTGTCTTCAACACTGTGCTAGATGAAGCTTGCTTAATGAGTGTATGTTTCTAGGAATTTGCTAAAATAATGGAGAGGAATTGATTCCTGAAGACCATTATTTAAAAGTGAAATGGAAGACTCGGAATCTTATTGATGGGGGGAAACTCAGAGAAAATGTAGTTGGTCAAATCAAGTGAAGTCAGGTTCCATGATGTGGGGCATTCCCTGAGTTGATGACTGGCTGACTTGGGGGTAACATCCAGCTCTGGTTGATGGCCATGACCTTGACCTGCATCTCACTATCTATTTAAACCTCAGAACTGTGGGTGGTGTGCGAGTGGGCTGCTTCATGGAGTGACTCACTTTCACTGGTGTGAGCCTCCTAGACTTGCCCCTAGTACTCAGGAGGCTCCTGTCTCAGCTCTTACCCCAGACCTATAAGATAAAAGATGCAACTTGCATTTTCTAGGGGTACGAGGGCTGAGCTCTGCCCTGCAGTCCAGGGAGACCATCTCAGCTTGGTTTCCTGGGCACAAGTCTGGCCTATTTTAGCCTGAGACAGCCTTCAATACCACAATGGTAAATTACGTGGCTGGTGGTGCTGCCTTCAGCAGTGAGACCACCTGAATCCCTAGGATTCAGTGGAGTAGCCAGGTATATAGTATGGGATCAGAATAAACACAGAAAGCATAAAGTGGAGGAAACAAGAAGGATATGGATTTTGGAGACAGGCAGATGTGATTCAAATATCGACCCCATTGCTTACCAGCTGGGTGATGTGGGTTGCTAATCCACTCTGAGCTTTGGTTTCCCCATGTCTGAAGTTCATGGTACGTTTCGGGACTTGGAGGTGGTGCAGGCATAGCATGTGACAATGTGACACAGCATGTGCCACCCAGTGGGACCCGATAAATAGAAGTTCCTAATGCCATTACTGCTACTCCAGTGATTGTGTTTGAAACAAACAAGCAAAAAAATGGTATGAAGCTTGCTCAACACTTTTTTTCTGATGTGGTGATTTCTCAGTATGAAAGACTTTTTAGCAAATGCATCTAGGGGAACACATGTTTAGTTGTACATCTCTGTGCCGCCTTTAATCAAATGAGCAAAGTGCCTGACACTGGAACTGAACAGGAAAATCTAAGAAATACAGACTCCAAAGCAGGCCAACAACAGACTGAGTTAGAGCAGCTCTTTGAAGTCAACTTTGAGGGGGCCCTGATCACGCTGGCTCTCAAGTCCTCTCTCAGCACCGTGTTTCTTCCCTAACTCAGACTCTACCTCGGCCCTCCTGTCAGCCTCTCCAGATCCCACACTGCAGAGAATCCTTTTACAAAGACTTTCATCTCCCAGAAGCGGACTGCTCAGCCTGAGAGCGTTAATAGATGGATCGGAGGCAAATTCTGGCTCTCCATGTACATCCGATATTTTTCTAACAACTACAGGTTATTACTTCTGAAGACTGTAATTGACTAGTTCTGTCAAAGCACACAATATCTCAGGCTCTCACTTCTCCCTTCTTGTTGACAGAAAGGCATTTGTCAAATTCCAAATACGTTTGTTTCTCAGCTTTTCTCTACTACCCCTCTTATGAATTAGAAGGCATAAATGAATGCTTAAGCATCAGAGGAAACCATTGTATTCTGACTCATTTTACAAAGGGAACGAGCCATGGACAGGAAGGGACTCTTTTGTCTGAATTTATAGCTGCTTTGGGGCCAGCTGAGCTCCACTCCCTCATTTGCAGGGAGAGTCTTGACTGGCTTGGTGCAGCTAGGGCTCCTATAAGATTCAAGCATGAGAAGTTTAAAGAGTTAGAATCCTCCTCTTCATTTTTTTCTAGTGTTTTATTGTGAAAAATTCAAACATTTAGCAAAGATGAAAGAATTTCAATTTTGGAAGAACACCCATATATCTACCATTCAGCTTCTACTATCACTGCTTTTGTATTTACTTTATCACCTCTCTGGATTTCCTTACCTATCCCTCTTCCATCTATTAATTCATCTCATTTTTGGTGCATTTCAATGTCAAGTGCAGTATCAGTAGACCCTGATAAATATTTCAATATTTATATGTCATCAACTCTAGTTCAATATTTATTTATAGTATATCTTTCCCCTGAAATAAAATTTACATACAATGAAATACACAAACCTTGAGCATACATGAGTTTTGACAAATGCATTTACAAACCATAACTAGATAGCTTTATACATTTGCCAGAATGGTTGCAATTAAAAATGACTGACAGCACCAAATATTAGCAAGATTGTGGAACAACTGTAACTCTCATTACAATGTTAGTGGGAATATGAAATGGTACAACATCTTTGGAAAAAGGTTTGTCAGTTTCTTATAAACATATACATACTTTACGAAGCTCAAATTCTTATAAAGGAATATTGTGTAGCCCAAATTCCTGTAAAGGTACTGAATGAAACCATCACCTCAGAAATTTCCCTTGTCAGTTAGTATTTGCTCCTAATCTCCAGAGGTAATGACTACATTAGTTATTTTCCACCATGGATTAAAATTTTTGCCTGTTGTTGGACTTCATTTAAATGGACTCTCACAGTTTTGGATCTTTTGCATAAGACTTCTGTCACTGAAAATAATGTCTTTGAGATTCATCCATAATGTAGTGGGTCTCAGTTATCTATTCTTTTTTATTGCTGAGTATTACTCCAATGTCTGAATATATCCCTGTGTGCTTATTAATTCTCCCAGTTGTGGACACCTGGGCCACTTCCAGCTTGGGGTTGTTATGAATAAAGCTGCTATGACTATTATTAACAAGTCTAGTTGTGTGCATATATTTTCATATTGCTTATGTAAATACCTAGTAGTATAATTACTGGGTCATAAAATAGGTGTATGTTTATAAAAAACTGATAGACCTTTTCCCAAAGGTGTAACATTTTATATTCCACTAACATAATGTGAGTTATAGTTATTCCACAATCTTGCCAACATTTGGTGTTGTCAGTCACTTTTAAATTGTAATCATTCTGGCCAGTATGTAGAGGTATCTAATTATGGTTTTAATTTATATTTTTCTGATGCCTAATGATGTTAAACACTTTTTTCATCTGCTTTTTGGTAATATATGTATATATATTTTATTTTGTAAAGAATCAATTCAAATATTTTCTCCATTTTTAATGAGTTATTTGTCTTTATACTATTGGTTGTAGAGTTTATTTACATTTAGGATACCAGTCCTTTGTCATGTACTTGATTTAGACATATTTTCTCCCAATCTGTAGCTTGCCTAAGCATTTCCTTAATGGTGTCTTATGATAAGATAAAAATTATCCATACAGATTTTTAGTGGAATTACTATTTTATTCTACTGTTTATTTATTCAAGTGGTCAGCAAATTATAGTCCACTGTCAAATCTAGTCCACCATGTGGACACGTACAACCTACCAAGATTGAACCAAGAAGAAATAGAAAACCTGAACAATAACAAGTAACAAGAGTAAATAAGTGATAAAAAGTTTCCCAACAAAGAAAAGTCCAGGACTGGTAGCTTCACCAGCAAATTCTACTGAATCTTTAAAGAAGAATTAATACTGATTCTTCTCAAACTATTCCAAAATATTGAAAGAGAGGAAGTTATTCCTAAATCCTTCTATGAGGTCAACATAACCTTGATACTGAAACCAGATAAGGACACAAAAGAATAAGAAAACTACAGGGCAATATTCTTTATGAACATAGACACAAAAATCCTCAACAGAATACTAGCAAACCAAATCCAACAACACATCACAAAGATAATACACCATGGTAAAGTGGGATTTATCACAGGAATGCAAAGATGGTCAACATATACAAATCAATAAGCATCATATATCACATCAATAGAATGAAGGACAAAAAATATGATCATCTCAATAGATGTAGAAAAAGCATTTGATAAAATTCAACATTGCTTCATACTAGAAACTCTCAATATATTAGGTATAGAAGGAAAGTATCTCAACATAATAAAGGTCATATATGAGAAACCCACAGGTAACATCTTAATGAACAAGAACTGGAACAAGACAAGGATGCCCACTCTCACCACTCTTATTTGACATAGTGCTAGAAATCCTAGCCAGAGTAATTATGCAAGAGAAAGAAATCACAGGTATCCAAATTGAGAAAGAGGAAGTCAAATTGTCTCTGTTGCAAGCAACATGATCTTATAAATAGAAAAACCTGGAGACTCTATCAAAAAACTCTTAAAACTGATAAACAAATTCAGCAAAGTTTTGAGTTACAAAATCAATGTACAAAAATCAGTAGCGTTTCTATACATGAACAACAAACTAGCCAAAAAAGAAATCAAGAAGGCAATTCTATTTACAACAGCTACAAAGAAAATAAAATATATAGGAATAAATTTAACCAAAAAGGTGAAAGGATTCTATAAGGAAAAGTACAACACACTGATGAAAGAAACTAAAGAGGGTACAGACAAATAGAAAGACATCTGTGCTCATGGGTCATAAAAATTAAAATGACAATACTACTCAAAGCGTTCTGCAGATTCAGATAATCCCTATAAAGATATCAATGAAATTCTTCACAGAAATAGACAAAAAGCCCTAAAATTTGTATGGAATACAGAAGATCCTGAATAGCCCAAGCAATCCTCAGCAAAAAGAACAAAGCTGGAAGCATCATGCTATCAGACTCCAAATTAAACTACAAAGTTACAGTAACCAAAACAGTAGGGTACTGGAATATAAACAGCATGTACACCAATGGAACAGAATAGAGAACCCAGAAATTAATCCACATATTTACAGCCACGAGATTTTTGACAAAGGTGTCAAGAATACCCTTTGGGGGAAGGACAGACTTTTTAATAAATGGTGTTTGGAAAACTGGATATCTATATGTACAAGAATGAAACTGGACCCCTACCTCTCACCCAACACAAAAATCAACTCAAAATGGATCAAAGACCTAAACATAAGACCAGAAGCGATAAAGCTACTAGACGAAAACATAGGGGAAACACTTCAAGACACTGGTATGATTTTATGACTAAGACTTCACAAGTACAGACAAACAACAAAAGCAAAAATAAACAAATGGTATTATATCACACTAGAAAAGCATCTGCGCAGCAAAGGATACAATCAGCAAAGTGAAAAGGCAAACTACAGAATGGGAGAAAATATTTTCAAGCTACTCATCCAATAGGGGATTACTATTCAGAATATATAAGGAACTCAAACATCTCAACAGTAAAAAAACAAACAAACAAACAAACAAAAAAACCAAACAACCCATTTAAAAATGTGCAAATGATCTGAACATTCATATCTCAAAGGAAGACATACAAATGGATAACAAATATATGGAAAATGCTCAATATCACTAATCATCTTGGATATACAAATCAAAACCACAATGAGGTATCATTGCACCCCAGTTAAGGTGGTGCTCATCAAAAAGACAAAAAAGAACAAATTCTGGTGAGGATGCAGAGAAAAGGGAACGTTCCTACACTGTTGGTGGGAAAGTAAGCTAGTACAGCCACTATGAAGAACAGTATGAAGGTTCCTCAAAAAACTACAAATAGAACTACCATATGATCCAGTAATCCTATCCAAAGGAAAGGAAATCAGTATATCAAAGAGACATCTGCACCCTCATGTTTATTGAAGCACTATTCATAATAGCCAAGCTATGGAATCACCTTAGGTGTTCAATAACAGATGAATGGATAAAGGAAATGTGGCATATATACACAATGGAATACTGTTCAGCCATAAAAAAGAATGAAATCCCATAACTTGTGGCAACGTGGATGGAGCAAAGAGACATCATGTTAAGTGAAATAAACCAAGAACAGAAAGTTAAACACCACATGTTCTCATTCACATGTGGTAGCTAAAAAAGTTGATCTCAGAGAAGTAAACAGTAGAACAGAAGATAGTAGAGACTGGGAAGGGTAGGAGGAAGGGAGGGATAAGGAGAGATCTGTTAACAGATACAAAATTATAGCTAGATAGGAGGGATAAGTTCCAGTTTTCTATACCACTGTAGGATGATCATAGTTAACAATAATATATTATATAGTTTCAAATAGCTAGAAGGAGGGTATTGAATGTTCCCAACACAAAGAAATGATAAATATTCGAGATGACGAGTGTGCTAATTACCTTGATCTGACCACTGCACATTATTTATATCGAAACATCACTATGTACCCCATGAATATGTACACTTATTCCTTGTTAATTAAAAAATAAAATAAAAGAAAAGAAAAAAGGCAATGAAGCTATGGATGAAAATTACAAGTGAGTACTAACTGTGTTGCAAATAAAGATGAAGTACACAGGATTTTTAAAGAAAATACACATTACTGTATTGGCTTATGACATAAGAAAGCCAAATAGAGAGAAAATATAGAAGTAAGTTTAAAGGTAGTCCGAGATTTATCTCTAAAAATGATGCTAGACACAGTCAACCTTGCAGATTAGTTCTAGAAAACATTTAAAGGAAAGGTAATTCCTGTATTACATACACTGTACCAGAGAATAGAAAAACATGGAAAGCCAGATAGCTCATTTAAGAAGCTAGCTTCACTCCAATACCAAAACTCGATAATGACAGAATATGGGAAGAAAATCGTAGTTCCGTCTCATTTGTAAAAATAGACACAAACACATTCAATAATATATTAAATATTATTAGATTTATTCCAATGATGTATTAAAAGGATAATCTACCTTTACTAAGAAAATAATGAAAATGTAAAGAAACATTTGAAAAATTATTCATGTAAATCTCTGTACTAATAGACAAAGGAAACAAAAATAATTTGCTTAAGCCAATGCATGTAAAAAACAAGAATTTTTTCTAATTCAACATTCATTCCAATCAAATAAAAAAATCCACTAATCAAAAGAAGCCTCTTTGAAAACCAGGAAGAGAGCAACTCCCTTTACGAGATCACAGAATCTGCTAGAAACATCAGCATGGTACTCGGGGCCCTATTTAATGTAGTAAGACAAGAAAAATTTGTAAATATAGGAAAAGCAGAGAAGAAAATATCCTTTTTACAGCAGACAGTTTAATCTTCTACCCAGACTACT
>CM052438.1:5578960-5634603 GCA_028533085.1 Varecia variegata
CCTGAAGGGATGAACAGATATAACTCATTGTTGATGGGAAGATTTAGTATTGTAGGGATGAGAACAGAACCCAAATTTGTCTATAATATCAATGCAATCCCAGTAAAATCCTAATGGTTTTTCATCGAACTTGACACACTCACTCTCAAACACACAGAAAAGGGAAAAACATAGAACCAAGGAAACTTTAAAAATGGACAATGAGGGGAAACATGCCCTATTAGCAGAGCCGGATTTCTCACAAAGCTAATGGAGCTGGAATCACAGGACTCCTCCCTCGCCAGGCCCCTTCCCAGGCCCCGGGAAGCCTGTAGCTATGTGCTGACATGGTCTTACGTTTTTGTATAAGTTGCCAAAATAAGATTTCCCAACCATATTTTTCTTTTGGCTCTGCCTTCCCTGCTGTCACACTCCAACTTGTGCCCAGTGATGGCAGAGTGGCAACGTGCCAGAGTGGCAAGTTCGGCGTGGGTGATGGGCACAGTTGCCATTGCTGGGGGCTTTTGCTACACCGGATGGCTCAGCAATCACCCAACGGCACACAGAAGTGATTGTGACACCCACGCATCTACCCCAAAGTCAACTTCTCCTCAGCCTGAACCCAAAAACACAATGCTCAAGCTGTGCTATGTGGTTACAATGATAGTCCCAGGACTCTAAAATTCACTTATGCTAATTTGTAAAGTTGATAAAGCTTGAATACAGTCTTTTAACTGCAATTTGGGAAGAAGATTTGGACCAATTCAATAAAAGAGAAATTATAGACCCCCTGTTTGGGTGGATGAAAGGGTAACTTCCTTCATCATCGTTAGGTTTATTTATTAAAGAATAGAGAAAGAAGTCAAAGAAAAAATGAAACAGAAAACCAAAGCAATCAGGATGAGTTATAAAACTAACAGAAATTATGCAGACACTGAAGAGAAAATTGTAACAAAAATTGCCAATTACATAAAAAGTCATAATTATCAAAATAAAGAGCTACGTTTTAAAAAGAAGTTACGAATAAGCTCATAGATTGTTTGACGATCCAAGTAATGAAGATGAGTGAATCATAGGAATACACTGGGAAAAATTTACATTTATTACTGATTTGACACAATGTATCAATATAAACAAAAATCACTTAAACTTGGGATTTGCCACTACAACAAGAATATTGACATGAAACTGGTTAATGCTTCTTGTGCATTTAGAGCACTTTAGAAGAATCACAGCACAAGAAAACTTGAAATGCTCCGAAACCCTACAGCTCTGGCATAAATGAAGTTGGCTAGCAGTGTTTCTACAATTGGCAAAAACGTTAAAACTTTACCTGACATTACCAATAACTAAGAGTGATACTGAAAGAAACATTTTATAGTAAGAAAGAAAGAAATAAACATTTAATAGTAAAAAAACCCCTAAATTTTCATTAACTATATTAAAGGAAAATTTGAATAACCTTTCATTCTCCCTGTACGAATATTACAAAAGTGTTGTCATGTTGAGGAAGATGATAAAGTCTATCCAGCCCAAAAATTGAGGGGAGAAAAGTATCACAGAGGTGGGTCAGGCAGTTACTTAATATAGATAGAAAATTACTTTTCTGGATTTTGTGATGTTTGTAGTATTTTAAAACTTTTTAAAATGTGTAATATGTTGTGATCTTTTTTTCTCATTCTCAATAAGCATTCGATTTTATATTTATTTTTCTAACTGTAATTAATTTGGTATTCTTTTTGTTTTATAAAAGAAGGCCTGCCAAATTATATCAGCTCTAGGCCCCACGAAACTTGAATCCTTTCCAGCCTAGCAAGTATTGAAACATTTATAAATTAAAGTAATTTAAACAATGCTATATTGGTTTTGGAATGGATCAGGGATGAGCAAACTTTTTCTATAAAGATAGTAAATATTTTCAGCTTGGTGGGTCATATGGTTTCCATTGCAATTACTCAACTCTGCCGTGTGGAAGCTGCCAAACACAATGCACCACAAATGAAGGTGCTGTGTTCTAGTAAAAATTTATTTATGGATACTGAAACTTTAATTTTATATATTTTTCATGTGTCAGGAAAAATACTTTTGATTTTTAAAAAACAATTACAAAATGTAAAACCATTCTTAGCTTATGGGCTTCACAAAAACAGATGGTGGACTAGACTTGACGGTGGGCCATAATTTGCCGACCACTTGAATAGAAAAATATACCAGCAGAATAAAATAGTAATTCCACTAAAAATCTATATGGATAATTTTTCTATGATAGATTTAGCATTTTTGAATCAATGGGAAAAGGATGAATATTCTAATAGGGTGGACACAGTTGGCTATCCATTTTGAAATAAAAATCTTCCATAAAGGTAAACTTAAGATTTATTAAAAATTTAACAACAAACACGATTTGAAAAATACTAGAAGGAAATGTAGGCCAACAGGTTCTTCCTTCTACTGTGCCATTTTCTCTTTTCTCTTTCCTTAGCCAATCCTCAACAGCCTTAGGCAGAAACTTCTTTTGACATTGCAAAAAGGGATACTGTAAACATAGTTAAAAACAACAATGACAACAATAGCAACAGAATATCAGAGTTTAAAGGCCAGATCAAGAGTGGAAATGTCAGGTAAAGGATTTTAGAGTTTCTGTTGCAGACAAAAGATTTTGAGCAGGAGAGTAACACAATCAGATCTGGGCTTTTGACACTGCACTTGTCTGACAATGTAGGGGATGGGTTAGAGGGAGCATGGCCTGGGAGCAGCCTGCGTTAGGCTGCTGCATGGCTCAGAGTGTGGGCTGGGGACAGGGAGGGGAGAGGAGGTGTATGTGGCAACCAAGTCTCCAGGGACATCAGCGTAGCCTGTCAGACTCACCACGGATGGAGCACGTTCCCAAACCCCTGTCCCTCTCAAACTGGCTGGCTCTGGGCATGCTGATTTAGCCCAGGCATTCCAGGTCTATAGATGCGCATTGGGAAATCACTGATTGGATGTCGAGGCAGCGGGAAAAGCATCCTTCTATGCTGTCGGATGGGTCCAACATGGAAGCAGGGAGCAAAACAGAACAACTGACGGTAGACCCCACACCTTCCTGTGCTGAGAATGGGAGCCCTGTTGTCAAGCCACAGCTCCTGGACCAGGAAACCCATGTTCTTGAGAGAGTCACCCCAAATCCGGGCCAGGCAGACAAGGAAGGCTGAGGGCAAACCGGATCCGGGACATCGGCAACAGAAGAGGCCAGGGGTGATTGAGACTCCCGTCGTGAAAACCAGGGGCCGGGGGCCCTCCCTGTGCCCTCCCACACTCACAGAACCCAGAGCTGTCAAGATTCTAGCCCACCCAGAGCCTCAGGGCTGCACTCCTCAGAGGCTCCTAGGAGGGGAGCCCCACTGTCTCTTGACTGTTTCATCCTCATCCCCATAGAAAGGATGCCCGGACCCCTGTGTGTCTGTTCCCTCCCGCCGGGAGCTGCTGTCCTGGACGGAGTTCATCTCTTCTTCCTACCAGTGCCCACCCAGGCACCTTGGCTCCCGGACACAGACAGACGGGGCTGCAGAGCTGGTGAGGGAAGTCACGCAAGCTTTGTGGCTGGCTCTGGAAGACAAGATCAGCAGCCCCCTGCCAGATTCTGTTGTACTAGGCTCTTTATTACAGCTTGTTTTGTTTCGGGTGAACTTGATTTAACCCTCTATTTATTTAGAATCTATGAAATCACAAACTCTGTCTGTTGTATTTGCACTTGGCAGATGCCAAGGGGGAGTTTCTCTTGAATGTTTATATCAGGAGACTCCAGGGCTCTACTTCACTCCTAGCGTGTCCACACACAAGTAGGTACGTGCATACACAGCCCGCCTGCCCTCTCACCTCCCCACCCATCCATATACAACTCTCCCACCTGTGAACACACACACATGCACACACACACACAGCTTGCAACTCCATGAACACTTGTTTCCCAGCTACTCACACGCAACTATAGACTCACTTGCACACAAATTCTCACTCACTTGCACTCTACATCCTACACTCATCCATCAATCACACAGTGATACATCTAGATTCTCTCCAAGCTATGTGCCCCCCACAACACGCGCACGCACACATTCACATATACCCAGACACACACGTACTAGCCCAGGCATGTTAGCAAATTTGGGGAACCCTTTATTTCTTCCTGTTGTGGCTCTGATTTCCACAACTCCCTCCGAATTCGAAACTGTTTGTCTAGGCAGATGCCTGGCTCTCCTCCACAGCAGATCCATACATGCCAGGGAAAAGGAATCACTGCTGCTGACGACTTCATTCCGGCATCTCCCTGAGCGAGGCTGAAATGGTAATGAGAAGACAATTCGTGGGTTAAGTCCACGGGCAGCTAGACCTGGATTCTAATTTCTTTACTGTCAAGGGTCCCTTTTATTATTTTTTCCCACATAGACCCCATGCCTTAAAATATTTTGTTCAATGAGCCACCTGCATGTATAACTAATAGCGTTTCTCCTTTCTTATTCATCAAAGGCACACATGTCCTCCAATCTCAAGTTTAGATGAGTGCCTGATAACCAAAGCTGCACAGCGAACTCATAGGATACAGCCCAAAAGCTAAGCAACTTGGCATTTCAGTTAGGCTATGCAGCCGCATCTCGGATCATGCACAGTTTCTGTCAGGCTTTAGGAATTATTGAAAATACCTCAAAGACCTCCACTATTGCCTTCATGGATCCCTGCAGGTCTAGACACCCCAGGTTGGGAACCGCTGAACTGAACCTTTGACCATCTTGCCAGGGTGAGTAACAATGTAAAATTGGAATAGGAATAGGGGGAAAATAAAAGGATGTGATTAATTTTAGAACCTATGAGCCTTTGGGAGGTAGTTAGGCTGGCTGAAAAATCTGTACTGGATTTTTCTTGCAAAGTCTAATTCCTCCACGGTGAATAGGGATTGAATTCACCAGGCCCTGCTATGACGCTGGGTTTGTGAATCTTGCCCTGTTCTAATGAGAGGGGGCAAATAGATTGCCTGATCTCCTAGGAGCAAGCAAAGGTGGTCAGAGACCTGGCTGGCCCTTAGCAAACAGCAGCTGTACTATTAACGAGTAAGAGCTTGGGGACCAAGCCCAAGACATGACCTCTAGTCAAGGCGTGTGGAAAGAGGAAGGGCTGGCAGGGTGAAATCTGAGCAGTGGCTGAGTCTCAGTTTGGCAGTCTGGCATGTGTGGACCAGAGGAGAAGAAGAGACCATATAGTGCTGATTTCATTGTGGAAGGGTAGAGTGAGACTCAGAGACTACATCAACTTGTCTAAAGACACACAGCTAGGAATCATGCCGGAGACTGTGCTAGAACCCAAATCTATGTATTCTTTGATTCTTGGGAAAAGCCACTGAGGAGAGATGAGGGCAGGGATTTGGTATGAACTGCTAGACTTTGCATGAATTGCCGCAGGAAAGTTTCCCTGGGCAGTTCTTTGTCCTCTATGTCGAATGACAGATGTCACAGGTTCTTCAGATATAGTGCTTGATTTATGCTTTTTTTTTTTTTTTTTTCAAATTCAGGAAGCCAAATGTGGAACAGATTGAAAGAACCTGGAACTCCCCTGGAGACGGAACAGTCCCGCCTGGCTGCTCAGCCACCTTGCCCTGGGCCAGAGGTGGATGTCACCAGCCCTCCAGGAAGATCTTGGCTGCTAGAGAGGGCACAGACAGAAAACAAAGTGAGAAGTCTTAAGGAAGGATGGCTAGCTGAGTCAGATGTTGTTGGCAATGCTTTTCAGCTCTCCAAATAAGGCGAATGCTGCTCAAGAGAAAAAGAAAGACTTTTGCATCCTGTTGCACACTCCTAACCACTCGTGGCTTCCCCAGCATGGGAAGAGATTGAAAATGTCAACTTTTCTCGAGAAGGATGGGGAAGTAGGTTATTTATCCTAGGTTATCCAGCTAAAGAGAGTTTGGAATGCGACTGAGCCATGATTCCCATTTTACAGACATGATAATGAGATCAGAAGTAACTGAGAAGCCCTTTGTACGTCCCTGTGTTAGCTGGGGTTCTCCAGAGTGTGCACATGAGAGAAAGAGGGAGAGAGAAAGAGTAAATATGAGGAATTGACTCACATGATTATGGAGGCTGAGAATGCCCAAGATCTGGAGACCCAGGAGAGTCAGCAATTCAGTCTGAGTCCATGAGCCCGAGAGGCAGGAGAGCCGATCATGCAGACCCCAGTCTCAGGGGCAGAGAAGATGAGATGGGATGTCCCAGCTCAAGCAATGAGTCAGGAAGAAAGGGGCAAACTCCCCTTTTTTCCGCTTCTACATTTTGTTGTATTCAGGCCCCGAGCAGACTGGGGAGGGCATTCACTCTATTGAGTTCACCCGTTCCAATGCTAATGTCACCGGGAAACACCCTCAGACAGTGTTCAACCCAGGCACCTGCATGGCCCACTCAGGTTGGCACCTACAACTAACCATCACAATCCCCAAGGGTCCTGGTGGCCTCGGGTGGTAGGACCTCCTCTCTCTGCAGCAATCCTGATTTGAATATGCAAAGATCAGGAAGGCAGTCAGGGCCTCAGACCTTGGGCTGGTGTCATGGATTGAATTTACTTTCCAGTTTCCTCATCTTTTACTCCTGGAATCTTAGAGTTCATTGGGGGTCTTAAGACCCTGCACTTTTTTGAAAGATAAAGGTATAGAAAGACATATGCCATGCGGTCAACACTGGTGGCATGTGGGGAGAGGACGGGGAGACTATCAACTTTTATTTGTGCACCTCTGAATCATTTGATTTGTTAAAGTAATCCTGTGCCTTGGTAATGGAATTTTTTTAATGAAAAAAAAAAATTTCTCCACAGGCGATTCCTTTTCTGGTCCTGACCACACAGTAAGCAGGGTGCTCCAGCCAGTTATTTAATCTACTTGAACCGCAATTTTCTCTTTTATATGATGGGAACAGTAATACCCACCTCCTTATGCTCGATGAATGTTGTGAAGCCAAATAGAAATCCCAGACATTATAGACACATAAATAAAATATTACTGCCATTGGGAAAACCCCAAATGGTAGAGTTATAAGGAACATGATTGTGTTGCTTCAGCTTCTTTTTTCCCCTTCCCTTTAACCATCTTTGCCACTTTTGTCTAACCAGAGGGCTGTGTTCATTGATTCTGCAAAGATTTATATGCCTTATCTGGAAGGCTCCATGGAAGATTGGACTGGTGAGAGGTCACCCTCATGCCCTTATGTTACATTCATTCTTATTGGGGGAACCCAGAGCAAAGAAAACAATTTAAGATAAAATAGAAATTGCTATAAGGGAGCTATCACACTGGCCGACTCCAACAGGAAGGCTTTCCAATTGATTTGTAGTTTTTGATCAACATTTGCTTGGTAAAGCGCAATGGTCATTCCTGTTGGGGGAAAAGAGATTAAAGCAGCACAGAGACATGATGACACTCAATGCAGTGAGGGAGAATTAACCCAAGTAACTTCTGAATTTCATATTTTGACTATATACCCACAGTTTAAAGACAAAACAACTATTAACAAATAATGAACTGTAGTTAGTAGATCTGTTCACACAAGGGTATGGACTAGCAATTCTAAAGATGACTTTAAATGTTTTTAGGGGTGAGCAAAGGTGTAAAATATACTGTGGATAATGAGAGCTAGAGTTCGCAATGTCAGAGAAGGGAGTACACATATGGAAATGGAGAAGGTTAAAATAAACTCTGTGATGTCGGAGTGGAATTGGCAGTCCCGGCATCAACTCATGGTGTTAGCATATATAGATACACATAGAACAGACAGATTAGGGGAGGCGTGTGTATGTGTGTATATACATATTAATATATATACACGTGTGTGTGTGTGTGTGTGTGTGTGTGTGTGTATTTTCAAGCTTGGTCCGATGAGAGAGCCCTGCAAAAATGAGTATACCAAATATCTAAATCTTAGCTGCTAGATATTATTCTCCGATAAAAGAAAGCAGAATTTCTCAGGAACTGGCTTATTACAGGTCTGGGCAGGGAAAGTACAAGTTGAATCTAGAACATCTTGCACCAAAAAGCATGAAAGTGTTCAAAGAATGACAGAGACAGATCAAAAGGACACAAGAGCAGGGGCCAAATTAAAGGAGTGCCCACTGACCACATCTTAGACAAGTTGAGAGGCTAAATCAATACTGTAATAGATGATAATCCACTGAATAAAATAAGAATTCATGAATCCATACTGATTGTGATAGGCAGAA
Source organism: Varecia variegata (assembly GCA_028533085.1). Lineage (NCBI taxonomy): Eukaryota > Metazoa > Chordata > Mammalia > Primates > Lemuridae > Varecia > Varecia variegata. Next base: position 5,587,175 of record CM052438.1, read on the forward strand.
TAATGGTGCCCAAGGATGTCCACGTTGCAAGCCCTTGAACTTGCGGGTCTGTTACCTTAGTATGTTACGTGGCAAAAGGGACTTTGCAGACGTGATGAAATCAAGGATTTTGCTCCCCCTGGGTTATCCAGTTGTGAAAATGTAATCACAAGAGTCCTCATAACTGAACAGGGAGGCGGGAGAGGCAGAGAAGGAGGAGTGGGGAAGGAGGCAGAGGGTGGAGTGATTGCCGGGAAGGGGCCATGAGCCTAGGAACATGGCCAGCCTGTGGGAGCTGCAAAGGCCAGGAACGGGCCTTCCCCTAGAGCCTGAGAAGAGAATGTGGGCCCGCTGACACCTTGATTTGAGCTCCAAGGACCCATTTGTACTTTTGACTTCCAGAACTTTAAGATAATACATTTGGGCTGTTTTAAGCCACTAAGTTTATGGTAATTTGTTACAGCAGCAAGAAGACATAACTACATTGATATACATAAATTCATGCACAGATACATATACGTTAAGTCCTCACTTAATGTCATCCATAGGTTCTTGGATACTGCAACCTTAAGTGAAATGACATATGACAAAACGAATTTTACCCTAGGCTAATCGATACACACAAGAGTTAAGTTCTTATGGCATCCTTCTGGTCACAAAAACATCACCAAACTTCTAAATAAAAACCCCAAACACGTCTAAAATTAAACGTTGAAATAAATGTGAGCTAAAAAGATTAATAGAAACCAATCAGATAATTATTTACCCAATTATTCCAACTCAGGGTTGAGGGTGGCCAGAGCCTATCCTAGTGGTCAGGGCACGAGGCAGGCACCAGCTCTGGCCAGGACACCACCCCAACTAACTCAGACCGTGACTGCTTAGACACGGCAACCAACCTCATTTTCTCATCTCTGCAGTGTGGGAGGAAACTGGAGTAGCCGGGGAAAACCCACGCAGACGTGGGGAGAATGTGCTAACTCCACACAGACAGTGGCTCTGGCCGAGAATCTATTTTTTTTTCTCATCAATGATATAATGAAAGGACATTGAACAAAATGACGTCATTCGAGGACCCGCTGTATACATAAATAATGGAGAAGAGAAAGCTCTTTCTTATAGTAGAATTCCAGCTAAAACCTAAAGAAAGAATGATGAAATTAGAAAATTACCATTTGGCAACCACTTAACGTAATATTTTTTTCAGGCAAAAATCATCAAAGGATGCTAAATTTACTGAGTGAAATTTTGATGAGAAACATAATATCTACATAGTCTCAGAGTACCTCCTCACAAAGCACTTATAAAGTACAAAAGGAAAAATAGTGTTTTGCAGTGGAGAAAGCTAACGGACGTTACCTTAATCAGGTGATCAAGGTTGACATCACCCATTCTGGGACAAACGGTTACCACGTGCCTCCTGATACAATGAACTGAGAGCACAGCATCATTCTGTGCTATTTTACTAAAAATTTGCAACTTGAACAAAATCATAAGGAAAGAGGCAAACCTAAATTGAGGGACTATCTGCAAAACCGGCCTGTACATTTACAGTCATGACGGTTATTGGAGACAAGAGAAGGTTGAGGAACTCTGTCAGATTTAAGGAGATGAAAAAGGCACAATGAAAAAGCACTGTGGGGCCCAGGATTCGATTCTGGATCAGAATTCTTTTCTTCTGCAAAGAACAGTAGTAGTAGGACAGTTGGTAAAATTTGACTAAGGTCTCTGAATTAGATAATAATACTCCATTAACATTAGTTTGCTGGTTTTGAGACTTGTAATGTGGCTGCATAACAGAATGTCCTTGCTTGGCTGAAGTACATACTGAAGTGTTTAGACATAAAAGGGGCCTCGTGTCTGCAAATTACTTCTACTTTCTCTTTTTTTTTTTTTTTGAGACAGAGTCTCACTCTGTTGCTTGGGCTAGAGTGCCATGGCGTCAGCCTAGCTCACGGCAACCTCAAACTCCTGGGCTCAAGCAATCCTCCTGCCCCAGCCTCCCAAGTAGCTGCGACTACAGGCATGCGCCACCATGCCCAGCTAATTTTTTCTATATGTATTTTTAGTTGTCCATATAATTTCTTTCTATTTTTAGTAGAGACGGGGTCTCGCTCTTGCTCAGGCTGGTCTCAAACTCCTGAGCTTAAACAATCCGCCCACCTCGGCCTCCCAGAGTGCTAGGATTACAGGCGTGAGCCACCACACCCAGCCTGCAAATTACTTCTAAATGCTTTAGAATATGTGTATGTATAGATAGACACAGGGAGGATGATAAAGTTAAGGTGGTAAAATTTTCAAATTTAGGGAATCTGGAAAGAAGAAAAGCAGGCAGGGAGTTGGGTGGGGTGGGGGGTGCTTTCCTTATGGGCTGAATTTGGGCAGAATGTGGTCAGCTCCATCTTCAGGCTTATTTTCTGAGCATCACTTGCATGGACTATGTTCAGTCTTAAGGATTGGCCATTCCTCTCAGCACTGGCTCACTTGGAGCGTCATCAAATGCATGGCCTGACTCCCGAATGTCTGTCCCCACTCTGTGACGCTGAAGTCCTGAAGCGGGGGGAGGGGCTGACACTCTCTGTTCAGAGAATCTTCTGATCACCTGGCAATGCATGGTATCAGCATCACTTATTGATTTCATAACCCAAAGTGTCACAAAGAAATGCTTTTAGGGAGATTTGAAGAGAAAACACTGGAAATCTTCAGTCTGAAGTTTTCACATAGAAGGTTAAAAGATCACTGAGGAATGAAAGGAGAGGCTGGGTGAGACCAAGGGGGAAAAAGGATGCTAGACTTGCTTACTCAGAAAACTGTCTTCAATAGAACTGTTTAAGTCCGAGTCAAATATTCATTAATTCATCTATTAATTGATTGAGGGATCACTATTCAGCAATTCAGCAATACTTCACTGAGTAGGCACAGTGGGTGGAAGGACGCCACCATTTATTGAGAATCTACTATGTGCCAGGGCTGAGCAGGGTGATATAGAAATGACTGCCTCATTTAGCCTTCTGGCCACTGCTTCCTCCTCCTCTTCTCCTCTATAACCATCTTCTTCTTCTTCCTCGTCCTCTTCCTCCTCCTCCTTCTTTTCATTGAATGCTTACCATGGGCCAGGATTTTTGCTAAAATCTTCACATTTGTTATGTTGCTTGATTCTGACAATAACTCCACGAGATACAAGTATAATCTCTTGGCAAATGAGGCAGCTGAGGCTCAGAAACATTACCAAACTTGTCCAGGGTTGCAAAACTAGTAAGAGGCACAGATTTGCTCTGGAATCCACAAGAATTTCAGTTCTGTGACTTTTTAAATAATGGATGAAGAGGCTGTGTCAAGAAATTAACTGACGGGGAGGCTACATGCTGTGAACTTACAGCCACTAAAGGTCATCTAATTTTTTATTTCAGCCTGAAAGTGTAGGTTCTAAGAGATCCTGAATCACAGAGTTAGAATTACACAAAGGACTTATATCTACCTTTAGTGAACTTTGTTGATCTCTCTTTGGTCTTTTCCTGGCATCTTCTGAAAGGGGTGACCGTTCAGGTCCTCAGCTACAAATGAGATCACCCCTCTATCTGTCCACTCTGGGTACTAGGAGAGTGACTGTAGTATTCAGATATCTTTTTCAACTCAAGTAAACCCAATACAATAACAATATTGAGTACCTACTACACGCCAAAGTCTGTGCTGAGCTCTAGGGACACAAATATGAATGAAACTTTGCCTTCTAGATTTTCCCAAGTTGAGCAGAGGAGGCAGCTCTATATATAAATAGCAGTGTGAGAAGAGCTAATAATAGAGACATGCATAGTGTGTTTTCTAGAAATTATGTTCACTAAAGGTCTTTATAAACAAAAAGATTGAGAAAGTGCTCTATGTGATGGAATGATTTAGCAAAATGTATTGACAGCTAACAATTATAGTTCTATGTAAAAATATATACAGCATGCAATGTATAATGTACAAATATACTTAAAGTGTAGCTCTGGTGTTAATTACAGATGCCATTCTTAGCACATCAGTGGGGAAACCCTTACCCAGGATGTTTTCTGATTCTCATTTGAATCCTCATCCTCCTCTTCCTCCCCTTCCTCCTCCTCCTCTTTCTCTTTCTTCCTTTCCTTGTTTCTTTGTTTCTCATTGATTGATCTCTTAGGCTATTCTGTGTTAGACTTGTTCTTTTAAATTTTTTTTCTGTGACAGAACTGACACGCTAATAGCTAGGTACTCTCCTTCTCCATGTCTGCAATTGTTCAGTGTTTGAAGTACAGACTCTTTTTATTTGGCGATTCCTGTTGACTAGGAGTTTCAATTTCCCTTATTTTTTTTTTTTTCTCTAAAAAGTCCAGGCACCATAGGGCAGATGCTGAAAAACGCCAACAAAGAAAGCACATATCTTGCTGTTCTAATAAATTGCTCTTTGGTAAGGTGTCTCAGAAAGATCTATGGAGACTACCTGGGCCTTGGTGATGCCAGGAAAAGAGTTATTTAAATCTCATTTAGTGTAGGACTACATGGGAACGTGGTGCTGCTCATATGAAGGAGAGATTTGTCCATGGATTATATGAGTAATGTATATTCATTCCTTATAATTTTCCACATACTCTGTTAAGCTCTTTACTCAGGTTATAATATTAATCCTCACAACAATATGAGGTTTTTGTTTTATTATCTTTCAGATAGGAAAATAAGGCTTAGATTAACAGGCTCCCAATTATGCAGATGGTCAATGGTGGTTTGGATTAGAATCCAGACACGTCAGGCTAAAACTCTAAAATCACTCCACTACAACAGAGTTCTCAGACTTTATGTTTAGGAGATCTGGGGTGCAGCTGTGAATCTGCACTTTTAATTAGTATTCCAAATGATTCCATGATCAAGCACCAGCTGTCCTCAAAGTGCTTCCCTACAAAGAATCACAGAAAATAGTGGGAAACCTAAACCAAATCAACCAAACACACAGTGACTCAGCAATCACTGTGTGGAAAGCTCTATCTGACTTAAAGGCAGATACAAATATGACACTTTCTTTCTGTCAAGGAATTTTTCCCCTCAAGATAAGATGTGGACAGGGTAAAAGTTAAATCGTAATAAAGTATGTAAAGGTCAGCTTATTCTATCAATAGGAGTGACATCACAAGACTATATGTAATTCAGTGACAAATAAGATGCAAGCAAACTGCTTTCCAGAACAATTCAGAGGGGGGCTGGCAATTTCCTCAGATTGGGGTGTTCAAGGCAGGATCCCAGTGCAAGGTGGGAGGTGATCTGGATTTTGGAGAATGAATGGACAAGAATTGAAGCGAAGGAGCATTCAATGGAGGGAGACAGGGTGGACTGTAACCCAGATAAGGCTCCTTCCCATATACGGCTCAGTCTCTGCATGGCAACACATCCAAAGACACATGCTTTAAGAACCAAAAAGTAATTATATGTAATTCCAATCTCTGCTTACATCTCTCAAAGAATAGTAAAAGGGAACCAATTCCCCAATCTACTCTTTGGATTTGGGTGGAAACTAGCCAAGTTTTCCCAGTGCTGAGAGGTCTCCTAAAATACAGGACTTTCAGGATTAAAACCAGGAAAGTAGTGGGCAAACTGGGACAAGCTTATACCCTACTTGGGAGACTGATTCCTTGTGATTGAAGGGACCGAGGAGGAGGAGAGTCTGTGAGTAGCAGTGACCTGATCCCAGCTCACCCGCAGCACGAGAGATGGGGTGTGCTTCCGAGATGCTCGTGCAGACTCTATACCGCAGACCGTAGCCTCGAAGCCTACAGATGGGCTCCTTTGTGGCCAGTAGAGAAGAGAGCTATAAAGGGCACCTTTGAAGACTCCTCAAAACAGAAGCGCCTGACATCCTGGAACATGGGGGAGGAGTGATGTTGACAGTGGCATTATGTAGCACAGGCAGCTCACAATGGCAGTGACCCTCAGGGACCAAGGATTAAGCTTCTTCTTAACATCTTAGAGACACCTGAGCTCAGGAGTTCTTTTATAATTCAGTGGAGGGAGAGGAAAAAATCCAACAATTTTTTTACCACTCATTTCAAAATTTTATTAATTTTATTCTATACGTTATTTGATCATGGCACTTTCCTGCCTCATTCTTGCTGCTCTCTGCCTGGAATGACTTTTTCTTCCTCCTTGTCCCAGGAAGCTGGATCCCATCTACCTTCCAGCCACACCACAAAAACTCTTCCCTTTTTGTACACTCGTCTATCTATTTCACCGCTTGTTACACGATAGCAATTGCTTGCAGGGTGTCCCCCTCCTAAAAAAGGAAGCTTATCTAGGGGAGGTGGGACTGTTACTCCTTCTACCTCCAGATGGGGAGCAAAGAACTTGGGACAAATTAGTGGGAACAACAAGTGTTTGACAAATGATTATTTAAAAATCAGTGACAACTTGGAAGCTAAATCTTACTACAGACACAAGTGAGTGAGAATTTATCTGCAATGATATCAGGGAGGTGACAATGAACTTTTGAGCCCTCTAGGGAAGGCATATGTTGAACCAGCCTTGCATCTCTGGCATGAGGCCTACTTGGCCATGGTGGATTATTTTTTTTTTTTGATATGCAGTTGAATTGGATGTGCTAGAATTTTTTTTTTTTTGAGAATTTTTGTATCTATAGTCATAAGGAATATTATTGGCCTGTAGTTTTCTTTTTTTATTGTGTCCTTTCCTGGCTTTGGTATCAAGGTGATATTGGCTTAATAGAAAAAGTTAGGGAGGATTCCTTTTTCTGAATGTTATGGAATAATTTCTACCATATAGGTACCAGTTCTTCTTTGAAGATTTGGTAAAATTTGGGTGTGAAACCATCTGGTCTGGGACTTTTATTTGTTGGAAGATTTTTTATTGCTGCTTCAATTTTGATGCTTGATATTGGTCTGTTCAGGAATTCTATTTCTTCCTGATTAAGCCTAGGGAGACTGTGTCTTTCCAGTAATTTGTCCATTTCCTCCACATTTTCAAGTTTATGTGTCTAGAGATTGTTAGAGTATTCAGAGAAAATATTTTGTATTTCCATGGTAACAGTTGTGACTTCTTTTTCATTCCTGATGGAACTTATTGGAGTCCTTTCTTTCCTGCTTCTGGTTAATCCAGTGAGAGGCTCTCAGTGGTGGGTTCTACCAGGAATGCACCCCCTCCGCATGAAACAAGCCTCTCAGCACCGAGCACTCTTATGGTTGTTATGTGGGGGAGGGGCTGTGGTATCCCTGCACTCCTCTCATATCCTGGGATCACCTGGTCCTCACCACCTGTCCAAGCCACCAGCGGACAATCCCACAAAACGCTGCTGCTGTGGCTCCACTCTCAGTGGCAGGCTGAGCTGGTAATGTGCTCCCACTGCAGAGAAAGAGGCTTCCCAGCACAAAGCACTCTTGTGGGTGCTAGGTGGGGGAGCAGCCACAGCTACAAGCCAGCTTGAGCCAAAATTATTTTCTGTGGTGTCAGGAATGGAGGAGGTGTAAGAGAAGGAGGTGTCTAGGTGTAACAATGCCAGATTTTTGGCCTCTCAGGGCACTCCACCCCTGGAGGGGCTGGTGAGAGTTTTGTGTCCCACTGCTCACTGTAGTCACCCAAATGGGGGAAGGGATCCCCCCTTATCCTTTCACTGGGCTCTGGTCCTCTCTACATATGGTCTGCACCACCGTCCTCTCTTCTCTCTCTTCCTCTTTCTCAGCTTCGCAGCCCTTATCTGTGGGGTCCCAGGACGCTTCTGCTGTCTCTCCCTGTGATCCACACCTGAGCCACAGTTGTTGTCCACTCTCCTCAGTCCAACCTTCTGTCCTTCAGCTGAGACAGTCCAACAAGCCATATCTCTAGTTGGCCACTTTGGCTCCCTCCTGCCAATAATTTTATAGGTAGCTAGCTAGTCTCCCCAGCCTTGTCCTGTGTGGGATCAGAGCTGGCTTTGCTCTGAGAGTCAATATGACATCATTGAAAGTCTGGGGTTGAATTCCAACTCTGCCACTTTACTAGCTCTGTAACCTTGGACACGTTATTTAATCTCTAGACCTCAGTGTCCTCTGTAAAGTGAGACTACTTCATAGGGTTGTGGTATGAAATAAATGAGTTAATATTTTAAAGGTACTCAAAATATTGCCTGACACATCGTAAGCCCTGTTTAAATGTTTTTTAAATTAATTTAGGAAAAAAGTGCCATTTCTTGGAAGAATTAGGAAACAAATTTATATCCATGAAATCATAGTAAAGCCATTGAATTTGTGATTCACACTGGTGACCTTAATACACACAGAAGGCAAATTGCAATGAATTAAGAAGGAATGAATCAGGAACAACAGAGGCCCCTTTCATATGTTGCACATTGAGTGTCTGGTAGGGCAAGAAAAGAGAGGGCAGTAGATGCAAATTGCCAAGAGGCTCCCATAGTGCTTCTCCTGTTGGGACCAAGGATTTCTCTTCCCTTTGAGTTTCCTTTTCTATTTTCCTGGTCTTCCAAATGGACAAAACCCCATCTGGGCCACCTCTGGTCTGGGGCTAGGTCAGGGTGGAATCCAGCCACCATGTCCAGGGTTCTGTTTTTATGTAGTAGCATAGGGACTTACAGAATGGGGAATTGTACATACCATACGGACAAGTCCCACAGATTCTGCTTTCAGGGTCAGAAGCACCATTATCCTATTGATTTACAATTTTCACTGTGAGCAGAGACAGTTAGGGAGATGGTCCCTCATTGCCCAGTGGCCACACAAAGAAGACAGGAAGGGGCAGGGCTGTGATCCCAAGGGAGGCATCCTTGGACAGTGGAAGTCAGGGGTGCCATGGGGTATTAACCTGAAGGCCAAGAATGTTCTGGACACAGACAGGTGCCATTTGTTGAACATGTATTATGTGAAGGCATTACACAGATGCATATATTGCATACACATTATGTAACAATTATGTATATGTAACTAAGCCCAATTCCATGTGGGGAAAATGAGTCTCAGGAGGGTTAAGTAACTCGTCCTTGGCTACAATGATGTACATGAGCTTGAGCTGAGATTTTTCTTTCTTTTTTTTATTGCAAACTTTTTATTTTATTCACTCCAAACTCTACAGTTTCCAAACTGTGGTCTGTTCATCGGTGCTGGGCTGGCCACATATGAGGCCCATAGGAAACAGACTAAATATATAAATTCATCTCCAGGGATTCTGATTAGTAAACCCAGGGAGGACCCAAGAATCTGTGCTTTTAAAAGCTTCCCAGGCAATTCCATTGTGCAGGCAGGTTGGGGAAGCCCTATACTGGGCCACCCAGACTGTTACACAATTCTTTTGGGACTTTCCAACTTTGGAAGGAAGGAAGGAAGGAAGGAAGGAGTGAGTCATGGCAGCCCAAATCTACCACCCTTCCTTTCATCTCAAAGAAAGTGAAAGCACAGGAAGAGAGGAAGAAGGAGGAGGGAAAAGGGAGCAGAGGATGGAAGTTCAAGACTCATACTTACCTTCTCACCTGTTATTTCAGCCTTTAAAGGCAGACACGGACTCTGGGGCAGGGGTGGCTGAGCTCATGCTAGGGGCGAACCAAGGATGGGCAGAGGTTTGGTGTGAGAAGCAGAAGTAAATTTAGCATATCCCCAGGAGCCTAGAAACCTAGGTTGCAGATCCAGCTATGGGGCTTTGGGCAATCACTTACTCTCTGAGCCTCAGTTTCCACCATTGTGGAATGAGGGTGCCAGATCAGATGATCTCAAAGGGCCCTTTAACTATTGACATTCTGTGATTTTGCTGTCCATTGATTCTGAGCTTCTCAGTCAGCAAGAAGTGCTGTGGCTCAGACTCTAGAAAGATAGAAAAGAAGGAGGAGGAGGGAGAGGAAAGGAAAACAGCCTCTGTGCCCCAGAGAGACCCTGCCTCCTCTGGACAGATCAGCGCTTGCTGGGTGAGAGGGTGGGGGTGGGCTGGGGTGAGGAGAGAACAACCAGCTGCTGTTTCTCTGGTGACAGAAGTCTTCAGAGCTAAAGAAAAGTAATTGAACTTAATGTCCAAACACAAAGCCAGTCCATAAATCCAGGTGCTGTCTGTTGGAAATTTCATAAGGGCTCTGCGTCCCTTAATCTTATCTCTACCAGACAGTTACTATGTTCTTGATGTAATTAGAGTGATAAAACAATGTGGCACAACTGCTGGTTTCTATCATGGCATCACCGCTGTTGACTTAAATGACAAGGTAATAATTTTATATGAGGCCCTTTATTTTTATTTCTCTCTCCATTGTGAATGGGTGTTTTCCAAATGGGGGCCATATCTTTCTAGATAAGTTCACCAGACACCATATGCGAGGACTGCTTCATTCATTATCCTTTGGTGAAGAAGCTACATCTCCCAAGGGACAATTGAGATTATTTTTAGTAATTAAAATCATAGGACCAACTATGGATTTTCAGAACTATAGCACATTTCCCTCAGAGGTGGGTGATTTATACATCTCTTAAAATAACCTGGAGGGAACAAGGCTGGCTTTTCCACCCAAGGTAATATGGACGTGTTTCCCATCTATTCTATAAGAAAGACTAGATTTGTCTAGACCCTGTGCCGATGAGGGAGTTGTCCAAGTGGATATGGCAAAAGGCAGACATTCCTGATCTTTTGGGTCAGACCCAAAGCATCTAGAAAACAATATTCCTAGACAGTGAGGAATGGAGATTGAGGATCCAAGACCAGTGTAGTTTGAAACCAAGAAGGCATTTTGAGGACAATCTCAAACCACCTTTGGAGATGCAAAGAACTCAGGGCCCATGACTGAGTCCAATTCGCACTTCTCTGGGAAGGCACTTTGCTGGAAGCCCCCATTCCAGCCAGGACAGTCACAGACCCAAGGTGGCAGAGCCTCAGCACTGAGTCTTCAGCACTGGAGGCCCCAACACTTTCCTGTGAGGACTAAGACTCGATGCAGAAATGCGATGTTTAATTTATTTGCAGACACGGCTGTGCAGGGGCGTTGCAGAAACCCGATGGCAGCTCTGTGTTCTCAGGGGAGACTTCCTCCACTCGCTGGAGGGCTAGGGTGGAGTCCTATGGCCTAGGGACAAGAGCAATCAGTGACGTTCCTTTATTCTACCTCCCTTTATATCAACCCTGGAAAAATGTTCAGTCTTACTCCATATGGACGGCTCCTTGCTCCTCCATTTCTCAGAGAGCTGGCAAGGAGGACTCTTTAACATGCAGGGAGTCTGAGAAAATGCACAAAACGTGCAGAGGGCTAGAGACGAGTTGTGGTTCAGACCGAAAGGCTCCGTGAGGCAAATTACCCACCTAAACACCAGGGGACATCTATTGCTCTGTCCTCATGGCCTTTGTAGGCTTATAACTAGTCCTAAAGACATTCACAAATAAATTTGAAATGTAAAATATGAAACAAAAATTGAGTTCATTCCAGGAGTCCAAAGTTGGACTGAAGTTGGAAACTATTAATCTAATTAACCATATTATCATTTCAGGTATGCTGAAAAAAAAGCTTTTAAGAAATTTGAAAATCTATTGATGATTAAAACATATCACAGCACACTACAAAAGGAAGGGATCTTATTTAACATGACAGTATCTACCTAAAATATATTTCCTGGTGATACTTAGACGTGAGCTCGTTCAATTCAGAGATAATTACAGGATATTCTTTCCTCATTATAACTATTCTATATATACCAAAGGGCATAGCCAATGCTCAAAGACAAAAAAAGAAATGAGATATAAGGGTTAGAAAGAAAAAAATTATTATTTACAAATGTATGAATGATTGTCTATGTAAAAATATGAAAGAATCTACTGAAAAATTAGAATAGGTATCAAAATGCTGGATATAAGATCAACAGACAATAACTAATAAGGATATATACCAATCAGGTAATGTTCTTTGTAAAAAAAATTCATTCACAAGAGCCACAAGAAATGTAAAGCAACAAGGAATAGATTTAATAAAAGATATGCAGAGAAAAATATGGGGAAAATTATAAAACTTTATTAAAGTGAATAAAAACCTAAATAAGCCTAGAAATATATCATAGTCATGAATGAGGAAGCACAATATCATAAATACATTATTCAGATAATAATCTATGAATTCAATAAAATTCTTTAAAAAATTTACATAGGACTTTTCATAGAGCTTACAAATTGATTTTAAAATTCATTTTGAAGTATATATGATTAAGGATGGCTAAGGCAATTTTGAAGCATAAAAAGAAAGGATATTTAGAAGGAGGATTTTCTAGTATCAGTACTTATAAAGCCGTGGTAATATTTTTAAGTGTGTATTAGGCCCAGAGTTGAACACAATGACCGATACTATAGAACAATCCAATAGAATTTTCTGCAATGATGGAAATATTCAATCTTTAAGCTGTCTAAAATGGTAACCATTGCCCACATGTGGCTATTCAGCACTTGAAGGATAGCTTGTGTGACAAAAACATAAAATTCTTAGTATTATTTAGTATTAATCAATTTAAATTTAACTAGCCCCAGGTGACTATGGCTACCGTATTTGGCAGCACAGCTCTGTAATAGAGGCCCTACAGCCTGAGAAAAACAAGTATGGTAGCTCAGTATCAACTGAGGTGCTACAAATCCGTGGGGAAAAAGGAATTGGTTGTATGTAGGATAAAAACATATATGTATACAAATTTCAATCCCTACTTTACCCCATCTGCACAAATAAATTCCAGCTGCATTAAATTTGAAAACCAAATCTAAAAATCAAAATTTTAATAACACTTTTAGAGGCAATATAGGAGAACACCTTCCAGATCTTGGCATATGAAAAATCTCCTTAAGCGGAAACCAAAAGTACAACTCTCAAAGGTATTTATTGATAAATGTAGCAATATTAAAATTAAAAACATCTGCGCAACAAAAGATGCCATAAAATAGAGTAAGAATGCAAGCAACAGAACAAAAGAATATATTTGCCACCTATATAACTGACAAAGGATAATTATCCAGAATATACAAACAACTACGATCAACATGAAATAGCAAACAGCTCAACGGAAAGTACAGACAGCATGTACAAGGCGTGATTTCCAGAACAGGAAACCCTAATGGCCAATAAGAATAAGAAAACGACGTTTCACCTCCATAGTAAGGAGATGCAAACTAAGCCAACGGCAGAACACTGTCCATACTCACCAGAGTATCAGTGTAGTGGGTACTTGTCAATCTTGTCTGTCTAGCATCTAAACTCACTTCCTGTGATTGAGGAATTCCCCCACTTTTTGAATAAAGCCAGCCTTCTTCTAAGAAGCCACAAATGCCAGATGCTCGTGGTCCCAGCTTCCCTTGCAGCTGGGGCACGGCCACATGACCTAGGCTCTACCACTCAGATGCTGCTGACTATGAGTAACTCTTTCAAGAGGTATTGACGGAGATGGGACAGTAGAGTGCTGGGTCCACAGTGGCAGGGTAATGATAGGGGCATGCGGCATCAGGAGTGTTAGTGTGTACCTGCAGTGAGCTGTGCTTGGAGTTGATGGCAGCCTGGTAATGGTGTCCTCACTGGCCTGGATTTTGTACGTTCTATCCGGCTAAGCAGCACTGAACCTCGTCCCTCAGTCCTCGTGGTGAATGTTTCTGTAAACCACCCAATGTCCTTTACACATTTTTTTCCTCCTTGAATCAGCCAGAGTTTGTTTCTATTGAGTGTAATAGCTAATAACTCCAAATGTTGGTGAGGATGTGGGGAAATGGGATCTGTCATACACTATTGTGGGGAGGTAGGGCATTGGTTACAGACCCTTTTTAAAAGCAAACTGTCATGCATGTAAAGATGAAGATGCATGTATCCTAGGAGCCTGACTTTTTACTGCTAGGAACATAGATAGAAGGTCTTGTTCTTATGCACAGGTGGATGTGTATAAGCATTTCCATTGTAGTGACGTTTTCAGTAGTTTACATCGGAGGAAAGTGAGGCTCGCTGAGCTGCTGTCAAGGTTGTCCCTGTCCTGGTCCCTTCTGGCTCAGAAAATGTGTGTGTGTGTGTGTGTGTGTGTGTGCTGGGGAGAGGTGACAGGGATTACGGGGGCCATGCTGATCCTGCAGAGCAAGGGCTGAAGAAACCAGGGCTCAGGGTCCCTTCTTTTCCAATTCTTAACTTCAGTCGGAGCTCCTCTTTACCAACAATCAATGAAAATAAAGGTACGTTTTCCGAAGTACGTCCTGCAGAACATAATCCTGAGAGTGAATTTTTGAACAAAACTAGAGAAAGGAGCTTCTATTGAAAGATATGCAGATCATACCCCCTCCTGAATATTCACCATGCTCATTAGCATTGAAAAGACCCCTGAGAAGTCCTGCAGTTGTCTGGTATCCGCAGATCCACTGGTATAACCCAGTGATATACTCCGTCTTTGTTACAGAAACATCTGAAAACTGTATAGTTCTGATCTAAGGAACACATTTTGGGAAACAGTATCATAAATATCATAAACTATCACATCACCCTTCTGCTGAGATCTTCAGTGAGTTCTCTTTTCTGCAGTGGTGGCTCCCAAATTTGGACATATGCCAGAATCACCTAGAAAGCATTATTTAAAAATATCCATAGCCCAGTCCCACCTTAGACCTATATAATCAGATAGTTGGTGATTAGGGCCCAGACAGTTATGTATTTAGAAAATACCCCAGGGTAATTCCGATAGGCCTAGTTTAGAACGATTCACATATAAAAGAAATTCTGAATTTGGTTCTTGGCTCTGCCCGTGCATGGAAAACCCCAGTCTGCCTTTCTTCCACCCACTCCTTATGCTATGCCCCTCCGTGGACTGCTTTCCCCTCTTTCATCCAGTTTTCTGAACAATGGTGCTCTTTCTTCTTTGGCAGCCTAAGTTCACCTCCTACGTGAGAAATTTCCTGATTGCCTCTGTCTCTGAAGGTGGAATCTTTTCTTTATCTTCTTATAAAAATTTTTCTATAAGTTTAATGCGTGGTTCTCTCTTTTTCCCTGAACATTTTCTATTTGTCCAACCAGGTCTTTGTTCTCTGAAGGAGGGCAGTATCCTGTACTAGTTAGGCACCCGGCTTCAGACTGTGACATTTCTGAGTTTGATCTCAGACTGCAGTATGACTCTTACCTCTTCTCATTCTCAGTTTCTCCATCTGTAAAACTGATGAAAAAATGCAGCTTGAAGAGTTGCTGTAAAGGCTGTAGGGAAATAACAACTCCTAATGCTTAGTAAGTGCTCGACGGTGATTGCTATTCTTACAATCATTAGGATATACGTTCCTTAAGGACCGGGATTGCTGTTCTTTTGATTCTTCAAAATATACCCTCCTAAAAAAGTGCCTGGCATAGTGTAGCTGCTCGACCATTCCTCGTTAATGAGTTAATCTATTTGACTGCCTTCTATGTCTGTATCCTCAGGTCTTTGACTAGTACCTCGTATAAAGTAGGACTTTACAAACAAACTTCTGTTGATCGTGTTGATGACATTGCAATTCCTTTGCTTGCCACTTTTTGTGAACAGGGTGGTATTTACCTGTAGTGCCTCAGTTGTTTTTACCAGCCACACTTCTATTCTGTCTCTTTTTTTCCTTATATAGCATTTTTAAATTAAAAAAAAATTTAAGTTGATAGATTTAGGCGGTGCAAGTGTTTGTTCTTACATGGAGGAATTTTATAGTGGTGAAGTCAGGGCTTTTAGTGTACCTATCACTGGAATAGTGTACATTGTACCTGATAGGTAATTTCTCATCCCTCACCTCCCTCCCGCCTCTCTCCTTCTTAGTTTCCAATGTCCATTATACCACTCTGTATGACCAGGTATATCCATCTTTTAACTCCCACTTATAAGTCACTTATCTCACTTGTAAGTGAGAACATGTGGTATTTATTTTTTTGTTCCTGAGGTACTTCACTTAGGATAATGGTCTCCAGTTTTATCCAAGTTGCTACAAAAGACATTATTTCATTCCTTTTTATGGCTGCATAGTACTCCATGGTGTGTGTGTGTGTGTGTGTGTGTGTGTGTGTGTGCATATATACAAGTGCACATCACGTTTTCTTTATCCACTCATCGGTTAATGGGCACTTAGGTTAATTCCGTATCTTTGCAATAGTGAGTTGTGCTATGATAAACATTTCGATACAGGTGTCTTTTTGATATAATAACTTCTTTTCCTTTGGGTAGATACTCAGTAGTAGGATTGCTGGATTGGTAGGTCTACTTTGACTCTTTGAGGAATCTCCATACTATTTTAACTAGAGGTTATGCTAATTTACATTCCTATCGGCAGTGTATAGGCGTTCTTTTTGTTTAGTGGAAGGATTCACACCCCAGTTTTAGTCCAGGAGGAGATACGTGATCTATGTTTGTCCAGTGAGAACATTCAGTCTTCTGAGTGGGCCAGATATGAGCATTTGACTGATGTCAGATTAGTAGAAACTCAGTTCTGGATCTTTGAAATAGTTGAGACAGCAAAACTGTCTCTTTCTCTCTCTCTTTTTTTCTTGGATTGCTGGTTATAATAACATTGTCAGTTTGAAATGCCAGGGAAACTGGACACAGAAAGCTCACCTGAGGAAAGAACCAACAGAGAATAAAATGGAGCTGGAAATACAGAGCAAAAGTGGCTAAATGCTGATGACATCGTTTAAGCTCCTGGATTCAGCTGTGCCTGAAGCCAACTCTTGCTCTGGAATTTCCGGTTACAGTGAGCCCATGACTTGGGACTTGGCTCACACTTTTCTTTGCTGAAGCCAGTTTGTAGTGAGTGTGTCCCACTTGCAGGCAGAGAACTCTTCACAGTGTGGTGGCTCTCGGAGTGCGATGCCCAGAGCAGTAACATCGACTCACCTGGAAACCTGCCTGCAACCTGCATTTCCCTCCGATTTCCTCCATCTTCACTTGTCTGAGGCCCAACCCAGCTGACCCCCTCTTGAAACCAGATTAACCACAAGGCCACTATTTTTAACTATAATGATGCCTACTGTATTATACCACTCACCTCCTAAGTCTTTTGTCCACTAGAATATGAGCTCCGGAGTCATTGATGTTATCTCATTTATTTCTGATACTTCCATTGCACCCAGAACAGAGTCTGAAAAGTGGTCAAGAATTGCTTAAGGCTCCTGACTTGTATTTTCAGATAACCTCCTTCCCAAAAGTCCATTTAAGAAGGTAGCACCTTCTTAATTAGAGCTGTTAGCACCCAAAAGTGTGTTTGCAGAACTTGTCTCCCTTGGGTGATTTAAGGTTATGAAGTGCAGACCCTTGTTGGGAGCGCCTGGGAAGCAGCTGTCCTGGCTTCAGACATGGCTGGCTGTATAGACGGCCCAGGAGAAGCATAATCCGGGGCCGTGCTAATTGTTCTTGCCTTGCTGAGTTAGACATTACGTCTGCATGTGACTGGAGGTCGATGGAATGAAACAATCCCTCAAGGAAGCTAATAGAAAGTCAATTACTTTGGCCCTTGAAATTGCTTTTGAAACAGTCCCTTGCTGGGCCTTGCAGGAGGGAGCTTGCCACACTCGTCTCTGGTGGGTGGATGAAGGGCCCTGAGGATCACCTTGGGGCCTTGACTCATGTGGCGCGAGGAAGCCCCTCTCTTTCCAGCACCACAAACAGACACGTCATCTCTCCCGGCTGGGGCACCCTGCCTCAGCCCCTCGCTCTGAATCCAAATCAACGGATGACTTGCATAGTGTCCAGGCTTCCCTTCCACTGAAGTAGACAAGGACTGTGCAGGAATCTTTCAGCCCTGAGCAGGCTCATCCACACCTGGGAAGGCCGCTCGGTCTGGCCCCCTGGCCAGCGGGGCTGCACTTCGGGGGTCTCTGGCAGGGGCATCTCAGCTCTCCACCCCTGACCCCGGCATCGGCCTGTGTCTCCCATCAAATGCGAGGCCCCAGGGCTCAGGACAGATCTTGGCTCCAGAAAAGGTGTGGCTCTTGCTGTCCGCACCCGGCACATTTTAGTGCTGTTGAGCTAAGTGTGAACAGCTTCTTGTTTCAACAACTGCTCCGGACACTCATCTTTCTTGCTTTGGAAAAATACAGCAAAGCAGTTCGGAAATAAAACTTCAGCCCTTGGCAGAGAAGCTCTCATTACCCAATAAGTGAAAAAGGAGGGAACCATCCAGAGGTTAAAGGACAGGGCGCTTCGCATCAGCTTGAGGGAAAGCCCAGAGGGTGACAGCTTTTTATTAGGAAGGACGGCTTGCTCCTGGGATGGAAGGAAACTCGCTTTCAGTTCAGTCTGGCTGCAAACACCCCACCAACAATGTCTCTGCTTCTATTCTCAGCCACTGATTTTTCCTCACTTTGAGCCCATTAAGGCATGTTCTTTTCTGTTTTTTCTCGGAAAAAATAAGGACTATTCAGAAGCTCAGAAATGAGGGGCCGTGTAGGGAGGTTAGAAGAACATAGGAGTGACTAAAACTGGTTTGATAGGTGTGACGGATCTCAGGCCGGACTCTGCTCTGGCTTCCCGTGGTGACCTGGGGCCTGCCCTGCTCCCAGCTTATTACAACAGCTCCTCCCTCAGCCCCTGCAGAGGGGGTCGAGCTCCGGAACACCTGGCAGGTAGGGCTGAATGAGGTCCAGGCCACTGTTCCCAGCCTGCTTGTAACAAAACCAGGCGACAAGAAAGAGGTCCTCTGGAACCTCTCAGCCCTGCTCTGGGACCCATCCCCTTTTCCAGGTCTTTCAGATCAGGGCGGGCTGATGCCCTGGAAGTGGGGTCCACTCTGAGAAAGGCAAGTTTTGCCTCTTCGTTATTACACAGTGTATTCGGCTGCTCCCCCATTTCTTCCCGTGTACCCTTGGTGCTGTGTGCATGTGTGTGTATGTACGTGTGCATGAGTGTGTGTGTGTGTGTGTGTGTGTGTGTGTATGTGATGGGGAGTTACGAGTGATTCTGAGACAGAGGAGGCTCAGTCCCTAACCTCGTGGATTGACTCCTGCCTTTTCTATTCCTATTCCTCCACGCCTGCACCCGGCTTAGAGTAGCAAGTCTTTTTGGGGAGGGGGTGCTGCCAAGTGCCTCTATTAGGTAGGTACACTTTCTGTCTCTTGTTTGCTTCCTCCTACAGACTGGGGGGGATCAGGGTGGACAGTGCACCTGCCGCCAGAACTGTGGACAACCAGTTCCTCCCAGTTCACAGAAATGGTGGCTCACAGGTGAGGGCGGAGCAGCTGTCAGAGGTAGGCGTGGGAGAAACCAGAACTTCATAAAACTTGCGAGATCCCTCCGACTGCACTGCTCCTGGGCCTGGGCCTACACTGTTCTCTGCTCTTCCTCCTTGTACTAGGAACACAGCCCTTCCTTTCGGGAGAGTGTAGGCAACTCGTCATGTGTTAGGTCAAACACTGCTGTTCTTATTGGTGGTAATGAACTTGGCACAATCGTTAAGTCTTTTGCCATCGGCTTGGGCCACCTTCACATAATGTACGATCCAGGTGCCCGCTGACGTTCTGGCGTTTCAATCTGTGTGGTTTAGTTTGGCTGAGCTGGGACCCTGAGGCTGGCAGTGCAGACAAAGCCAGGCCACGCCCCGCACTCCCTCCGCCCCAGCCTACTGACGGGCAAGGCGGCACCAGGAGTAAGAGGGGGAGAGAAACTGTGACTGAGAGTTAAGGGCAAGATGAGGACGAGAGATATGGGGTGGGGGAGTGTCTTTTCCATCTGCCCCTCGTCTGGGTTTGGACCCTCACGGTGAAGGCTTGCAAGTCAAAGGTTGATAGAACTGGTCTGAAGGAGCCATGCAAGGTCTGCACCAGGACGGTGCTGCGGAGCTGAGGGTCCTTAGAGTGGCCAAGCCAAGAGGCTGTGAATTCCCTGCTTTGACCTGGAAGCCAGGATGGGCCTGACTCCCGAGGATTGTAAATTTGAGGAGAACGGGACGTTGGGGTGCTCCCCAGCAGGGGCTGTGTGCCTCATGTTGGTTTCAGGCTGTGGGGATTGACAAGTGGGAGGTGGAGAGGGAGAATAACAGGAAGGTCAGTCTGCAGCGCAGACAGTGGGCACACGTGAAATCTTTTGGGAGAAGACTGTGCTGGGGGCAAGTCCCTGTTTGGGCAGGGAGACGAGGACTTGGAACCATTGTGACCTGAGCAATAGTGCGAATGGGTCTCGAGCTGTGAAGTGATGAACTGGTGAGAGACTGCACATCCCTGCCACGTGTAGTGACCCAAACCTGGAAGACCGGAGTCCCATAGGGGACAGCACATGGGTCAGGGAGGAAGCAGAGGTGGGTTCTGCGAATGGCTTTGCTCAGAGGAGTGTCTGCTGCGGCTGGGGTGCTGCTGTCTTCCCTCGGCACAGGCAGCATTCAAGAGTAGCCCAGGAGGGTTCAGGGCTCAGGAACTGGGTGCCGTCCAGTTCTTCCTGAAGGAGGTAGGAGGTCTCTGCAGTGTGTGCGCGTGTGTGTGTGTGTGTGCACATGTGCAAGCATTATCTCTGCCTTGGGACCATGAAACTTGGGACAGAGACTCCAAGAGTGGAGCTGAGGCAAACAGCAGGAGTGCTGGGGAGGTGAGGTCCATAATATTAACAAACTTCTGCTACTGTAGCTGCTGCTGCAGCTGTGGGCTCATGTGCATGCCAGGCTGGGCTGGCAGAGAGGAAAGCACTCCTGCTACACTACACTAGACAGTTTTGATGCTGTATTAGAGTGCACCGTGCTGCAGTAACAGACAGACAGATGCCTTCGAGGCTTACACAACATAAAAGTTTATTTCTCGCTTTCCTATGTGTAGTGTTTGGTTGGCTCTGCAGAGCTGCCCTCCTCTAAGAAGTGACGCAGAGGTTTTGGTGGCTTCCCTTGGCTGGACACGCCAGCTGGGACATGTGTTCAAAGTTGCTTAAGCAGGGAAAGAGAGACGGGGAGAAAACACATCAGCTGTTCACTGCAGGGGCTCAGAAGGGTCACACTGAGGTGTCCCAAGACACTGGAGCTCCCATTTCATTTGCCACACAGGTCAGGAGGCCCCCCGGGCACCACAGGGCACTGTGTAGCTATTGGGTGAGCATTACCTCTGTCTGCCCCACATGACTTTTTTTGGAAGATGAGGAAAAATAAGTTGTTCTCTAAAATGCTGAAATTTTCATGTGATGAGAGTAGCTCTTGACATAAATATTTTAAGGCCGACAGAATCTTTACAGCGAAGTGAGATATAAGATGGAAGATATTATCTGGTTGGAATTCAAGTGCGCCAGAGCAAGGGTAGCCACTGGTCACCCTACCTCATCCTTCTGGTCACTCGAAAGACAGGTCAGCTCAACCCCTTGAAGCCTCCGAATGCATAGAGCTGTGATTGGGATACTGGATGAAATGGCTTTTTTTTTTTTTTTTTTCAGTGAAATTTCCTATTTGCTTCCATAGACCCAGGAGGATGTGTCTTGAATCACCAGGTAGCTGTCCAAATTTCAAGCGAGAGAGGAGTGGGAATGCCAGACAGGGGGTGGGGCAGACAGAGAAGGGTCTGGGGGAGGGGGAGGCTGGAGAAACTGGTGGGTGGATGGATGGGGGACCCCCTGGCACAAGGCCTGCCACGGCCGTCCCGCGGCCCAGGAATACGTGGGAATCCTGGGAGAGGATTTCCCAGCTGGTGACTAAGAAAGGAAAGTGTTAAAAGAAAAACCTTAGACAAATTAAATTTAACAGAGTTTAATTGAGCAAAGGACAATTGGCGAATCTGGCAGCCCCGAAGCAGAATAGGTTCAAAGAGACTGTGGCTGAGGCCTGGTGGGAGAAAATTTATGGACAAGGAAAGGAAAGTGACCTGTAGAAAACTGAAGTGAATACAGAAGTAGCCGGATTGGTTCCAGCTCTGCATTTGCCTTAGTTGAACATGGTTTGAACAGCTGGCTGCCTTTGGCCAAAACTCAGTGATTAGCACAGAGTAGGTTAAAGCCTGTTTACACATCCAGTTAGTTTACAGTTCACTATGTGCAGAGAAACCTTTACCAGGCTTAAAACATGTAAGGAGGCAGATTTAGGCCAAACTTAATCTAACAAAAGGAATTGTGGAAGAGGTCTAGAGAATCCTAGTTAGATTCTTGAGCTCCTGTGGCCCACTCCCTTCCCCACGAGCCCCCTGAATAGGGCTCGGAGTTGCAGGACACCCCTTAAGAGACCAAAGATGCATCTCTCGAATCCTCATGGCCCAGCACCCTAAGAATTCAGAGGCAAGGGCCGTGTTTTCTTCCCTGAAGTTTTACTTTATAGTGCTGTGGTTCTTGCTGCAGAAGATGCTAAGGCAGAAAAATAATGCAGAGTGTTCCTCTTTCATTCCAGTCTAACTGGAAAATGTGAGCAGGACTTAGCAGCTAATTTTGTGGCTGAACATTTTTAAGGATGCTTTTAAAAATTCAAATGAAGACTCTCTCATTTATCTAGGCTTCCCCACCCCCCTCCTTAAAGAGAAATTGAATTTTGTCCCACCAAGGCTGCTCATATCTCTGGCTGGAGAGGAGGACTGCGTTCTTCTCCCTGAATTTGAACTTTACATGGCACTTTGGAGGGCATTGTCCTCGTTCCTGTCTCCCTCCACTGCATGCTGCCTCCTCCAGCCTGCTCTCTTTCAAGAAAATCACACAGTTTGGAACACACATCGGTTTTAGCCTTCAGCTGGTGGTGGGGTGAGTGGGTGACATAGCGTAGTGGAATCACATAGGCACCAGTCTGTGGACCTGAACTTGAGCCCTGGCTTTGCTCCACAGTGGGCTTCTGCTAAGTGACTTCATTCCTTTGTGCCTTTACAGTCTCATCTCATCTCCTTTGGGGACTATGAAACTTACACAAAGCATTTATCATTATCCCAGTTGCATAGTAGGGATGCACAAATAGAAGCTAATGTCACCATTATTTGGGGGTGGAGACAGAGCTGAACAAGGCCTCTGGAAAGTTTTGACCTTCTCATCTTTCCAGAAGAGTGGTTTTGAGTCTTATCTTGGTCACAGACTCATTCAAGAGTCTGATGAACGCCCTGGTATCTTCCCCCAGAAAAAAGAAATAGTCAGATGATGGAGAAGTTTGCATGCATATTTATCAATTGCTTAAGATAGCTCAGTAGTTCTCAACCTGTTTGATATGAATATCCTTTTTTAAATAACAATATGTCTTGACTTCTACTCCCCTCTCCCAACCTGATAGTAGTGGCACTTCTTATCTTGTTGATGGAGAAAATACCTAATGACACACAGCTACTCTGAATTTGGTAATACTCTTAAATTATTCTGCATTTTGTTAATCACAGCAACATCTACATAGATTTGAAAGGAAAAGTTGTAAATATATCTATGGGCTGCATGATTTATTCCGTCTGCATTCAATGTTTGGTGCCCACGCCTATTCCTCCATTGTTAGAAATCTTTCCAATAGACAGGTTTATGGAATCAGAGACTGGAAGGAAATCAAAGGACTGTTCAATCCAGCTCCATTATTTTATATAACACAGAGGTCAAAGGAGGGAAAACAACTTTTCCAAAATCACACAGCCAGATGGTATTAGAGGGGAGACCAGAACCCAGGATCCCCACGGTCCCGCTGCTGCCGGAAGTCAACTCTCTCTGGTAGTCCCGGGTTGGTAGAAATCCTTCCCTTTCTATCAGCCAGTGGCAGTGACTCGTGGGGAGTGAATTGGGAAATAAAGGCTTGGCAGGTAA
The DNA here is from genome assembly GCA_028533085.1 of Varecia variegata. Classification (NCBI taxonomy): domain Eukaryota; kingdom Metazoa; phylum Chordata; class Mammalia; order Primates; family Lemuridae; genus Varecia; species Varecia variegata. The sequence goes on from CM052438.1 coordinate 5,610,775, forward strand.
CTCCAGTATCAAAGCTAGAGTGACTGTATAATTTGTCTCCTAAACTGGGACATGTTTGAGAATGAAAGGGACTGCTATTAATAATTATGCCAGGGCAGTAAGTGTCACTAGGACTGTTCTGGGCAAGCTGGGACATATGGTCACCTTACCAGAAACCCTCAAAAGCCTTCCAAGAGCCTATTTCAGGCACGTTAAGAGCCATTGCACAATAGGGACATCTTGCTTGGAGGAAGTTGGGCCCAGTGTCTACCTTTGCATTTTGCCAGCTTCATGTCTTGAGAGCACAGCAAAAAAAGCCTCAAATTCTGGAAACTCATTAGGAATTACTTGTCTCTTGCTGTAAACTTCCAAGAGGTTTTTTGTTCCCTATTTCTCACCCCCACCCTACCTTGAAGATGCCTATAGTTTCCTAGCAGAGGGGCTGGGAGGAGCTAATATTATGAAGAGAAAGGACTAAGGAAGAGATGGCCTGTGCTGCTGACTTCACCTTAGTGGGTGATCCCACGCAGGTCACTGCCTGCAGACCTGCAGAGGGGACTTTCCCGGTGGGAAGAGAGTGTTCGCTTCTGGCTCTAAGGCCAAAGGGATCTGATCCTTACAGACTTAACAGGGGTAGGGGCTTATTGTCCTGGAGAGTGCTTGGGACTGGGTGCCCTTGGGGTAAACTTGGGCAATTGTTTTTTCTCTACTTAGTTTCCTAATCTATGAGATTAGAGGCTGGACTAATGCACTGGTGCTCTGTGTTAGTCAGAGTGGGATGATCTGTGTTGTGTTAACAGATAACCCCCAAATCTAAATGAGTTAACAAATGAGGATCTGTTTCTCACTCATGCTACTGTTTAACATGGGTGTGCAGGGTGGGTGCTGCTGCTCTTTGTAGCCTCACAGGGTCCCAGTCTCCATTGCATGGCACATCCTTCCACGATGGCTATGGCGGGGAATGGGAAAGTGGTAACTCAGTGTTGGTAACTACATATTTGCACCTAAGAGTGACATGTGCCATTCACATCTCACTGGCCAGAATCAGTCACATGGCCATACCTGACCTCAAGCAGTCAAAGAAGAGTAATCTTACTGAATGTCCAAAGCCTAGAATATCAGAATATTTGTAAATACTACCATGAATGCTCCACCCTTAATTCTTTTAAAATTTTAAAATTTACAGTAGAAGACTCATTTTCTTCCTACTCCCCAAATGAAGTCTAATTGAGAAGCATACAATATAAAATAGGTAGCAGTGAAGCTAATCTGGTTGAAATGGGAGTTGATAACCCAGGTCTTCACCCTTCGGTGACAACAGGATAATTGCTGTCTTTTCAGGAAGGCCACTTGATAACATTGGAGATGATGGATTGGGGTACAGGAGAGAAAGGACTAGTTAAGTGACTCCTTACAATTTTGTAGACAATGGAGAATGAGGGCTGGACTAGATGAGACGGGAAGGTATATTAGTTATCTATAGCTGTGTGAAAATTACCCCAAAATTAGAGGCTTTAAAGAATACATGTTTATTAACTCACAGTTTCTGTGTGTCAGGAATCTGTGGGTCCCCTGCTCCAGGGTTTGCCCCAAGCGACAGTTAAGGTGATGACCAAGGCTGCTATCATCTCGAGGTTCGGCTGGGCAGGATCCCTTTCCAAGGACTCTCAGAAGCTGTTGGCGGGGTTCAGTTCCTGGGGAGCTGTTGAACTGAGGTCTCAGTCCCTTGCAGGCTGTTGGCTGGAGGCTGCTCCCAGTTCCCTGCCCTGTAGCTGGCTCTCTCCATCAGAACACACGGAGCCAGAGAGTGGGAGCAAGGTAGAAGTGTCCGTGTTTCATAACCTGAGGATGAAAGTGACATCCCATCACCTTTGCCATATTCTACTGGTTGAAAGTCACAGGGTCCAGCCCATGTGCAGGAGCTCAGCCCAGGGGATTGTCCAAGCCTGTGGACACCAGAAGGGGAGGTCACTGGGAGCCACATCAGATGCCACCTGCTGCAGGAGGATTAGGGAGAGCTCCAGACACCTGAACATGGACAAGGGTAAGGGCTTGTGGGGTTACGGGGATGAAGGAGGAGTAGATGATGCCTCCAGAGCTTTAATTTGGACAAGGATGACTGGTGGTGCCATTATGTGGAATGGGCATGGCAGAGAGAGGAGACCCGGCAGTGAGTTAAGGCTTGAGACGTTGTCTGCCAACGGGGCATGGGTCGGTCCAGGCCTCTGACTCCTCAGAAACCCAGCACAAACTCCTGGGTGGACCCGCACACCCATCATGCTCTATTGTCTCCTCTCTTCTCTCTGTCTTGGAGCTTGCACCTTCTAAAGGAATTCGGAGTGCGGGCCACAGCAAGCAGAGGTGATTGAAGTGGATTTCACGTTTCAGTCCTTTCCACAGACATTGCCAGGCTCTGACACCTGCTCCAGGTCCTCACAGCCGCTACTAGAGCTGAGGAACCAAAGGGGTCATAGAGCCAGAACTGGCAGGAGTCTTTAGAAGAAAATGAAAAAGACACAAGGCTGTACATAGGCCTGCCAGGATCAACTCTCTATGAGAAATATAGCAAGTGGCTTATTTAACAGTTTTTTTCCATGTGTGTAAATTTCCTAAAAGGTTGACCTAAATGAGTTCTTACCAAGATCTGATAGCATGGGACAATGGAATAATCCTTTTTAATAGGATTACAGGCCCTGCTAAAGGAGACTGGTAGCTTTTAGGCTCTGCACTGTAATATGTGCTCAAAGACAGCACAGGAAAGAGAAGACAGAAGACAGGTTTCCTGTGTTGTTTATACTCCCTAAACTGCTAATATCTCTAGCTCAGAGTATCCTTGGCTACTCAAACCAAGGACATCTGGGATCCTCTTCTGGCATCGTCTCTAACTAGTTCTGAGTCTTTAGGCCTCTCTGGACTTCCATGAAAGGAGACCATGAACTAAATGATCCCTCAAGGACAGAGCAGTGGGTCTTGGTTTCTTCAGGTCGTCCTTCCCCCAAGGTCTCCTCCTGTCTCCATTATTCCGGATTCTTTACTGCAGGGATCAGTGGGGAAGAGACTGCAGGCCTGGCCCAGGGGGTCTCCGGACGAGGCTCCGTGTGCTGGAGCGCGGGCTGTTCCTGGCTCCGATGACGCCAGCCACGGGCGTTCACTCATGCATTGCAGAAGGTGCTGCCATGCGGGGGCGGAGGTGGAAAGGTATCTCCAGTGCCAAGCAGCCTTCTGGGTGACCGGCCTCCTCTCCTTCACTCACGTTTGGAGACGGAGTGCTGGCGGACACACAGGGGAACCCGCTCTGAATGTTAAAGGGAATTCCTTCTAGAACAATGCATCCTGTGAATGGCAAGGTCAATCAAGAAGGAAAAAAATTCAATTCCATCCTCACAAAGGCAGGTGAGGGCTGTGTCACATCGGTAGCAAACTGTTAATTAAGAATGTATTCTGCAAAGGATCCCACGCTCAGTGCGCCGGCATGCCTTAAGTCAGCACTTTAAAGGCAATAAAGTTAATTCGAAAATATATTCAGAGTCACAATGAGGAAATGAAAACAATATTTTGTCAAAATTTCATTCAACTGATGAAACACAGAGAGGCTATTTTATTAATCACCAGCTTTAATGTTCTGTATATCAACTCAGTTAAAAAAAAGCTTGTTTTTTTTTAATCCTCAATCAAGCTCTTTATGTGTCTAGCAAGATACAACTTGCTTATTTGAGGAAAATGATTTTTTTTTCTGCCTATGGACCTCACTTACACAAAAGACCATTTCTTATTCACCATTACCTAGGTCCACACTTTGGGTCTTTCTTGCCTTGCCTTGGGAGTGAACCACACATTGCTTTGCCCATCAGGGCTCAAGATCGAAGGTGGGTATTTGGGAAGAGAAGTGAGTGAGGTCACACGTGGAATCTGAGGCCAGGGGATGGCAGAGTAGAAGGAGCAAAGTCAGCCAATTAACCAACACCCTTTTATTAAGCACTTGCTGTGTGCATAGAAGCATGGGATACAGAAGCATGAACCAGAGTGCTTGCCCCCAGGTGGCTTTTAGGGAAAACAGTGTCAGTGAGTAGCAGGTTAACCCTGGAGAGAAGGGATCATGCCTATCTTGTTGTGGCTGTGTGCTCAGTGCCTTGAATAATACATGACACGCAAAAAAAAAAAAATGTTGATATTCGAATGACTGAATGTGAAAAACATGGAGGGCAAATGGTGTTCAGGAAAAGGACACATTGGTTTGGGCTCAGGAGCCAGAGCATGTGCAGGAGGGGCACATGCCCTGAGCTTGCAAGTCCCTGTGCCTGGATCATGCTGTCTCCCTCCCTGCTTTTCTTTGCCTGCCAAATCCATCTAGTACTTCACAGTTCTTTTTGCATTTTCTCCAAGTTATCTTCTTTGATCTTGAAGCCAAAAGAGATCTTCCACTCTTTGCACTCCAATTGCATTTTATTGTAACTAGTAATAGGCATTTATAAGGCATTTATCATACATTTCAATGGAGGATAGTCGGGAGAAATGAGCTGGACTCTTTTTGAAAACATCCCATTTAATTTTTACAATAACCCCAGCGGAAAAGAACTATTATTATCTCCTCTTAACAGCAGGGGATACAGGCAAAGGAAGGCTGAGGAACTTCCCAAAGAGCCCAGAGCTGGTAAGAGGTGGTCCAAAGTGGACTCAGGTCTGCTGGGCTCCAAGACCCAGTTTACAATCAGTACGTCATGCTGCTCTCCCCTCCTCTCCTCCATCCTCCTACTCCTGGTCCTTCCCCTGGAACATATGTGGGAGATTCATATACAGTACGTAGATTTAACACTTGCAGGAGACAGTAGGCATGGCATGTCTCGCTCTGCATGTTCACAACTTTGCACAAGATAGATACTCAAACTTGTCTGGTAGATCAACAGAGAATGAGCCCAACCACACATGAGCTGTCTGTGCCTCAGCCCTGATTGGACACCTTTCCTGCTTCTGTTGTCCAAATGAAGCCCATAATCGTCTCCCCTTCTTGCCAGCCTCCCCAGTCTCAGCTGGGCGGCCAATCCAACATGGGAGGGCTGGCACTTAATGAGCCCAGGGCTCCATATCTGATGGACCCATACTCCATTTAATGCATAGAGCTCATATGATGAGCCAATGTTATATGTATTTTAGAATTCCAAATTCAAATCCAAGAAATATTTACTGAATACCATGAGACAAAACACAGTCTTCAAAGATTAGTAGAGAGAGGGGACAAGAGAAATGAAAGAGATGATTTTGCGACTTCCAGGAGGGTGGGAGGGTGGCAGACAGGACATAGAAATAAGGCTAGATCAGGCGGTTCCTCAAAGCTGATTCAGCCCTGGAAACGGTGTTTTCTGGACTCTAGACTGTCCTGCCTGGGAGTTGTTGGTGTGAAAGCTGACACAGGTTTGCTGTGATTCCCACACTCACCTGCCTGGCCTGCTTCTTGCCCAGGAGGTGCATTTACACACCTGCTCTCCACATTTGAGAGGTGGCCTGTCTGTGGTCACAGGTCAGATGACAACACCGGGCACAAGTAGAGTTGAATTCCAAGTCTTGGCCTCCTTGGAATTGTGCTCAGACAATGAATGTGACCCTGACCTCTTCAAGGACAAGCAGAGGTGACCCAAGAGTTCTGATTTGGATGGAAACCACATTCACGAATGCTGTCCCTGCTCAGACTTGGTGGACCTCCAGTCCCAATTACTAGCCAGTTCTGCATGTCCACTTAGGTTATTTTCACCTCAGCCTTAATATGCAACTTTGTAACTTGGATTTCTGTTTGATTTCTTACACCTTTCTCTCTTTGCCCCATGGTTGACTGGATTTTCTTATTGGAGGAACCTCTTTGTGACCCTTTGGCCATGTTTGCCTGTTGTACTTAAGCTCCTGACTCCACACTATGGCCTCAGCTTCAGACTTTGTGTTTTGAGAAGGAATATTCTTGACCAAAGCCATCAGTCCTGTCTCAGCCCAGCAGCAGCCCCTGTATATAGATCCTCTTTCTAATTAGTCCCTCCTGGGTGTCCCCATGCTTCTGTGAGCCAGGCCATTCTCCCTGCCAGCCTTGCCCAAAGCTAAGTTCACCTTTGAACATTTTTGTTTGGGTCATCAGGAAGGGGACCTTCGGTGCATTCCAAATCTCTAAGATAAGTTTGCAAAGGTGCTGCTGGGCTGCTTCTCAGTCTAGATCAGTCCCATATATGATCTAGCCTTATTTCTGTGTCCTGTTTCCCACCCTTCCACCCTCCTGGAAGTCACAGAACCTTCTCTTTCATTTCTCTGGTCCCCTCTCTCTCTTCTAATCTTTGAGGACTGTGTTTCTACTCATCGTTTTCAGTAAATATTTCTTGGATTTGAATTTGGAATTCTAAATGGAATTCTAAATAAATGATGATTTATGCATGGTGAGTGGAAAAGCATTCTGTGTTCACTCCTTTAAAACCCAGTAATGACCTAGGGGAAGAACAGTACATCTTATCTGTATCTGCTCTTTTCTCTGTATCTGTGTCTCTTTCTCTATCTAAATCTGTATATCTACATCTATATTTGTAGGCATAGGAATGCAATGGTGTGAATTTAGTAGTCAAGCATGACTTTGTCATGCCATTGTCTATTATTTATATTTGACTTGGTAGAAGTTGACACTTACTTGTAATGCAAAGGTATAAAATTCCATCATACTCTTCTAAAAATGTATATGTAAATATAGGCCAACCCCTTCAAGTGAAATAAAAATATATAGCATTTGTCTGTGTGCTATGGAGAAGCACATAGAATCATGTCAGAATAGTACCCCCTTGGAAAATGAGACTCTAATTGAATAACCTTGGGCAAGTCCCTCAAACTCTCAGAGCCTCAGTTTCCTCATCAGCAAAAAAAAAAAAAAAAAAAAGAAGGAGAAGGAGAAGAAAGATTTAGACCAGATGATCTCTGAAGGGAGCCCAACTCCTGTGATCCAGAAGTTTACGATATTTGACTGTCATGGTTTAATGAATAGTTTTTACTCAAAGTCTAGTCTTATAGAATCTTTTTATTTTTATAATATTACAATTGCATGCAGAAGAACAGAATCCTCCTGGGTCTGGTTTGTGCATCATTCAAGGTATAGTTAGGAAACCCATGCCAGGTTGTTTAGCAGAGAGAATTTAATAAAAGGAATCAGCTACAAAGAATTGGAAGCATGGCAAAGCCGAGGAGGAGAGAGAAAAGGAACTCAAAGATTAGCAACAGCAGGAAGTTACTATCATCCTTGAGCTGTAGGGACAAAGGCAGAGGTAGTTTTGTCAGAGCACAAGATCCAAGGCTTCTACAGGGAGAAAGGGTGATGGAGAGAGAGACACTAAGGAGACATGGAGCCACGTTGGGACATAACTACTGCCAGGAGTGTCACTTGAAGGCTAAAGGGAGAGAAAAGTAGAAATGGCATGGCTTGTTTTTTCCCCTTTCCCACCATTTGATTCAGGAAGCTGAGGGAAGCCAGAGGGCAAGGGAGTCTGGGAGGTGTTGTGTGCAGTGGTCAGAGCCCCGCAATACAGAGCAGGCGAAGCTGGGAGGGGGGGAAGGGGAGGGATCGGCCTGGGCAGTGCCCTCTAATGCCTTTGTGAGCCCCACCCTCGCCTGGCTTACCAGTGCCTGGCTGCCTGAGAAAGGGACTCCTATGTGGAAAGATGTTTCTTAGGCCTTTTCAACCCCTGTCACCTAACATTTGGATTGACCTGGTAAGCAGCTTCTAGGTTCTCATTTATAGCTAATCTGTGAGATTACCAATTAATAACTATAATTTCTGAATACCTGATGTGTACAAAGCAGTTTATATACGATATCCCTTTCTATCCTCTGGCAACCCTGCTTGGAAGATATAAATATCCGTATTTTAAAGAATGAGGTGGAGCAACATACCCAAAGGCTACAGCTGGATGTGTAGGAGGTGGATGAGACACAGGAAATTCTGACTCCAAAGCTCTTTCTCAAATAGAAGCAAGGCCAAGTTCACCATTTTATAAGGAATGCCATTTTGATTTCTGGAAGCAATGACTTTGAAATGCCAGGAAGCAGTAGTAACAGCAAACACTCAGGGAGGGAGTGACCACTGGGCCCCAAACCTTCCGAGAAGCTCTGCCTGGAAGGCAGCTCCGCACCCCTCCCACCCCTCCCATCCAGGGGGCATCCGGCTTCCTGGCAGCTTGTTGGGATCATGTGCTTCTTGGCCCTTATAACCAAATTTCTCTATTTACAGAATTGCACTCGGCTGGTAAACGTGGTTGTGGAACACAGGATAATACAGATGCTATTCGGAAGAAGTTGCTGAGTAAGGCCATTAAAGCCAAGAGTAAAAATGAGGGGGGGAGATAAGCGGGTTGTTTTCCCCCCTCTGAGAGAAGAAAGGCTGGTGGCCATGACGGTGGAGAGCTAGAGCCCAAGCGGGTGCAGGCCAGCGTAGGAGGAACGGGATGGAAATGGAACAGTGCGGAGTGGGAGATGTGAAAGAAGTGGACGAGCCCCAGGAGCTGATGGTCTGGGAGGTGAAGGCAGGAAGCAAGAAGATGTGATGAGGTCATGAGGGCTCTGCCCTCACAAATCAATTAATGTTATTCCAGGAGTGGGTTAGTCATCGAAAATGGACCACCTAGGCTCCCTGAGCCTCAGATCCTTTCTTTAATTGATTAATGGTGTTAATAATACTTCTTATCTTGTGGTCCAGATAAATGGAGAATATCTGGAGCCCAGCAGAATGTGAGGTCTGATGGAGAAACAGCTTACACATGACCAAGCTGGCTACCAGCCCAGCTTTCATTCACTATGTGTGGGGCTAGAAAAGCCACGTAACATGCCCTCCGGCCGTGGGTGACTGCTGGAGCAGCAGAAGGTGGCGGAGGCACCTGCAGTAACAGCAGCAGCATGCTCGGGATGATCTGTCACGCGGCACAGGGTTCTCATTGTAATTACATCAACAACAAGTCTCTATTCGAAAAAGGAGCTGGGTGTACAAGAGGCACCTCCCGCCAAAACAACAGGCACATTGGCAGCACCTGCCACTGCTGCTGCTGCTGGTGCCCTGGTGTCTTGGCATGGGCTGGCTTTGCTGGACGCTGGCCAGACAGAATGGGCAAAAAGGCCTCCACTCTCCTGACCCTGGGACTGTAGGTGGGGAGGCAAGCTTCCTTCAGTCACTGTCTAGAATTGTCACTTTCCTTCCTGACCAGAAAGAGAGAGAGACAAAAACAGACACAGACAGGGAAGTTTGAGAAAGGAGTAATACATGTATTCCAGGGGAACCGGCGAGGTGACAAAGCCCAGAAACCCTCAGAAACGTACACCTAAGGACGAAGGCAATATTTATATCTTGAGATTGTGATATAAAGGAGAGAAGAAGATATTATCCATGACATATATAAAAAATATATATTTTATACTTACATAGACTATTATTTTCTCCTTGAATGAGTAAATAACATCAGCAAGATAAACTGGGTTCTGAATGAGAGGTTGGGTAGGCTGGTGGCACTCCCAGGAAAGAGCACAGGGAATCACAGGGAGTTGAGGGCAGAGTGAGAGACCCCTGAATGCTTTCTCTGGGTGTGGCATCGGAGGCCAAGCACAGAGGCAAGGTAGAAGGGGACACAATGGGCAGAATGCTGTAGACAAGGTGTCTCCTTGAAAGCACAAGTGCAGCTAAGCAGAGCCAGCCATGGATTACAAGTTATGAGGCCTGAGATTGATCCTGGCTCCTATCACCAAGTCACTGAGTAAGCAGTCTGGGGCTCAAACTCTGAGTCCTGCTTTGTTCATCTACACAGCAAAATAATGCAATGTTCATTATCTACGTTATAAGGTAGATGTGAGAATTAAATGATATAGGGCATGCAGCCTATTTCTCAGTCTGCATACAAAACTTATTAAATGCTTTAGAAGTATAAAATATATAAATATAGAAAATTGTGCTATTATCTAAGTTTCTTTCTACCAATTGAGTGCAATTCAATCCAGGAAGCTTCAACATTTATTAAGGACCTAACATGTACAAAGCATTGTGCTCACTTATGTGGAACATGCCTGTTGAAAAACACATCTTTCCCTTAGGAGGCTTAAGGATTTGTTGCATGGGGGGAGAGAGATGGATACACTCACAGCTAACAATGACACTAGGCGGCCAGTGGCACCATAGCCACATACACAAAAAGCTATGGGAGAGTTGAGGAAGAGCTGAATCCCAACTGGTGGGATGAGAAAAGCTGGATGGATAGCTTTGAAACAAGCTTTGAACTAGCTTTGAAAACTGAGAGAGAAGGGCTGGGCTTGGGGCTGGAAAGAGTTTCTGGAAGCTGGAAGGGTGGGGACCACGGCAAAAGGACAGGCAAAGTGTGTCTCTGTTGACACTCTGTTGAGTGTCTCTGTTAGTACTCTGTTGAGTACTAAATACGGCATCTTCTGGGGTGCAGGGAGACGGGAAGCTCCATTTCCGGGATCTCCGCCTCTCACTTCCTTCGTGACCTGGATGTACACCTGGCACGCACGCACTCTCCCCTGAGAGGCGTAGGACATTTGAGACCTGGTGATTGAGATTCTAGCTGAGTCGCTAGATCTGGGTTTTGTATTCTGTTTCTGTTTCTTGCAGACTGCCTAACCCTCAGCCTCCATTTCCATTACTGTTGCACATACGTCACAGCATTTGTTGTAATTATTAAATTACACAAAACACGAACACACATTAAACATCATGCATACATCTTACCTTCGTTCCTGTATTCTGTAGATTCTTTAATGGAGGTTGGGGGGAGAATATAAATTTTCCTTTATGTTTTAGTTGACAAGATCAAAAACGAGGATGTGAGAAACTCTTGTAGAATACACTGAACCAGCAGTGAAGGTAGACCCTGCCATTATCAGGAAAGTACCCAAGAGCTGTCTTTATTGCTCACTTAAAAGAGTTTTCTTTGTTGTATGTTGGAGGTTATACCTCTTGGTTTACAGAGAAACCCTTTAGAATGTGCAATTATTTGCGAAATTAATTTTGAGCAGTTGAACTTGTTGCCAAAGACAATACAAATGGGGAGGTAGTTATGTTTTTCCTCCTGAGATGTTTTGGGGGCAATTTACAGTGGATGCACAATTTTATTTAAAAAAAAGGGAGTAGTTGCTTTTCTCTCACCCGCAAACTCTGCCTAGGTAGCAAAAAGTAACTTGGGTCTGATGTGCAAACGCTGCAGATATCTTGCTCTAGAATTCCACACATCAAGCTCATCTCATGAAATTGCCTTACCAGCTCTGAAAGAGAGAATTAAGAGTATCCCAAACTGGTTCCTGGATCTCATCCAAAATATTTCAAATATTTGATATGACATATTATGAGTGGGGTGTTTTATTCCCCCAGGGCTTGGAGGAAGGAAATTCCTGACCACATAATTATATTCTGACCTCCTGAAATTCACCCTGCTCCTCCACTTTGCAAGGGTAATGCTATTCTTTCCCTTTTGAGTGGGGGCCTTGTGCTGGATGGGAGGGCAGTTCTCATTTTATCCACCTACTCCTTGGCTAAAGTGGCTGCTTTCTATACTAACAACGTCAGTCCCCTGCATTGTGTAAGGATTTAGGGCATCTGCTGTGTCTGATGTTAGGTGTGCTCTGAACTTAACTGAATTGCATTGGAGCAAATCAACAATGCCCTGTTGATACAAAAGCAGCCTTGCATGCCTGAGACAGGCTGGAAATCAGGACCCAAATGTACATGTTGACAGCACAACTTGTCCAGATGTAACAACTGCGATTTCTAAAGTCAAGTACCAACTGGTCTGGAAAAAGAGAGGTGAATTCAGTAAAATAAAACATTAGCTGTGCTTGCCTTTGACTGAATGCATATTGTTCTTAAAATAACTGCACAGTTGGATTTGAATTGTTTTTTTTATGATTGGTTTTGTTTACATTTGTTTTTTTTCAAGTAGTGCTTTCAAAAGATAATTTATGTCTGTAATCACATCCTTAACAAAACTAGCTAATCACCCAATTAAAATAAACATTTACAAAATAGGTAAAGTGAAAAATAGGTTGTTTTCATTACTACCTGGGATTCTTTCAGTGAATAACACTGGTGACCTCCTTGAGACAATGTTATCCTCTCCAGATCATAAAAGATGCCCCAGCATCAGAGGAAGCACACACAAGCTGAACCCCAGCTATAGCTCTTTGATTTGCAGATTCTTCAATACTAGGGACTTTTTAGTTTTTAGAAGATTGTCTGTTCCAATGTTGTTCTTAAGTTTGTAATATGTTCATAAATGTAAGATATTTTAAGAATAAAGTTGTATTAACAGATTAAGCCTTTGATTTGCCTTATTTCTATTCCTTCCGTTTCTTCAATCAGATTCCTCTCAGTAGAGGTAACCTCTATATTCAATTGAAAAACTATCCATATAGACTTTTAAACAGACATATAAATATCAAATATGTTGTGCATTTTTAAACTGTACATATTATGCAACTTAATTTTTTCACCTAATGAGATAATTGTAGGAGATCATTCCATGACAAAACATATAAGGCTTACCTCCTTTGGAAAAAAAAACTACATTGAATTCCATGGCATTAATATGCCATAGCAGATCAAGTCATTTTCTTATTGAAGGACATTTATGATGTTTTAACTTTTTCCTGCGATAATTATACAATGAAAATCCTTGAATGTGACATTTTGCATCTGTGACAAATATTTTTCTAGGGTAGGTAGCTAGAAGTGAAATTTTTGGGTTGAAGGATGTGTATATTTTAAATTTTAATAGAAACTGCCAAACTTATCTCTAAAACTGTTGTAACAATTTATATGCCCATCAACAGTATTTAAGAACTTGTTTCTGTACACCTGAGCCAATGTTTTCTATTATTACTATTTTAATATTTTATAAACTGATTAGTGAAACTGATATCTCATTGTTCTTTTATTAATAATTTGCTTTTTAATTGAGTTACTAACTGAGCAGTTTTGTATTTGCCCTGATCTCTTTAAAATTATTTTTTATTTAAAAAAATGAGTTCATGTCTGTAGTACAAAAAGCCAGAGAGTGCTCAAATGTTATAATAAAAACAAAATATCAACCCTCTCATTCCCTTTTTTATATTTGTTTCTTTCCCCAAAGACAAAACCTTTCAAATTATGATTGTTTTTGCCTCTGTATTTCTAAATAATGTTTATGCATCGCTATCTTTTGATTCTTCATTTTTCTGTATTATCTAGATATGACTTCTGAGGCAAAAACTGCAAGTATTCTAGCCAAATACATTCTTCCATTCTTGCCTACCAATAGTCTTCTATATACTATTGATAGGAAATGACAATGTTTCTAGCCAAATAACTGAGTTTTACCACTTCCCTTATAGATACAGTGGTTGATGATCTGTTAAGCAGAAGTTATTTAAAGGGAAAAGATCTTTAAAGGAAACTGACTCAACTGGCATATAAGTGAATTTTGGCTTCCCCCCATCCCTGCTTCTTCCTGCTTGGAACACAGATATTATGGCTGGAGCTTGAGTAGTTACCCTGTGACCATGAGACAAACTGAAAGATTGAATTGTCATATTAAAGATGATGGCACAGAAAAACAGAGGAAGCCCGGATCCTTGCTTTCCATGGAACTTCTCCATCCACTTAGCTTTGACTTTCTTACACCCTGATAATCATTTAATACTTATGAACCTGTATTTTAATTTTACATATTATGATCACATTTAAAAATATTCTCAGTGTGCACTGTCTCGAGGATGGACACACTTGTAGCTCTGACTCGGGCAGGGCAAAGGCAATATATGTAACCTAAACATCTGTACCCCTGTAATATTCTGAAAGAAAAAAAAAGACAATGAACATACACACACAAAAATAAATAAAATAAATAAAAATATTCTCTAGTTTCATGGAAAATGAAGATTTTGGTCCTGTTTTATTTTCTTCATGTTGTCTTGTGGTTCCCTTTGAAAGGCTAAAAGGCAAAAATGTCTTTTCTTCACTACCTTGAAACTAGAATTTTAATATATTTCTTAATGTTATTATGCATATTATACATGGATTTCTACAAAAGTTGTCACATATGGCAGGATTTCCTTCTTTCCTATGGCTGAATTATACACACACACACACACACACACACACAGTAACATATCTATCTTACTTAACTGCTACAAACATTAAGTATTTTCATACTTTTAAGTCGTTTCCAATTTATAACATCTTTTCCCCCATTTCTTTTATTACTAGTGATATCTGAACATTAAAAAAACTCTTTATTAGTCTTTTATATTTCCTCTTTTTTATTTTTAATAAACTGAAACTTTGTAGCTCTTGCCTGGTATCTCTCCATATCTTCCTCCCCTAATCCCCTGGTAACTACCACTCTATTCTCTGAGTTTGATATTTTAGATTCCCCTTACGAGCGCGATCTTTTATATTTCTTCTTTTGTGAATTTGATTTTTATCTCTTTTGTTTATCATTTTTTAACTTTCCTTTTTATCTTTAATTGTTTTATTAGTTTTTAAGAGCTATTATATTTCTATATTAATGTCCTTAGCCTTTTTCTTATTCATTTTGTTGTGAATATTTCTCTCCAGTTTTTCAGGTTTTTATTTTATGTATTATTATTTTTGGTCTATGCAAATTTGCATTTTTAGATAGTTACATATATTAGTGTTTCTTTTGTGGTTTCTTCTATTGCTTTTTTTCTTTAGAAAGTATTTTTCCCATCCAGGGAGAGATTTAAGATATTTATTTGTATTTTCTTTTAATTATTTTTACATTTAATTCTTTAGTATAACTGGAATTTATTTTGATGTGCATGTATACTAAGGTTTTGATTTGTTTTACAAATAGTTTAACATTTTTGCAACATCTTTTACTTGCTAATAGAATCTTTCCACATTCCTTGTAGTTCCCCTTTAACAACTAATAACCTGTTGCTTATTTCTAGACTATTCTTTCAGTTTCAGTGGGCTGTCTCTCGTTTTTTTTGGCCAATGTTATGCTTATTTAATGATCATAGCTTTATAAGGTAATTTAGTATCTATAAAGGTAAGTGAATATCTCATTCTTTTTCCCATATTATTAGATATTTTTGATTGTTTCTACTAGAACTTTAGATTCATTTTGGAAAATATTCAAAATATCTAAGTGGAATTTTGATTTAGATTATATTAATCTTAAGCCTTACTTTTATAAAATGCTAATATGTTGGAAAAATTCAGTCTTCCCATCCAGAAACATTATTTACTCAAATCTTTATCTTCAATTTTGTAGTTTCTTTTATAGAGAGTTCTTCCATATCTTTTTAAGATTTTTTTTGTAGGTAGCTGATATGTTTTGCTTACTTCTGTAAATGCAATTTTATTTCCATTTTGTCTTTTAAATGATTATTGCTGGCATATAGTAAATCTGATTTTTTTCACATTTTCACATTTTTTCTACATTGCATATGACCACTTACTGAACTCTAATAAATTATAAGAGCTTTTAAATTGATTCTCTAGTGTTTGCTGGGATATAATTAGATTTCAAATCTGGCTCTCCTTTAGCTTGTTATAGTTTTATTAATTGCTCCTGAGCTATGTATCTGAATCTCTTTTATTCTCCGATACTGCAGTTGGGGGGGTCTGGGGGAGGGTCTTTGATGAAGTCCTCACCTAGAAGGGGAGGTTAGAAATAAATCTTTAAGGAAGATTAAAATGTTGTCAAGATGAAGAGATTGAGTCCATTCCAGGCAGAAGAAACAACATATGCAAAGAAACAAAATCGTAAAAAGCCAGACCAGGGAAGGGGGTTATGAGTAGTTTGGTATGGGTGGCTGTAGGGTGTACAGATCAAATCCCAATTCCTTAGTGTATACTGTCCTTCCCCAGCTCGTCTGTCCCTTTCACTTCGGTCCTGTCTCCTACCATGTCTTAGCATGTTATGTATGAACAGGCCACGTGTCCATTCAGACTGTCTTTCCGGCTCACATTCACGCCGCAAACTCCTACTCACACTTCAGTGTCCTCCTCAGTAGTTTTCTAGGCCCCTGATGTGAAATGAAGCAAGGATTAGTATTGCGGTAATATAATTTTCTACAACTTCAGCGTATCTGTCTCCCATCTTAATCAGAGTGCAAAAAATCTGTGTCTTTCTTATCTTTCTGTCTGTTAGCATCCAGCCAATGTCTGGCACACAAAAGGCGGACTAAAATTGAATTTGGGTTTTTGCAATTAGGAACGATATTACAGTTGCCTACTACATGCACATGGTATTTCTTCCCTAGATCTAGTTATCCTGATTGAAACCCACTGTTTTGTGCTACTTTTTGCTATTCTTCTCTAGCCTTCTTATCAGATTCATGATGTTTTTGGCATTGCCCTCTGCTTTTCAGATGTTGGCTTCTGAACTGTGGTTGGTTCTAGCCTCGTAGGTAGAAGGAGCCAGAAAAAGCTTTTATTACTTTTCTAACATGAGAGAGACAAAACTCATGGATTAGGAAAGAAGGCCAAGTAGGGAAATCTAATGAAATGTCTACCAGGAGCAAGAAGGGCAACTGATCATATTGCACAGGAAACTTGTTTGTTTCTTTTAAACTTTTGCTTTTATGATAGAGGTTAGCTTTGTTCAGGTAACGGAAGTGAAGGGCCACATGTCCTTCACAAACAGAGAGAAAAAGGCATTTTATAGAGGATTTCTTTAGTCAGGAAAGTTTCTAATGCGCTACTACTGACACAGCCACCTTAAATATTGCATTTCCACGTCTGCAGACTTTGCAAGGAATGGAGAAGTTGAAAGGCCTACACATAACCACTTTTTTAAAAAAGATGATCATTGGCATTACAGGTGTGTCTAAATAAGACAATACAGATTGGTTTAAAATATATAAATTAAACCAAATGATTGTCATCTCCACCCAACACCAAGGAGCAGTTGGGCTGGATATTGGACTGGGCCTGACATCGGTTTGGAGTTCACCCAGAGGAAACTGGCTTGACCCTCATGTTGGTTCATTCTCTCTCTTGGAAGGCGAGGCAGGCTGGAGAGGCTGCTCCTGGCTCAGTGGACTGCCGTGGGAGATGGATGGAGCGAGGTTGTAACAACACGAGGGGACCAAAGGCAGATGGAACGGCAGAGGCTGCGTGCAGAATCGTGCCCACGGGGGATTACCCAGGGATAAACCAGAGAATCACATCTGCAGCCAGACCCAGGCACAGGGCAGGGACAGAGCCAGGGGGGAGCAGCCTGGTACAGGAAGGGGCAGGGGACCGGGCCCCTCCTGTGACTGGGCCCAGGCAGCCCAGCTCCCCTCTGACAACCGCATGCAAGGTCAGGGTTTGGATAGAGCGATGCTGCTTGGTGCCTGGGCAGATTGATGGGAATGTTTTTAATTCTTCATCAGGCCTTTAATGAAGACATTAAATCACGCTGACCTCACAGCCCCACTCCACGGGGCCTCATGCTGCTTACACAAGATGACAGGTACTTCAGCTCACTGCACTTGGATGAGTGTTTACTCAGCTGCTTAACATTAAAGTAAGTGAGAAAAATAAAAGGAGGCGAGAAGTAAGTAATGTAGAATCAATTTCTTACCTATGTGTACTCAATTGTATGAAACGTAGTCACTTGGATTTCACTGCTGAAGGCTGGTTGTTAGCCACAAATTTGAAAAATGAGGATGTGTTGTCCAATGATCATAGCCAAAGTATGAACTGTTAATCTGACAGAGAAGAGAGAGAAAACCTATAAAAGGAAGACACGTTCCCACAAAGCACCCCAGGGACGTGGCGAAGAAACAAGAAGCTTTAGACTTCAAAAGCTGTGATGACATTACTCTGTGACTTCATATGTCATTTATTAATAACAATGAGACTTGTTAACATTTGCTGGACGCTTATTCTATGCCAGCCACTCTTTCAAGTACTTCGCACGTGTAGGCTTTGTTAATCTCCGTGAGATCCCTAGGAGTGAGTTACTACTGTTCTTTCTATTCTTTAGGAAATTGAGGTGCAGGGAGGGTAGGAAACTTGCCCAGAGTTACACAGCTGGGAAATGACAGAGCCACAATCAGGATCGGTGCTCAATCTTTTCAAACATTCATTTATTTAAATGGTATAAGGATGGTATTATTATCTTCATTTTATAAATTTGGAAATCAAGGTCCAGAGAGGTAATGTAAATTGTCTGAGGTCACATGGTAAATAAAATGATGTGGCCCGGAGTCACAACTTCATCTGTGTCAACACCTGATGTGGCGCACGGAGAAGGACACACTGCCGATTCTGCAGTATTCCAGCCAAAAATACACATAGCTACATCACCCGGATCTAAGCATAAGGAGACAGTCAGACGTCCACACTGAAGGACGTTCTGCAAAACGACTGGAATGGGCTCTTCAGAAGTGTCAGTGTCATGAACAGTGAGCAGAGCTGGGGAACTCTCTGGATTAAGAGAGACTGGAGACTGTAGAGACACACCAGCTGGTCGCGGTGCCGGTTTTTACTAAATCAAGATTAAAATGCTTCTAGAAAGGACAGCATTGGGACAATTGCGGAGATATGAATACCAACGATGTGCTAGACAATAGTATTATGTTAGTGTTAGGTTTCCCCAAGTACAATAGCTATCTTGTGATTTTAAAAGAGAATATTCTTGTTCTTTGAAGAAACCTGCTTAAGTATTTAGGAGTTAAGTATCATGATGCCCATAACTACCTCTGAAATGGTTTAGCAAAAAAAAAAAAAAAGTGTGTGTGTGTGTGTACATATGCGTGTATGTATCTATACTTATATGTGCATGTTTGCATGGATATCTATATGTGTGTACATATATATCTATGGAGGCACATGTATATGATATATACACACACATATATTTGCAGGGGGAGTGAGAAGGAGGGAAATTTAGTAATTGGTGAATTCAGTTCAAAGGTATAAGTGTTCACTGTACTATTCTTGAAAGTTTTTTGTGCTTTTTTTTTGGACTGTATAAATGTTGGAGGAAAATATCTGTGTCTGTCTGCCTCCCAAACTCCACTTTTAACCTTCACTCTAAACTGTCTGCAAAGTCCAAACTGCTGCTCTGGCCCTCAGTGGAAAGATGGAGTATTAGCACCTCTGCACATGAAGACACCATTCCATATTTACTATGTATTCAATCAGCAAATATTTTATTGAGCACTTACTATATACTAGGCACAGCTCTGGGTCCTGAGGATAAATAATGACAAAACAAAGCCCCTGACCTTGTGGATATGGGGAAACTGGTGTAGGAGAGAAAATAAATAGCTAAATGAGGAAATGTTTAATGTTATTTCAGCCAGAGATAAAACAGGACATAGCTCATAGTGATGGGGAGGAACGCAGGGCTATTTAGGTAGGTGTGGTCAAGGAAGGCCTCTCTGAAGAGCTGACTTGGGGCTGACACTCAAATGGGATGAGGGGGCAAGTCCGAGGCAGATGTGGAAGAAGTGTGATCCACGCGGGGGACCCGGTGAGGACGCGCAGGCCCCCCAGTGAGCCATCCCAGAGGCCACTTTACATCTCTTTTCATGTCACTTTAACCTTTTTCTGTTTTTGTTTTACGTTGTTTTTATTTTTCAAAATGTGCAATGCACTTCAGCAAGATTCTCTTAAAAGAGCATAAAATGACATTTTTCCTTAAGGTATAATCTTTTGCTTTTCAACAAACACAGGCAAGGAAATAGATGTACTATTGAAAGACACTCAAGTGCAAGAAAGGTCACTTTTCTTTTCTTTTGAAAACTAAATCTAACAGATTCTTTCCTTACATTCCAAGTTGGAAGAGAAATATTTTATAGTTCTAATCAGTTTTCTCAGGGTTGCTCTAATCTGTGGAACTCTGTAGGAGTTCAAGGATCCCGTGGCACAGGCCACTTGCGGAAGTCCCCTGCACTCCAGCCATCTGCTGATACGCCCTTTCCTTAGACCTGCTGCTCCTGCCTTTTTGTGTGTTGATTTGGAAGAGCACTTTACACTAAGCTGGCGAGTTGTACATGTTACAAGCAAACATTCTTCTCAGTCGGTTGTTCATCATTCAGTTGTGTCTGTTGTGATAATCTCTGCGTGTGCTGTTTGGATTTTTATGTCTCAAAAGCTACCACTCATTTCAGTTTGGACTTTTGCTTTTGACAATCCACTTTCCAGATTATATAAATAATAACCTATGCATTTTTTCTAGACTTTTTGTTGTTTTATTACAATTAAGTCTTAAATTTATTTAAAACTAATGTTGTTATACGACAAGATACATGGTTCTAATTTTATTTGATTTTACTGTTAAAAAAAGCTCTACAATTTCTTGAAAGAAATGGGATTTTTACAGTGTAGCCTGCTTGGTCATAAAGGCCATTTTCACAACAAAATCTTATACATACAAGGAGAATTTGTGGTAGGATAATTTATGTTTAAGGACTTTGAAGGGCCTTTTCGAGGAAATAAATCTCGAGTCCTATAATCATGAGTGAACTATTAACAGGACAAAAATAGTTTTGCATTCTATGAAAACAAAGCAATAATGTCAATTCACTAAGTAAATAGATAATCAGTGACAGTTTACGCTATTGACAAGTAGCAGAAGACAGTCAACTTTCTTTTATTCTCCTTTGTTGTTGAGAAACTTTTCAAGAACTCCTGTCTTAGTCCATTCAGGCTGCTATAACAAAATACCATAAACTAGATGGCTTATGAGACACAGAAATTTATTTGGAACATAAATAGTTCTGGAGGCTGGAGAGTTCAAGATCAAGGTGCTGGAGAATTCGGTGTCTGGTGAGAGCCTGCTTTTCGGGTCATAGACTGTAACTTCTTGCTGTGTCCTTACATGGTGGCAGGAGCAAGGCAGCTCTCTGGGGCCTCCGTTGTAAGGACACTAATCCAATTCACCAGGGCTCCACTCCCATGACCTAATCACCCCCCAAAGGCCCCACCTCCTAATACCATCACCATATGAATTTGGGGGACACTCATACCATTGCACCGCCACTCTTTGCAAATTTAATGAGGTGCTTATCATCTTTCTAAAATCATTTTTAGATATTACACAGGGTAGAAGACATTATTTTATGTGTCTTGCCCTATATCAAAACTTGCAAAATATTTTCCTTTTTATTTAAAAATTATTTTACTTATTCTTGTAAATATTATAATACACATTCCATGTGGGTCAATATAAACTACAAACATTGAAAAATTAAAAATGGCTTATCTTGCCACCATTTGAAGATACCTAATGTTTTTCATTTCGGCTCATGCCCTTCTATTCTTTTTTCCATGTACATGTATTCACAGTTTTACAAAAGCTCGATTATGTTTTACATGTTGTTTGGTAATCTTTCATTTAACCTAACTCAATAATATATTGTGACATCTTTCCATGTTATTAGATGTGATTTTCCTACACACATTCCAGTGCATTTTAATTTAATAACGTAGAATGACTTGTGACTTTTATATACTCAAACTGCAATTCCCATTAATGTGTAAAAAGTACACAGAATTAAAATCACATATACTAGAATTTTGCATAATGAGAATTCGCAGTAGGGGAGGAAGTATTATAATAATGGAAATTAGTAGATTCTAAGTAGATAAAGAAACATTGTTAAGGTCTGAGCACTTCCTGTTGAGAAAATTGTGCAGTGGTTTCTCTATACACAAGTGGAAAGTGTGCAGGTGTGTGCAGGTGTGCGTGTATGTGTGTTTGTAAATAAACTGCCTCTTAAGAACCCTGTGTCCAGGTGTGACCTCAGTTCTCCATAAAAGAAAATGGTGGCAGGGGGCAGGAAACAAAGCAAGGAAATTCAGGAAGAACAATAGAAATGATTTGATTTGGAAAATAAGGCCTCTTAAAAAGAGATCAAAGGAAGTTTATGAGTTCGAAGAAGAGAGGATTGAAGTGATACTTAGGAATTCCTAAAAGGCTTGTATTTCACATAAACATAGATGAAATAATGCATGACTTAAGGTGTAGTAAGAGACAGTTCAGTTAGGCCCAAGGATGAACTTTTGAATCATTCAATTAAATGCTAGAGTTTAGCATCTAGGGTCTCTAACTGGAAATTTTGAAAACTAAAACCTACAGATAGGAATCCTCACATTTTAGATCCCTAGGTGACTGAGTCAAGGGCAGGCTAGACAACAATCTGTGGACATTTCTTTCAGTTATAAAATTACATGTTTACTTAAGAAAATTCAAAAAGTATAGAACATTTGAACATAAAAAATGAAAGTCCCCACTCATACAGACATTTTTAGACAATACACAAGTTTTCTACACAGAATCTCATAGTACATACTAATTTGTGTAACTTCATTGTTTTCTTTCTTTCATTTAGCACTTCAGTATGTCAAAAAAATTTCCTTTTTCATTAAACACTTTTTTTTAATTTCAGCATATTATGGGGGTACAAATGTTTAGGTTATGGATATTGCCCTTCCTCTCCCCTGAATCAGAGCTTCAAGTGTGTCCATACCCCAGATGGTGCGCATCGCACTCATTATGTATGTATACACCCGTCCCCTCCCCCCGCTGCCATCTGCCCAGAGCCTGATGAATGCTATTCCTGTATGCACACTTAGGTATAAGTGAAGTATCCCTAGAATGGAAAAATAAGCACCACATGTACTCACCTTTATCATTAAACACTTTTACAAAATCAAGGGGGGAGGGGATGGGTGTATACCTACATGATGAGTGCGATGTGCACTGTCTGGGGAATGGACACGCTTGAAGCTCAGACTCAGGGGGGTGGGGGGGTATGGGAAATATATATAAACAGAACTTTTGTACCCCCATGATAAGTGGAAATAAAAAAAATTAAAAAAAAATCAATTTTAAATGGCTGTATAGTGTTCCAGTGTGGCTGTGTCCCAGCCCCTTGACGCAGCACGTGAGCATCAACCTTGGGGTTTGGTGGTGCTGGGGCGGGGGCTTGAGGGGGTGCTGGTGTTGGGGTTTGGGAGGCCTGTCGCCTCTAAGGAGGACCCTGCCTCTTTAACCCACTCCTGGTGTGGTTGCCAGGGGCGGCTGCATTCACACACCTACATTCCACAATCCCTCTGAAAAGCTATTAACATGACAGATAAAAGAGCTGGATCTTCATTCAGTCTGGCCTCAAAGAAACCGATGGGGGCTTTCAGGAAACCAAATGGCCCTGAAGATGAGTTTCTCTTCTGAACCAAACCCATTCTACATGGGCACTTTTTTTTTTTTTTTTTTTTTTGAGATGGGATCTCACTCTGTCACCCAGGCTGGAGTGCAGTGGCATCATCATAGCTCACTGTAACCAGGAACTCTTGGGCTCAAGTGATCCTCCTGCCTCAGCCTCCCAAGTAGCTGGGACTACAGGCGTACCACCGTGCCTGGCTCACACAAGCATTCTTTCTATATTTTCTCAGACTTGGATCTTTCCAAAGTCACTCGTTTGCCTCTGCTATCTCTGTACTTAATAATAAATTTGTTTTTATTATGAATTTCCACATTCAGATTTGTTGTCAATCAGCCACTTTCTGAACAAGGCATGCTATTTCCAGGGTAAATTAGGAAGGAAAACAGTGTCGTCTGCTGAGAAATCACAGCTAAGCCTCTGCTGGTCCACTATGAGATTTGATGAAACCATTTCTAGAACTCTGTGGCAGAGCTGTGGGTGATGTCAGATACAGTTCTGTACTTTCTGCAGTCGGGTACAGAATGTGGCCATCCCTCCTTTATCGAAATACATACATCTCTCTGTAGAACAAGAAAATGTTCCACTTATTCAATTCAATGATGCTTTGGCTTTTTTGATGCCCATATGACCTTGATAGAAAGTTCAGTTTGTACATGAGAATCCCACATGACT
>CM052438.1:5643007-5705275 GCA_028533085.1 Varecia variegata
CGTGGCAAATGGAAAATTGTCTAGATTAGAATTTCATTACTCAAAGTGTGGGGTCCCTAGGCCAGCAGCCTTGGCCTCAGCTCGGGGAATGTCTCAGGACTTACTGAATCTGAATCTGCATGCCATAAGCTGAAACTTGAAGATGTGCTTCAAGCACATGCATCTTACATGCCATCAGCACATGAAACTTTGAGATGTGCTGCTCTGCAATCTATGAGAAGTGGGGTGGAAAAAGCTGGGCACTGAGCGTACCATTTTCTAGGGCGATGAAGGGCAGGCTACCTGCCTTCACAACTTTACCACCTTGACCTGTAAAATTGAGAGTGGACTTGAAGCTTACTCTGCATGATAGCTGTGCAAAGGGTCTGACCCAGAGCCTAGACCATCTTGGGTCCTCAGCGACAGGTGGATTGTCTTTATCAAGTCTTTGACTTATGAAACAAACAGTTATTAATACCACTACTTACTTGTAGTTTTCTGTGCCTGTGGACTAGGTTCATGTCAATACAATAACTGTAACAGTACCCAGTAGACAAAGTGATATGTAAATCTTAATTGTCTTCCTTCTGTTCTCTGAATAAAAGATGGCAAGTGAAGGCTTAGAACAGTGCCTAAGATAGATTAAACACTCAAAAATGGTGGCTGGGACTATTAGTAGTAGTTCAGGAATTTACTACACGGCAGAGTCCCTTGATCAGCTCCACCTTTGATTTTGCGTGTTTTTTCTAATGCTTTCACCAAGCAAGTGAAAGAAATCCCCAGGAAAGTTCGCATGTCAAGATCTCACTCCAAAAGGTGCATTGGAGGAACCAGGGAGATAAATATCTACTCCTTAGTATGCTGGTGGCTCTGTGTGTGTCTGGCTCCATCTTCCCGGACCTGGAGGTCACCTCCCCTAGAGGGATATTGTCAAGGTGCTTTCTTTGCCCAACTCAGACTCTTTAAGATGCAGTTTAGGCATCACTTCCTCCAGGAAGTCTTCCCTGACTCATGCCCTAGATCATCTTGGTGTCCTTCCTCTGTACTTTCAAGGCACCTGTGTTTGTTTTGGCTCATCCCTGAGCAAAGTCATCTTATCTGCCCCCCCTACTGGACTAGGAAACCCTTAGGGCTCGGGCTATATTCATGTGTGCCCCCAGCAAGGAGCCTGAACAGCACAGCCACAGAAAGGCAATGGCTGGTATGTCTCTTCCCTTCATCCCCAACCCAATCCAGCCGCAGAGGGCTGTTCACTGTCCTTGGTGATGTCTGAATTCCAGACATTTTAAGCCATTTATTTCCACTGCTTCCAGTTGCTATACTGGGGACTAATGGTGCCCGGGTGCAGAGAATGTACTATTCACCCTGGCCTTCTCAGGCCCCTTCTTGATAAATCTCATGTCTTGCCCTCTGCACCTGCCTTGTGCAAATTCAGAAGAGGAACTCTCCAAATCTCTCATTGTTATGCTTGTTTTTCTTTCCAACACTGTCTGTTTTCTCACATGCTATTCACCTCCAAACAACATCCTCTCTCCTCTTTTCCCTCCCACACCTCCTTTTCCCAAAACACTTCAAACAAGAGATAGACTAAATCATACTAATACTCTTCTCAGGGTACGTTGGGAACATAGAAGTAAAATCTTAAGCCAGAGGAAATGATCTCTGAGTGGGAATGCCTGGTTCAATAAGCCGTTTCACAGAACGTAAGGTGCAGAGAGCCCTGTGAGTGCACGTCGCATGTGTCTCTGTGCTTCACACAGCTGTAAAGAAGACAGGTGCTACCCTTGCCCTCCTGGAACTGGTATTCCTGTGGGGGAAACAGCACAGTAAACCTACAAATAGCAAATAAACATGATGTTTACATTGGAAAATGTATCTACAGGAAATAGATGGTACGATATGATAGAGGGTAGCTTGGGGAGGCCCCTGTGAGGAGGTAAGGAGACGCACCTTCTCAGCTGAGTCTAGAAGGGTGATGATAGTAAGCCCAGCATGTGAAGGAGGGCAGGGATTACTGAGACTTCTGGGCAGAAAGAAAAGATTCAAAGGAAAAGGTCATACTAAGTAAAAGGAACAGAAAAGAGGTTGATCTGATCAGAGAGAGTAAAGGGGACATTCATGTGAAATGAATGCAATGGGATCAGTGGGAAGCGGCTGGATTATTCCAGGCTTGGGAGACCATGGTTAAGACTATTTTATTCTAAGAGTGATGGGAGCCCCTGAAGGGAGTGACGTGATCTACATTTGTAAAAGATCACTGACCTCCATGTTGAGAACTGATGGGGGAGTGGGGTGTGACTGCAGAGAGGGAGACATGGCTGGGCCCTCAATAATTCAAACCCTACAGAAATAGAATAGCCTTGGATAGACCCATTCGTGAACCACCATGATCAAGATGACAGCTAACTTTGAGCACCTCAGCAGAGGATCAAAGTTCTGATCTTTGGTCTGCAAACTCCTGGGGAAGTCTTGGGATCGATATGTGTACCAATCATCATTGATAGAGCAAGTAACATGTCTCATTCTAATAGTATTTGTAATTATTATTTTTCAGTGTAAATAGGATTGTGATTAATAAAATACATGTAATCTTTAAAAAGCTTGAATTACTGAATTCATAGGGATTTTCTCTCATTATATGTTGCCCGGTTATAGTAAGTAAATTCTTTAATTAGTATGGAATCTATGAAATGTTTTGAATTTAAAATATATCCTGCTGAGTGAGTCCATTTCTAGAATTCATCCTTGACCCAGAGAATGCTATGTCTTTGCTACCTCATTTCCTCTTCCTGGAAACCTTAGAAGATTATATTTCCCAGGTACACTTGTGGTTAGGGTGGGACCACGTGGTTGAGTTCTCATCAATGGGACTGTGAGCAGATGTGATGTGTTACTTCTTGCCTGAGCACGTATGTGTCCTTATGCTCTGTCTATCCCCCATTCACAGGGCTGGCAGCACACAATCTCTAAAATGCAGAGCTGCAGTTTGGAAGTAGCTGGGGTCTGGGATCCCTGAGTCAGCAGTTAAGGAAGAGAGAGGCCAAGGAGCATGATCTGATTTGCATGGGACTGGGACTTAAGTGAGAAGTAAACCTTATGTTGTATCTAGCTACTAAGCTGTTGGAATTTATTCGTTACTGTGGTCTAGTTTAGCCTAGGCCGATTAATAGTGTCCTTCAGATATCTTGCACCTGTCTCCAGAGTGGCATATACAAGGATCATCATTGCCATGGCATTGTGACAGCAAGAGACTAGAAACTTCCTAAATGTCCATCCACGGTAAGCTGGTCCAATCAGTTATGGCACATTCATAGGGGGAATGTCATCCTGCCATTATGAGGGAGCTCCATAAATTATACTCTTAGGTGAGAAATGCAAGGTTCAGTAGAGTGTGCATAGTGCGTGGCCATTTGTATGTAAAAAGAGTAAACGTATGTAGCAGCAGCTAACATATATTGGGTTAATGTGCTGTTCAGTATTCTAAAGCTTTACAATTATTAACTCAATTAATCTTCATTTAACAGCCCTCTAAGGTGGGGCCCAGTATTATCTTTCATCAATAATCAAAATGAAACAGAGAGGCTAAGGCACCTGGCCCAGGTGACGTAGCTGGGGCATGTGACAGCAGGATCCCAACCCAGCCTGCAGGCTTCAGGGTGCACATCCTTAATAACTCACAGTCGTCCACAAACGGGAGAGCTCATTTCAGTGGAGAATTTCTTTGGGAGGGAACTCAAGAATCTGACAGGAGTAAGTGTCTCTGGGCAGGGGAGCTGAAAAGTTGGGGACGAGTTTGGGAGAAAGATTTGATTTTCAACATATGCCTTTTAGTACCTCTCGATTTTCTTGTTTAGCCATGTACAGATATCATCAAAATGTAAATAGATAGTTTTTTAAAGAGTTAAGATATTAGAAGATCATCCTAATTTTAACATCATATCTCTGTCTTCAGGACCCACTGGCTCCTGATCCAAAGGAAAAATTGGACTGACTTATTTCTAGGATGGCAGAAGGAGCCTGCAGGCTCTCGGCAAAAACCTCATCCCCTCTCAGGCCATGATGTCTTCCTGTCCTCCTGCTCCCAGTTCCCCAGAGCCCAGCGACAGAAAGGAACACTGTGCCACTGTCTGAGAATGCGCTCCTTGTTCAAAGAGAAGTCTTCACTCAGATAGATTTTTGCCTTTTGCAATTATGTCATTAAAAGTGTTCTGAACTTCAGACTTGAACTCCAGAAAGGGTCTGCTCTTTCAGCTTTCTGGCTTTACATAATTTATTGTTTGAATCTTATTAAAAATGCAAAAGGGACTCAGAAAAAGTTTCAAGCAGGCACACACAGACACATGTCACTCTGCTCCTCCCAGCATAGTCTCCATCAAATTTCTCTCCCCACAGTGGAGGGGGCACAGTGCTCAGGATTAGAGGGTCTTAATCTGGGTAGTGGGAAGAACATAAGCATGTGGGATTTGCCACTCAATGCCCTGCCTGTTCCTTTGGCTGCTCTGCTCTCAGCTGTTGTACTCACTCCGCACTCCTCTTTTATCACTGAGACCTTCTCCTCTCCCCTCGCTGTCTCCCCTTTCCTTCCTTCCTTCTTCTTCCTCCTTCTCCAACTCTCTCCCTCTCCCCTCCTCTGACTCACCTGGTCCTGGGACTGTCACTTACGCATGCAGGAGAGTAGACAGGATGGGAGGAAGGGGATGCTTGAAATCCAGTTGTCTGCTTTCTATTCCTGGCTCTCCTGCTTTCCAAACTTGTGCCTCCGGGCAAGTCATTCTAACCTTGGAAGCCCTGTTTTGCACGTTTCTGAACTAAGGCTCGTATCTTAAAGGTTCTAGTATGGGTTATATAACACTCTGGAAGTAAAGAACTTAGCACTGTGCTTGCGTATAGTGAGCGCTTAATAAATATTAGCTTCATTATGACGCTGAGGCCGAATGGTGCTGTAGGTAAGGTCGCATCATCTGGGGTCAGACCATCTGAGTTTGAGCCCCTACTCTGCTGTTTAATGGTTGGGACATTTTCAAAGTCACTTCTACTCTCTAAGGTCAGCTTCCTCATCCGTGTAAGGGGGATAAGG
Organism: Varecia variegata; assembly: GCA_028533085.1. NCBI lineage: Eukaryota > Metazoa > Chordata > Mammalia > Primates > Lemuridae > Varecia > Varecia variegata. The sequence continues at coordinate 5,648,064 of CM052438.1, forward strand.
CTGCCATTTATCGGTAGGATTACTGGGAGGAGGAATGACGTGGATGTACACAGAGGAGTCTTCAATACATGAAGACCTGGCTTTTGGCATGGGAATTTTGTGCCCGCAGAGGGAAACAAAAAACTAACAAAAAATTTCTCTAATCTCCTGAAAATTATTGCATCTAATTATTTAAAAGAAAATGTGCCTCACCCTTAGCTGGATCCTCGGCTGCCAACCCAGCCCTGGGCTGAATTCATTTACCTTTAGTTATGCTGCCTGCCGGACAAAGCACCACACCCAGACCTGTGACAGTCTTCAGGATGAGGAAGACACCTGCATTGTCACCTGGCGACCTTCATCTCTGCCCCCAGTCTGGTGGGAGGACCCTCTAAATTTCTCTCCCTTTGGGACCTGCTCTCCACCGTGTCCTGTTCCAGATGAGGAGGGTAGTGACCGAGGCAGTGCGTGTCTGTGGGTGGGGGGGTGCGGGTTGGAACAGGGGTTCCGTGGGCAGGGCCACGCCTCTGGCCCCTCCCAGCCTGGCATAAGCTCAGTGCTCGAGAGTCTCCACATTATAGCTCCTGACCAGGGCCTTCTGGCTGTGAACTCTGGCCAAGTCATTTAGCGTCTCTCAGCCTCAGTTTTCCCAACTGTGAAACTGAAGAAACAGCAGTGCGTTCCCGGAGAGCTGCATTGGAATAATGACTACGATTGGTGCAGCCTTTAATGTCTGGTCCTTGGAACAGCCAACAGAGGGTCCAGGTGGGTGGGGTCTGGGGATAGAAGGTTGGATCCTTTTCAGATCTGAGGTTTCCAGTGTGTTTGCTCCCCTCCAGATCCAGTGGGGACGGTCCAGAGGCAGGTTCCTGCCGGAAAGAGGCCCAGGATTGGGGGAGAGAGGTGGGAAGGGCTGAAACATCTGTGGCATTTGCCGGCAGGCCTCCTTTCTGTGGGTGCTGCTTGAGCCAGGACCCGAAAGTCATTCTCTCCACTGCCCCCTGGCCTTGTTCCTTGCTTGCTGTGGGCCTTCACCAGCCAACAGACAAATCTAGCAGGTCATTTTGTAAAATAAACAAACAAACAAACTGGGGAGGTGCCAGGTGTCTGTGCCGGGACTCAGGGGCTCTGTCCGGCACTGCCCTCGGCTGCCCTGGCTCCAGGAGGCTCCCAGCTCCCTCGCCTTGCACTCTCTTAGATCCATCCCAGCTTTTATTTCAGAAGGTGTTAGGATTCTTTCATTTTCCAAGACTCCTTTGGAGCAGAATAGAGAATCACAGACTGTCAGAGCAGAGATGTACCTCAGCGATCACCTCCTCTAGAGATTTACGGAATTGCAGCCCATGGCAGATCTGAGCCACAGGCATATTTTGTTTCATCTGCACATATTTTTCTTTCTTTTTTTTTTTTGAAATGAATGATGTGTCAACATTTAAAATCCTGGGAGTTCCTTCTGGATGTCCAGGTCCTTTCCAAAGTCACACATCCGGCAGTTCTGGCTTTCGTCTCAACACGGCAGCAAGTGGGTGGACGGGGACTTGGCAGCCCCTTTGCCTTGTGCCTGAGCCTGGCTCTACCACAGTCTTCACTGCTCCCTAGTGTGTGACACTTGGCCCCTTTGGCTGCTCATCTGCGTGGCTCCAACTGGCATTTGAACTTGCAGCCTCTAATCTAGTGGACTTCCCATTGTGCAGATGGGAAATCTGAGGCCTGACCAGGGAGGCTGCTCTGCCAATGACACCAAAAGAACAGGTGCTAGGAGGGGGTTTGAACCCACCATTTCTAGGTCAGAGCTCTCTTCGAAGAACCCAACCTGTTGAAGGACACAGGGCAGCCCATATGGCCTGTGCCTTGGCATTGATGCTGTCCGGAATGACCCCATGGAGTTTGTGTCCCTCCCCTCTGGCCATTACACCTCACATCTCATGGGTTTAGGTCGGGATGGCTGTCATATAGGGCTGGAGCTGCGTTTCATCTGGGCCTCTCTCAGGATGGCTAGGACCAGACAAACAGGCCTGGAGACAATCCTTGCTTTCCTGTTGAATGTTTTCATCCCTCTTTATCATCTTTTCTCTTGTCCCTTTCCATTGTCCCTGTTATACAGGCTGGTGTGATACCCTCAGTGTTTTGTGTAAACTGTGGCTAAGAGAGGTGACTCTCCGGGTGCAGGGTGCCTGGCAGCCTAGGACTCAGCTCACTGCCTCTCATCCCCCATTTGCTGATGAGGGCGTCGGGTCTGAAAAGGATGACCTGACATTGGCCCTGCAGAGCCAGGATGATGGCTCAACCCTGGCCTTGCTCCTCCAGCGTTCAGACCCCAGGAGCACATCAAACGGTGCCATGAATGACCAGCGCTGACTCTGAACAGGCCGAGAGGAGACTGGCAGACGGCAGCAACAGGGACCTCTTTGTCCTTCACCTCTCTGGGGCCTCAATGCTCTGCAGAGCCTGTGACAACAGGTGGCAGTTGGGGGTTGTCAGTGCTTGGCAGGTTTCCTGCATTAATGTGGGTGCTCAGAGGCCCTGGGGGCTGGCGGGGCTGCTGGGGGCTGCCCCTGTGTTTCTATTCTCTTCAAGCAGCCACAAATCCCCATCTCTGAAAATGAAATTAAAAGCAGCAGCTGGGAGATAATGCATACAGTAGATCCAAATGTAAAATGCCTCCCTGTCCCTCTGATAAGGCTGCTCTTAGGACAAGCAACAAGGATTACACGGTAATCTTATTATACAGGGTCTGCCAAGGGCAAGGAAAGGGTCACTTTGTGTGCATGGTGGAAGAAACCCCACCCCCCACTTTCCTGCTATGAGCCACCATTGCCACTGCACTGGCTTTTCTTACTGGGGAGCAAGGCACCATCATGCTGGTACCCCGGCCTCTTTCAGGCCAGTGGGGTTTCCACCTTCCTCACCCTGTCTCAGGGAAACTCACCTGCTACCTCCAACCCCATTGACTCTCCTCACAGCTTGCATGTCCTGCTGGCACTTGGATGCCGTCATTTGCCAAGAGAGGAAACTGTGTAGGAGGGAGAAAGTGCATGGAGACAAAAGGCTACTAGTGTCCAGCCTGTCTAGGTATCCCAGTACCAGAAAACTAGTCTCCTTTTCCTTGGGACAACCTGACAAAGCAAAGGGTCGCGATGAGTTTCTACCCAAAAAGACAGTGTTGGGAGACTGCATGTGGGTGCAGAGTGGGAGGTGAGGTCTTAGCCTTGACTTCCGACTCCACTGCCCGCATCCCAAGTAGCGAAGTATCAGGAAACCCCGCCTGGTCCCTACCTGGCCTCCTCTTCTCTTGCTGTCAGTGAAATCTAACCCCAATCCCTTCACCCATGGAGCCTAACTCTGAGAAATGTGTGTTTGCCATGGCCGGCAGGGGAGGGAGGGAGAGAGAGACTCGGCAAATTGCCACTGTAAGTCACCTAAGGATGGGAAAATGCAAAGATTTTGGCGAGTGTAAAGTAATAAGATCTGGTATTTACATTGATTTTTACATACAAAACCCAGGGCAGTTTATATTATTGCATGCAACTCCATTTTCTATGCCAACGGATGGGAAGAAAATAGACAATTTAAGAAAATGATAAAACCATTGTTTTGAGTTTCACATGTATTTCATTTATATGTGACACTGGAATATAGATTTGTGCTTACATTACATGAAGTCATGTTTAATGTGCTCACATTACACAAAAACGCCGTGAACTGCCGGGTGATGACTTCAACATAGCGGCAGCGCCATGAGGGCTCGCTAAGGGAATGAACAAGTGAGTGAATTTTCACGGGATAATTCATGCACCCAAAGACGCACAGATGCCCCTTCTCTGTGGAAGTCCCCTGACGTGTTCAAATCAGGGGATAAGGAAGGATCTTAAGTACCTTAGACTCTAAAGCAAGAGTCAGCAAACTTTTTCTTTAAAGGCCCAGAGAGTAAATATTTTCAGCTCTGCAGGCCAACAAGTCTCTGTTGCAAATGCTCAGCTCTGCCTTTGTAGCACAAAAGCAGCCATAGACAATGCAAAAGGATCAGGCGTGGCTGTGTTCCAATAGAACTTAACTTACGAAAACAGGCGGCAACCTGAGCTTGCCCTGGGGGTTGTCGTTTGCCAATCCCTGATCTAAACCTTTGGTGAGCTCTGGTATCAAGGGCCATGTTAAAAACAAGCTGGACACTGTGGTCAAGTATGGTCATGGATAGAGGATTGGACCCAGCATGTTACCATGAAAAAAAGCATAAGACTGATTTGTCAGGGACACTGCCTGTTCATCAACCTAGGTTCATCAACCTAGGGGGAGCCTGTAAGAAAGACACTGTATTTATCACAGCCTCAGTTTCCTCATGAATAAAGTGAGAGTTTACATGAGAAGATCTTTAAGGCCTTTCACAGAATGTACAGGACTCAGTATTACACACCCTCCTCAAGCTATCCACCGTTATTATTATTATTATAGTTTTTACATTGGATGAATTTTTGGAAGCTCAGCATAGGCTTCATGGGAAAAACCAAGGTTGGGACTGTGATACAGAGGAGAAAAAATCTAACTGTGTCTACATTCTGTTGCTGGAAATAAATAAAATAACCATCTGCATGTATAAAGTTTGTTCATGATGCTGTTTTATTTCTGGATATAGAGAACATGTGGCATAACTTTTGGGTGACTGATCTCAAAGCTGTCCCTACTGCTGTGGACTCTCATTGCTGCATTTTGATAGAAGGCAGTGCCCAATACCAGCAGCTAGGACTCTGGGATGCACCAGAAGGAAAGGAAACTTGACACTCTCACTGCAGACTGTGAATCTGCAGAAATCAGGCAAAGACATAGGGGACATGAGAGACATTCACAGAGGCAGTGGCAGTGAGGGGCCAGTGGGGATTCAGCGGGACTCTGCTGGGGACAGGGCCAGCAGCAGATCCTCACCAGACTCTTCCTTGGCCTGACTGTGGTGCTGGTTTTTGGGCCCAGCCTCTCTTGGTTTCTGCCCATTGTCTGAGACTGAGCCTTTCCACTGATTCTCTGTTGATATCCTTCCAATGCATTTAGCTAATTCTTAAGTTGGATAAAAGAATCTTCTGTTGCTTACAATCAAAATTCCAGAAAGAAATATCACAGATACAACTCCACATTTAATTTTCATCTTTTAGTTTTTATTTCTTAAGTTGGAATAACCTCTTTCTAGAGCTAGGGGTCATATATCATTAGCATGAACTCTAAGCTCATCCTCTTGGGGCTCCCACTTCACTGGGAAGAAGTCTCCCATTTGCACTGGGAAGGCTTATCCTGGGACCTATAGCTGCGCGTTGTGCTGATTTCAGAGCTTTCTAAAGGGCTGGACTCTAGGAGTCATAGTTTCTATTAATACTTCACTGCCTTCCTTCACCCGTCTATTCATTTGCTCATGTAATCATCTATTCCATTAACCTTTATGTAGCACCTGCTATGTATTCAGCACTACCTAGGGGGCTGTCCCAAATAAGCAAGGCAGGAAGAGCTTACAGTCTATGGGGAGCATGGACGTCTACCTACACAGCCAATTATTTAATTGTACTTTTTGAAAAAATGGGAAACCTAGAGAAGTTTGGGGTCTTTTAACCAGAGATAGCAGGGAGATCCTCTCTATTTGTAGGAAATGGTGAGGAAAACCTTGCAAAGGAAGGAACATTGAGATGTGAGGTGAAGAGTGAATGGGCTTGAATGGGTTGAAGCAGGGAAGGAAGCAAAGGAGACAGACGTGTGATGGGCCAGGGGGGCAGGAGCATCCTGCACTTAGGAATGGAAAAGAGACCGGGGGGGGGGGGTCAGGAGTTGAGTGAGCTGAAGAACAGGGAGGTGAGCCCAGGTTGGAGAGGCACTTGTGCCTCGTTGTGCAAGGTAAAAAAAAAAAAAATAAGGATGTTTTAGCTCAAGAGCAATTGGAAGCCATTGAGGAGTTTTATTCAGGAGGGTGATGTGATTGGATTCCCATTTTTCAAGGATCACTCTGACAACTGCATAGAGAATGCATCAGAGAGCTCCTAGCACGATGATGAGGAGGACAGTTAGGGGGTATTTCAGTCCCGCTGGCATACTTTAGGGCAGGGCAGTGGTGGTGAAGGTGGAGTGTAGAGAAACCATGCAAGGTAAGCGTGAGAGGTACAATAGACAGAACTCCACGACTAATTGTGGAGTGTTTCCGTAATAAACTCAGAGTGGATGGAGGTGACCTTTAATACATGGGAAGTTCTGGAGGAGAAACAACTGGGGTAAGGAGGAGGAGTTTTGTTTAAGTCATATCAGGTTTTGTTACTACCTGTTGGTGCCAAATTTTCCAACTTGGCTGCACCAATAAGATAGTTTTCACCCGTTATGAGTTATATTATGACTCTTCTCACTGGTTCTTTCTTGGGGTCATGGGACAGACCTTATGCAAAGGTATTGGGCCCCTCTGTTTCCTACATCATTAGTTCCTGCACTTCTGAATTTCCTGGTCTGAGGCCTATGGTCATTTATCCCCTAGAGGCTCAGGACAAACGGCTTCCTTGCTCTCTCCTTCCCTATTGGAAATCCTTCTGCACCACCGCAATGGGTGTCTGCATCTCTTCATGAGTGATCTGGCTGTGGCTCCCTCCTGACTCTTCTTTGTTCTTTTTTCAGAGTGTAACTAGTCCTGACCTCCCCCCACCCTCTGTATGGGCCACTCCTGAGTTCACTGTGACTCCTGGCTTGCTCCTTAGGTATGTCTGGACCCCAAGAAATCAGTATGAGTGTAAAAACCCTCACATATTCCAAGTTTATTATCCACTCAGATTTCTGGCTTCTTCCTCTTCTGGCTCTTTGGGTCAAGGTCCTGGTCATTTTCTTTAAAAACAGAGAGAGTTATGAAATTCCAATCATGAGGCTATTGTCAAAAATTCATGGGGACCTGCTTTTTGGATGACTTGTGAGCAATATTTCTATATTCTTCCTCTTTTCCTCTTTGTGAATAACTGGGGCTGCCGGTCATAGTTGAATCAATTCTAATGATTGCCAAGCCATTAGAAAATGTCAAATACTAGATATGATAATAAATTCCAGCCAGGGAAACTCTAAGGGTAGGCCTGGGCTTTGCTCTCTACTCTTTACAGAAAACCTAACTTCAGAAAAATCCCATAAGTGGTCCAAATGGAGATGCTAACCTCCCCTCCTTACCTGAGGCACACAAACATGATGCCCTTTTATTCTACCATATTTTCCACTTTTTCCTCTAGTAGGATGGGCATTATATTGAAAGAAATAGAGCATGGTTGCATCTGAAGGACACAGAAGGAAAGATATACCCCACAGGCAGAGGAGGGACGGAATGAGCAAGTGCATTAAAATATTACTGAAAGTCCAGAGGAACAAAGCACAATCCCATCAGCTCAGCAGTGCTGGTGTATTTCACTATATGACACCAAAAGTGAACAGGATAGGAACCAATTAGGATTTTTTTTTTGTTTCCACATGACTCTTAGTCAGAATGAGAACATCTGGAGTTTGAAATCAATTGTCCAGAACTAGCTGCTGTGCTAATTAATATTCACTCAAACGGCACTCCGCCAAGGTGTCCCTTCTTGCACCTCTGTTCCCCGTAGGCACCAGTGTTTTCCCATCAACTTTGTCCATCTTAGGAGAACCCCAGGTGGCCAGGAGAGGGAGGAGGGGGAAGAGAGGACTGTGATAAAAGAGCCTGCAGCGTGCCCTTCTGTCCAGGCAATGAACACCCCATTCGTTGGAGAAAGTGCTGAAAAACAACCAGGAGAAGGAACAATTCTGCAGCGTGAATAGGGGGCTCATCAGCTGGGCTGCCTCCCTACCCTCTTCAGCGCAGAGGAGCGTGAGTCCCAGAATGACATCATGTTTGCCTCTTGTCAAAAGAAGGAAGGGGCCAGAACTAACCTTTTCTTAAACTGTAGACTATTCTGGCTCGACCAGTTTCTCTTTTTAGTGATGACATGTTTGGGAAATGTCACTACCAAGGGTCTGTGGATATCATTCTGAACCCATCTCGGTTAGCTTTTCCTATGGCTTGCACTAATATGTTCTTCATTTCTACTTCATAGTGCTTAACTGGGAAAGAGATTGGTGTGGATATTAATACCACACCAGACCATTTCATCCAATTCACTGGCTTGTTGATTCACGTTGTAGACTTGAGCTGGACAATATGGTAGCCACAGGAAATGTGGCTGCTCTAAACTGAGATGTGCTGTAAGTATAAAATATACACTGCATTTCAAAGCTTTAGCATGAAATAAAGAATGTAATATATCATTACTAATTTTCATATTGATGACACATTAATAATACTTTATATTGGATTATATTGAATATATTATTAAAATTAGTCATGTGTTTCTTTTTACCTTTATAATGTTACTACTAGAAAATTTAAAATTGTATATGTGGCTTACATCTATGGTTACAGTATTTTCCATTGGAGAGTCTTAAATCTCATTTGATGGAGTTGCCCTCAGCTCCCGCTAATGAAATAGCTGCTATTTACCGATAACCTAACGTGATGCACCTGCCGTGGGCGTGCCCCTATTCTAGGTACTTACACAGAATCATAGCAGCCCTACAGTCTATGGATTACCAGCCTCACTTTACAGATGAGGAATTTGGGCTAAAAGAGGACTCGCGACTTGTTGGGCCCATTCCATTCCACAACATTTACAAAGCATCAACTGTATGCTCTACATTGCTCCAAACACTGGGGAAACCAGGTTTGCAGAGTTACCGCTCATGACTGACTTGAGACCTGAGTTCCCTAGCTTCCCCTTGCTCTAAATCACTCCTTCCATGACGTTATGTGGCTCTTCTTTCAGTTTTTCAGTGTCAGGAAGATGGGATTTCCAGTCACTTTTATTATTTCATTATTTTTTTGCATCTCTTTTTCATGGGGATCAATTATGAGGACAAGGCAGTTGGACAGAATTAGAGCTGGAGTCTGTTTGACTTATTGGAGCTCTCTGCCTACGCAAAGTCTCTCCAGTGCAAATTGGTACTCTCAGTGGTCTACAAGTGCAATAAGTGGAAGCTTCTAGCCCTGCACTAGATATTCATATATGTCAGCAGCAGGATAACTCAGGAAGAGCCAGGACTTGATGAACTATGTAGTCTTGGGGCAGGGGGCTGCATCTGGGGACTTGGGAAGAAGAGCATGAGGCATAAGCATCTGCAGGCACCATGCAAAGGAAGCAGAGTCAATGGCAAGGCCAGCACCTGGGCTGAACAGTGCTTAGCTGTTTATGTAGCCTCTGATGGGTAGGCTGGGGGCTTGCAGTAGGAGGCCCAGTAGGATGTGAGGGTATCTGAAGGAAATATCTGAAACCTGTGTTAGGAACCAGATAGAGAATGGAATCTGGAAAGAGAGATTGGAAATGGTATCTATGACTCTGGAAAAGGCAAACATGTCCATCTGCAACATGACCTGAATATGAGCTCTGGATCTCAGGTATAAGCTTCTGTGGTGTTAAGCTCTGTCTTGGTGTAAGGAAATCAATAATAATAGTGGTTGCTCTGTCCCCAGCATGGGACCAGAACATTTTTTTATTTATTTATAAAGAGATTGTGTTCAGTTATTTATTTAATTCTCATAAAAAACTCTAAGAGGCAGGTACAACTTTTTTCATCTTCTTAATATTGAAGATGAGGAAACTGAGGCATAAAACATTTAGGTAATTTTTTAACACATTATCGGTGGAGATCGAGCTTGGATTCATATCTAGAGCACATATTAGTCATCTACTGCTGTGTAATAAGTTAACTCTGAACTCCGTAACTTAAAACAATACACATTTATTCTCTCACTGGTTTCATGGGTTGAGATTCCTGAGTCCTTTGCTCATAGTCACACAAGGCTGCAATCGAGGTGTTGCTGGGACTACATTCGCATCTGCAGGCTTGGCTGAAGAAAATCCATGTCCACGTGTATTCTGGCTGTTAGCAGAATTCATTTCTTTGTAGCTCTATGGCTGAGGTTTCTGCTTTCTTACTGGCCAGCAGCCAGTGTCCACTCTCAGAGCCCAGAGACCACCCTGGAGTCATTTCTACACAATCCTCTCCATGGTTCCTCTCACAGCATGGCAGCTTCTTAGAGACCAGTGGGAGAATGTCTCCCTCGAGTCTGCCACGAGGGCGTCTTGGAGAAGGTAATGTAATCATGAGAGTGATTGTCTCATTACCTTTGCCATGGTCTCTTGGCCAGAAGCCAAGCTTTACCTGTACTCAAGGGGAGGAGGTGATACAGGGTGTCGCTCATTTGGGACTTACTTTAGAATTCTACCTACCAGTGTGTGTGCCAGTCACAGACATGAGAGATGAGAGCTGAGTGTGCTGTCTCATAGAACAAGGCCCAGCCCGTCCCATTCTGCCTGTCCCATTCTGGGCCTGTAAAGAAGATCCTGGGGCCACAGAACTAGCTCTGTCCAGCTCCTGAGCCTATGAGCACCAAGCCTGACAGCACCTGCTATCAGGAGCCCACCTCACCAGCAGGTGCAGTCTGGAATCATCTTGCCTCCCTATGCCTGGGAACTTCTATGCCTCAGATGACACATTAGTCTTAGATTCCATGCACTCATATGTTTATTCCTCTCCAAGTACCACTGCCACACTCTGCTAGGTATATAGAGAGCCCTCTCCCTTGGTAGACTAGACTCTACCTTCTAGCTGTTAGATGCAATCCTGATTCAACCCAGAAGATACCTGGAATTCCAGGACTAGTACCCAGAGATGCCTGAACTCTGCCCATGCCTATCCTAATGGATTCCCTAAAGATTACTGCAGAATACATTGTATTTTTGACTGTTGTCCAAGGTCTTCAGAGGTGTCCCACAGCTGGGTCAGTCCATGCCATCTTGCCCACTTCCCTTTCTCCCCTACCTCCCTCTCCCCCATCCCACCTACAGGATGCCTTCCCTAGGGCCTGGGAGAATTAGGATAAACCCCTATTGTACTTGTAGCTAAAGGCTGCTACGAGATGTTGGGTTTATTTATATCTAGTGACTAGCTTTAAATAAAATCATTGCTGTGTTTTCTTAAAATGTACTTTACCTTTTGGGGGTTAATGAGAGCAATGTTATTAATATTGCTGTTAGTAAAGCAATAAAGTCTGTAGTGGAAATCTCTGACAGGGATTATGTGCTCCTGTGAGCTCCCTGCTGGAGGAATAGGAAGAAAGCCTCTGTCTGAAGTCCCAGTCTGCCCCAGGAGCGTTCAGCTACAGAACTGTTGTCAAAAAAGAGGGCTCTAGGCCGGGCGCGGTGGCTCACGCCTGTAATTGTAGCACTCTGGGAGGCTGAGGCGGGTGGATCGCTCAAGGTCAGGAGTTTGAGACCAGCCTGAGCAAGAGTGAGACCCTGTCTCTACTAAAAATAGAAACAAATTATCTGGCCAACTAAAATATATATAGAAGAAATTAGCCGGGCATGGTGGCGCATGCCTGTAGTCCCAGCTACTCGGGAGGCTGAGGCAGTAGGATTGCTTAAGCCCAGAAGTTTGAGGTTGCTGTGAGCTAGGCTGATGCCACGGCACTCAATGTAGCCTGGGCGACAAAGCGAGACTCTGTCTCAAAAAAAAAAAAAAAAAGAGGGCTCTAAACAGGGCAGAAAGCAAATATCTTCTGTCCTTTGTTTGGTGGTCAGCACTTTGATTATTGCTGCTGTTAGTCAAGGGGAAAGTGTTGACTTTGTTTATTGGATATCCAGCTAGTACAGGACTTGGTAAGTATTCAATACATAAATATGTAGAAGTGAATGAATGAATGGATGGATGAATTATTTTATGCGTCTCTCATTTGTGTATCTATGCATTAAAAATATACTTATCAAGTGAATTTCTTTTTCCCACTTACTTTCCCCCATTTTGCCAATGGCCAAGAGCCTAGACCTGTTCTTCCTAATGGATCTATGGTCTTGGTTTTCTTTTGCATAAATGAACTGACCATCTGATCCTATCTCAATCTGGACCATGTCATTAAGCACTTCTGCTCTGCTCGATCCTAGATCTGTCCTATCCTGGCCGTTCTGTCCCCTGTAACCCAGGCTTTGCTGTGAAAATCTTTCAGTGTCCTTCCTTAAACCAGGAACCTGAGATGAGAACCACGGAAATACACGGTGAACAGGTGGTTTGATATCAACACACCATAGTTCTCTTGCTTATCTCATTACCTGTGCTGTTGCTCATCAAACAGATGTGTAAGAACACTGGTGTGGGAGAGGGGTGGTCGATGACAAACTCTTGAGAGTTCTATGAATTTTAAAGATGATTTCTAAAATTTATAATTTTATATTTATGCCAAATTATACAATCTTATAGGCATTTTCTAGAGCCTTAACATGACCACCACTTAAGGAAATACTGCCATCATTCCAGTGGCCACCTTTATAGTTTGTCTATGGTCACATCAAAGCCAACTCACACTATTGTAATTATCTGAACAATGGAGGAAAGAACAGAGGTAGATTAAGGCATAAAAGATGTTTTCTATCCAAGTGGTGTCACTGCATCCTGCACTAGGGATGGTTTTGCAGCAGCTTCCAAAGAAAAAAAAAGTAAAGAGAAAACTGAGTCATCACAGAGCCCACATTAGTATTAGCATGCTAACCTCACAATAATTTACTCCAGAGCAGTCAGCAGCATATTCACATTGTGAGCTGAAATTTAGTTTTAGCAAAAGAACCGTATCTATCACATTAAATTAATGTTGTTAATTTAAATATTATTGACTTTGCATTTGATTTGTGACTTTGTTTTGATTTTATGGTTATATAAGAATTATAAGCATAAAGAATATATATTTAGTTTTATGTCTCTACATATTAATATTTTAGTGTGTCAGGAATAAAAGAATAAAGTGTAAATATTCACTGTCTCTTCCTAACAGGTATTGCCTAATAGCACCCAAACCTCCAATTTCCCTGACATTGTCTGTCTAGGTCTTCCCACTCCTGGAGAACAATGGAGTTGTCTTAAATCAGAAAGGTCCGTCATCTGGACCACTGAATGGATTCAAATTTTGTACAAGAACCACATTCTGTAGGGCACAGGGTTGATGGATTACCTGGGTTGGAATAAAATAAGAATTCCATTAAAGGCAGGCTTATAGCTCAGTTGAGGTTGAGCTTGCAGACATCAGGTATCATGGTGCTAAAGGACTCATCCCTTCAAAGAAACACCAAAACAAAAACCAGAACAGGTATCTGAGCTGAGATTAGTTCCCACTGATGGTGTGCCCTGGGCATGGATCAAGAGCACAAGGTCTATCCACATGACCTTCGCAAACTGACACTGAAGGCAGGAGTTGGATGTGGTTCCCAAGGAGGGACAGCACTACATTCTTGATTCCTGCTGTAATGAGGCAAGACAGGATACATGTACAATTCTTTGCTCTGCAGACTCTAGTCTCTAGGGCCAAAGGCATGATCACCACTGTGCATTAACCATGGGAAGTAATGTTGATACTGAAACCTACAGCCATCATCTCCACCACTGGCTTTGTAGCACACCCAGAGAAAGACTCAGGAGTCTGAGTTTGCAGACTTCCTGGATACCGGACCTCCAAATTTTAGGTGTCTTAAGATGAGCCTTGGAAGAATGAATGGTTGATAGGAAGGAATGGTGGCCAGGTAAATAATGTCAGAGCAGTGCCCAGAAGATGTCTCCTCCTCCTCATGACAGATCTGTCTAGAAATGATTCCAGCCCCCACAGTCTTGGACTTTACTGATTTCTCCCACTTCACTTGAAGGATCCTGGTCTGGACCGTTTTTCTAACTTTCAGAAAGACTTGACTATTTGAGAGACTCCCCATGACGGGGACTTCTCCACCTCTCTCTGGCAGATTCTGAGACTTGAATTCAGTTCTCTACTGAACATGGGGAGTCCTCAGAATGGAAAAAGTTTATGTGCTTCCACCATCATCTTCCCTAGATGTTGGCAGCAGCCCTGCCCCCCAATTGTGGCAGTCAGCAATGTCTCCAGACATTGCCAAATGTCACCTTGGGGTGAGGGAAAAAATCTCCCCAGGCTGAGAGCCAGTGACGGTGAGTTAGAGATCTTCACATGTTTACCTGCAGGAAAACTATAAAGGGTTTATGTTCATGGGTCTGCCTCTCCAGGAGCTCCTATCTTTTGGCAGGTACATTTTTACATAGATCATTGCACTGCAAGTCAGTACTAACGTTACCTCACCCCAGATCTCTACAGATGGCTAGGAGGAGTAATAGTTCACCAAATCAAACTTCTAGGAAATCAGCAGTGTAACTCAGGAAATCACATATTTATTGGATGCCTATTAAATTCATTCACTATATTATCTCTGATTCTTACAACTCTCCTGCAGGATAGGAGTTGTAGCAACCCCATTTTACAGGTGAAAAGTTTGAGGCTCAGAGAAGTTAACTTAGGAGGAGGGGCTAGGATTTTATCATGGATGGATTTTGTTCCAAAGCTTGCATAACCACCTGGTTTCTGTGAGTGCTCTATAATGCTGATGAAATTCTGCAGTGCATGGCCCTGGAGCCGTGCAATGTAGTGGTCCTGTCACCACTAAAGCCACACAAATTGTGCCACACACAGACAGGCTGTCAGGGAGCTGTTGGCCCAGTGCCCTGGGAGCCTGCGCCACCACTCCAGGGCTGACCTTGCAATGCTTTTTGGATTCCCATGAAACCCGAGCACCTCTTTTAAGTGCTTTACTGTCTCTGGATATTGGCCAAACCGCCTTCCACTTGTCTTATTTGAGTTGTGACTGTGATAAAACTTCTATCTTTTAGGAAGTGAGGTGGCCTGATCTGAGCTCACTATGCTAGAAGTGCTTTCTGAGAAGTTGTGCCCTCAAGATCATATTTTGTCATTTCATTTCCACTGGTGCATTTATCTTCTGCAAATCTTTGGAGGTCATATCAGTTTTGTAAACTTGCAGCAATTACCTATAAAGTTCCAAACAAAAGTCTCACTGGCCTATTTTAAAAACCCCAAAGGAATGTACTTGGAAAAAAAAATAGAATCTCCTGCGATTAATTGTTAAAATTTCCATGATAACATATATTTGCATCTCATTTTGCTATCTACTTTAGGCTGAATTCTCTGCCCAAAATGATGACATAAAACTGAAATATGGCTGAGAAAAACTCTGGCAAGTGATTTTAGCAATGGCCTCTTTAACATTTCAGTGGGTTTTTACCACTTTGATTCTGTCACCCCTCTCCCCCTGCCTCCGACTAGCTTCCCAATTCTCCACGATTTCTTAATAATTTGTAACTCGGATCACGGTAAGTGGTTCAGTATGTTAGCCAATTTCCTTAATACTCTAGATTTGTATACATTCATATTTCTGAGGCTTTTTCTTATCTAGCTTTTGACAATAGCAATTTGGGTAAGGATTTCATTACTTCCTAATTGCTCCGATTTCTTTTTTTTATTTCCTCTCGTTAAAGACAAATTTAGAAAATGAGTTCCCTGCCTCAGCTGTTTTTGTCTCGCCCTTCATCCCATGTTCCTTCCTTCCTCCTGTGTTACCTGAGCCGAGGTCTCTCCGAGAGCTAATTCTCTTGCTCATTTCCCTTTGAAGGTAGAGGAAGCCTGATTCTGCCTTTTAAATTTGTATTTTTACTTAACAGTTTTGGGACAAAAAAAGAAAGAGCATTTAAAAAAATAAACTTTCCATCCTCTCATATATTTCTCTCGCAAGCTGTTTGCAGACCCTTTCTCTCTATGGCTGCATTAACGTCCAGTAGTCAGAGCCGATTTGAGAGAGCTAAAGTCCAAACACGCCACAAATATCAGATGGTACTCTGGCCCTAGCTTCCACCATAACCTTGTTTTCAATTTTGCAGGTTTTTTTGCTTCCTTTTGTTTTGTTGAAAGTGAGCCTTCAAACTCCATCTTTCTTTGCTTTGCGAAGCAGAGCGTCAAAAACGGAGGAGGTCGAGAGATGCTTTGTCAGACTCCAGGTGGTTTTTGAGTTCCAGTAACACTTAAAGTCATCTCCGCTGTCTGTTCAGAGGCGGTTATTGTGTAGCAGATTAAGACATTGTTTCTATCTGGTAAATCAAGGATCTCTGGAAATACTCACCTTCACTCGGAGGGAGGTGTGTGTGTGTGTCCCTATTTGGTAACTCACCCGGACGCTACCTGTTACTCATATCTGCATGAAATCAACAATCATTTTGGCCAATCCAAGTAGAAAGCTCCAAACATCTGGAGGCTTGAAATCTGTGAGCAGAACTCCTGGATCCCTGCACTGCCCTTTTTTCCTTCTGGTTTTCATCCCTGTGCTTGGCGTCGGTGTAGACACCGCCTTGGTGGTTCCTCTTGTAAACTGAGCCCTGCGGTGCAGACGTGTTACCGAAGTTCACACTGGAAAGAGCTTCACGGGCCTCAGCGGAGCGCTGCTGGATGGGCCCCAGACTGTGTTATGAAACAAACTCTTGTTTCCAGGGTGGGATAGTCGCTGAGTGATCTGTGTTACGTGGTTGCAAACAAGAATGACAAAAATAAACCATCCTTAGTTTCTGGGAAAGTCAGTGTTCTGATTTTAAGAATGAGTTATTGAAGGAAGGGATGACGTCTCATGGATGGGGGATCTATTGGAGAAAGCCCAACAGCTTTTCCAACTGAGGCCACTTACTCACTCTGTGGACGGAGCTCTGTTTCTTGGGCTAAGGAATAGGAGTCAGCGGTCATCATGTTGACAGCTAGTCCTGGGGACCCTGAGACCCATTCTCCCAACAGCAGTGGACCCCCCTTCTCTTCCTTGGCTCAATCCTTGCCTGGGGCCCCTGCCTCTTCTAGGGTGTGATTTCTGCCTTCGAATCCAATTCAATCCCCCCTGGAGCCTCATCTCTAAGGCTGAGCAACTCTGTCGACTGAAATCACCTTCTCTAAGATTGCTTGGTCCAATCCTTGATCCTTGGTCTATGTTGGGTCCTTTGGCCTGGGATCATTTCCAGTGGGACCTCTTCCTGTGTTAGCTCTCCAATCTGCTGTTCCTCAGTTAAGCCCTTACTAATTGAGGGATCAGGGTTCCTAACATTTACCTGGTCTTTCCTGTCAGTCTAGATTTTGGCCTGTTGTATAATGGCTTGCATATCACCTCTCAATCCTGTCTGCCTGCTGCCAAAGCTCAGATCTAAGTCAAAGATGGAAAGACCCAAATACGATGCAAACTCAGCAACAATGCCTAAAGCATCCTTATCAACTGGAGGTGATTTTGTCCCCCAGGGGACATTTGGCTGAGTCTGCAGACATTTTTGTTGTTGGGCTGGGGGAAGGGGATGCTAGTGGCATCTAGTGGATAAAGGCCAGGGACACTGACAACCATCCTATAATGCACTGGACAGATCCCACAAGAATGAATTATCTGGACCAAAATATCAGTAGTGCTGAAGTTGAGAAGCCCTGACCTAAAGGAAGAAGCAGGTGAAAATAATGGATATACAGCCCTTTGGCAAGCAAAGGTTTTTTTCTCAGACTCAACTTTATTTTCTTTCCACTCCACTGAACATTAGTCAAAGGTAAGTCTGCAGCTGCCAGCTGACTTCACTGAGAGTGTCTGTAAGTCACCTTGCACTCTTTTACCTAAATCAGGCCTTTATGTTGTGCCACAGTGTCCAGGCCAAGGAATTTCCCTGGCATACATACATATATTAATTCAGCAAACATTTAGAGAGAACGTACCTGTACTAAGAACAGGACCAGGCTCTGTGGATACAAAAACGCATAACACAATCCCTGTCATCAAAGAGACTAATGAGGGCACCAGCGAGGAACCCAGAAATGACAGTGCAATGAGATGGGGCCGAGGAGACAGGCCAGGTGAGGAGCACTGTGGTTAGAGTGAAGGCTGCAAGTGCTTCTCACCAAAGGCAAAGTCTGAGCCGAGTCTTAGAAAATATTTAGTGGTGGTCCAGCCCAATAGGACAAAGGGCTAAAGCAGACCTGGGAAAGCACGGGCTATGGAAGGGCAGTGTTTTAATCAGGGTTCTCCAAAGAAGCAGAACCGCAAGATATGTACAGATATACAAAGGGGATTTGTCATGGGAGTTGCTCACGTGATTCCCAAGGCCGAGAAGTCCCATGACGTGCCATCTGCAAAGTGGAGAACCAAGAAAGCTCATGGTATCATTTAGTCTGAGACCAAAGGCCTGAGAGCAGCAGGAGTAGGGGTTGGGGTGCTGGTGCAAGTGTAGAATCTGAAGCTCAGATGTCCCTGGGCAGGAGAAGATGGATGTCCCAGCTCAATAATAGAGAGCGAATTTGCTGTTCCTCTGCCTTCTTGTTCTCCAGGGGTCCTCAATGCATTGGTGATGTCCAGGCATTGTCGTGGTGGATCTTCTTCACTCCGTCTGCGGATTCAAGTACTAATCTCTTCTAGAAACACCCTCATGCACACACCCAGGAATGTTTTACAAGGTATCTGTACATCCTTTAACCCAGCCAGGTTGACACTTAAAATTAACCACCACCGACAGCCATGTAATAGGATCGGCTGCTCAATGCCTTCTTGACTCTTAGCCTTTCAGGGTGGATGAGGTGAGAATTACTATGGATGGAAAAATAAAAAAGCAGATGATTTTTCTAAGGCCACAGCACAAATCAGTGCTGGGGTTGGAACAGATTTCAGTCATCAGATACAGCTGATTCATTCTTTCGCTCACTTATTCAATAGGTATTTATTGAGTGACTGGGCACTGTGTAAGTTCAAATTTGGCTCCAACACAAGTTGCTCAAGTTCTGTGAGTCTTGGTTTGCTTGCCTGCAAAACAGAAGTAAGAGTAGTAACTATCTCTTGCGGGGGCGGGGGGTGGCTTATAAAGATTAAATGAGCTAGTGCTTTTGAAGCCTTTAGCACACAATACTTTGTGCAGACACTCAGCGTCTGATGCCATTGTCATCATCGTCATCATCATCATTGTTACTGCTGCTATCATTAGCCCCTGCCTGCACCAGAGCTTTAGCACTGCCACCCATGCGGTGAGGAGGCTTCCAGAGGCTCCCAGACACACAAGCACAGAGTGTTTTGTATTCCATTTGCCTCTTGTCAGCAAGTAGGTCCCGAGCAGAGCAGAGCAGAGCAGACTGCTCACTCAGCCTGTGATTCACAGGTTTCCTGTTTCTCTCCCTGTAAGCTGCTAAAAGGTAGGGAGGAAGCTGTTTCATTACAGCCTCATTTACACCTCTCTAGTCTCCCTGCTCCCTCCAAGGAAAGTGAAGTTGCCGTGTTCTGCACAAAGGGAACCTGGCACACAAGATCTCAGGCCAGGCTTTCTCAGTTAAGCCTTGTTGGATGTCACTCCCACTACACTGCCCAGAGGGGGATGTGATCACCCCACCCCAACATGGTGCCTCCATGTGCGATATGATTCTGTAAATATTCACTGGGCAGAAGCCATGGCATGGTGGCCAGGCTAGACTGTGGTAATGGCTAGGGGGCTGGCAGGGATCACTTTCAAAACTGACTCCTGTATGGCAATAAATTGATCCCAGGCTTGTTCTCAGAGCAAGCTAATCCCCATCCCTTCCTGTGCACAGGAGGATAATGAGGGCTCTAGACACATAAACAGACTCACAGATGGCCGGATGTCACACGTTTGGCAATTCTTACTTAAGGATGGCTCCATGCTGTTGTCCTCCAGCACTTCAGCCTGTGACATGTCTGAAAACTTGCTGGAAGGTTCCCTGCAGGGAGAAGAATCCCTTTCCTTCACCTTTACCAACCTCCATACCCCCTTGCCCTGCCTGAATCCATCCACACACAGTTGCACACACACACACGCAATAAGAGCTGTCAAACACATTTGGGGAAATCCAAGATGTGCCTAATCAAATGTCCCAGTTCACTGATGAGGAGATGGAGTTATGGAATCTACATGGAGAGCTGAAAGATGTCAGGGCCTCTGTGACCTTTCTTGAGAGTCACCATGAAAGAAGTCAAGGCAGAGAAAGCCATCGACCCTCATCTCTGGACACTAGTGCCCCTGTGAGAGCCTTCCACCTCTCTGTGATAGAACGCTCATTCTCAACCTCTAGAGTGCATTAGGATCACCTGGAGAGCTTGTCACAACCCAGATTGCTGGGCCGCACGGGAACACCCAGAATTCCTGATTCAGTAGTAGGTTTGCAGTCGGCTTTAGCATTTGCATTTTTAACAGGTCCCAGGTGATTCTGAAGCCCATGGTCCATGGACTGCTGACCTAGAAGATGTACACAGCCCCAGAATATAGTCAACGAAGGACACTGTTTATGGATGCCGACCACCCACTAAATGGGGAGATGCTGACAAAGTGAACAGAGTAGGGCATTCTCAGCTGCCTGGCAGCAAGAGTAGAGGCCCTGCATCAGGCAGTTGTTGGAGAAACTGCTCCTTAGACCTCTTCTAGCTGGAAGGTCATGGAACCCAGAGTAGGCAATTCTGTTTCTGGCTCTACAGAGCAGGACCCACAGTGTTTCATCCACTCATCTACTCAGGATGACCCTGTGTTGGTCTCCCTTGCTACAGTGGCTGCCATCAGGAACAGGAGCCAAGTCCAAGGAAAGTTCATTCTCTCTCTCTCTGAAGCCCTGGTGTGGATGTAGCACTTGGTCCAGAGTAGGTCCTCAGAACCTGTCTGCTGAATACAAGAATATTCAGGTCCTTCTAGTTTATTCTCCTCCCAGGCAGATGGGTCACCTTTCTGAGTCTAGCAGATGGTTGTGCTTGGCAGGAAGAAGAAAAGAGGTCCGAGTGCAAATGCCCAGCACCCATGTCTTTGTTCACAGTGCTATCCCTAGTATATATCTTGTTCTCTTTTTGGCCTATAGAAATGCTCCCACCTTAAGCCAGTGGCACATTTGCAGGGGAAACACTTGGATGAGTATGGCTTTAGTGTGGGGTAATGGCAGAGACAAAGGTGGAAAGTCATGCAGAGTCCCTACTGGGGACAGCCTTGAATGCTGGGCTGAGGAGTTTGTATGTCTGTCAGCAAAGGTGAACCGGGAAGACTTGGGTGACAGGAGGAACGTAAAAGCACAAGTCCTGTCCTCAGTGTTGTTCTTTTGTTTTTTCCCAAAAGTAAAAATTATCATCTGAGTTCTGTACAGCAAATGTTTTAAAATAAATATTTCCTCCTGCTGGACATCCTACAGTCCTGCCAATGCTCATTCCCCAAACCTCTGACAAGGTTATCGTCTAGACCATGTCAAAGGGACCCGAGACCTTCATCAGGGGAGGGGAGGTCTTCAGGAGAGCACGGAGGGCACTGCCTTGGTGTCAGGGAGCTCAGTGCCGGGGTCAACTGCAGGCAATTCCACTGGGACAAAAAGAGCACTTAGAGAATGCACACCAGGTAGGAAGCATCGGGGAAGGGGTAGGGTGAGGGAAAAGGGCAATTATTAAATATGCACTTTATGCCTGGCAGGGATTTTAATTAAACTACACAGGGAATCAGAAATTAATATTCTCATTTTGCTGATGAGGGAATAGGCTCAGAGAGGTAAATAACCTCCCCAAATGTAGCAGGTGGTGGAGGCAGGATTCAAATCCCAGGCTGTGGATTCCAAAGCCCATTCTCATTCTGCAGCTGGGCTTCATCATTGCACCTTGCTACACGAAGATGGCCAAGATCTAGTCCTTGTCATGAAGTAGCTCGTTAACTATGACATCACACACACAGACACTCAAATATTAATTGAAAAGGACCAGCCTTCAGGAGAGCCCCAAGGAAGGCACAAAGTGCTGGGCAAACTCCGACCACAATGGGAGAGGCAATTTTTACCCAGAGGGTACAGGGGAGATTTTTACAGAAGGGATAGCATCTGAGCTATTTTAGGGGATCGGCCCAATTTTGGTGGGCAGAAATAATGAAATAACAAGGAAAGCAGTACTGGGAATCCCAAGCTTGAGGAACCTTGAGGGGAAAGGCATAGAGGCGGGAAATGCTGGTTTATTTGGGGATCAGGGGACGGATCATGAGAGAGGAATTTGCAAATGCAGACTGGGCAGGGGAGGATTTCGGAGATCGTACTGAAGTAAGGGGCACTTTTCTGTGGACAAAGGGGTGGCAAGGTGCATGTCAGCGCAGGGAAATGGCACTCACTGTCTGAGCTGGGCTGAGGCAAGATTAAGGTGGCCGAGGTCAATGTTGGAGGGCTCTGTGCCTCTGCCGGGTTCAGGGGCCTCTTAGCTCTGCCTTAATGCAAACCGTGGGCACAGTGGGTGGGGTCTGAGTGGAGAGTGAGGACCACTGAAGAGGCTGCATAAATAATTTGGGGTTTTAGTTAGGATGAGAGCCCCTTGAGTTCCTGAGTACAATCAGTTCTGAGAGAGAGCAGGCCATTTGCATGGGGGAAATACAATCAGTGTTACTAAATACTGGGAGGGAATCAGCGCAGGGGGAAGTGAGGGTCGTAGAGCTCAGGGTAGCTCTGTTACTTCTTTTGCAGAGTGTTCTCTGGTTCAGAGTCCCTTTCAGATAGAAATAATTTCTCCCACAACGTTGAGGTTGTGGACTCGCACCAGGCCTAGGGCTGAGGACAGTTTGTTCCTGCTATGGTACTGGCTGCCCTCCACTCTAGGGCAGCTGGAGACTCAGCCACGGAGGAGGCAGGGCCCTGCATCTCGCTGAGGCTGAGGATGGAGTCCCGAGCAGGCGGACTGACCTTGTGCTGGCCTTCGTTCATTCGCTGCTGGATTTATCACCCATCTGTGATTACCTCGCCAGCTCGCACGGCTCCCACTCAGCGCTGGCCCAGATGGGAAGCGTATCTTTCCCAGCATCTTGGTCAATTAAGTTTCAGGGGATGTGTGGCATATCCCTTGGCTGTGACAGGGAGAATGACGGACGGCCAAAGGCTCATTTTCAAAATTACAGATTTGGCTAATTTTCATGATCCTGGAGAGAGAGAGAGAGAGAGAGAGAGAGGGAGAGAGAGGTTTAAAACAGACTCCAGACTCCTGGTGAGAAGGCCAGGATGGGCTGGGTGAAGAGCAGGCTGAGGAGCGTGGCTGGCCAGCCAAGATTTGCGCAGGAGCACCACCAGCAGTGTCACAGGCTGCAGAGTACCTTGCTCTGATTGATTTTTACCAGCAGAACCAGGATTCTTGATCTAATCCTAAATTTTGTGGTGTTCAAAGTGCTTTTAAATGTGACTAATGTTAATCGAGCACCTAAAGTGTCCCAGGAACTGTTTTTGAATATTTCTGTATGCAAATCTAACTTAGTCATTAGAACAACCCTGGAGGCTGGAATTCCTTTCCAGCCATCCAGATTCTCATCTGGGAGTTCAGAGAGGTTAAGGGAGAAGCTCCGGGCAGTGAGGAGGAAGCAGCAGGCATCAGTGCTAACCGGGACCACTGCATCACACGCCCCAGGCGGCTTCCTCGGGACTTAACAAGGTGCAACTCTGCCGCCTGTTATGAACTGTCCCTGCCGTGGAGCAAGGGTTAGCAAACTTCTTCTGTAAAGGGCGAGGGACCAAATATTTTAGGCTTTGTGTGCCTTACAGTCTCTGTGGCAACTATTCAACTCTGCCGTAGTAGTGGGAAAGTAGCCACAGGCAATAGGGAAGTAAACGAGCATGGCTGTGTTCCAATAAAAGTTTATATAAAATCAGGCCACTGGCTGGGTTGGGTCCATGACCTGATCTGACCCGCAGGCTGTGCTTTGCTATTCCTGCTTCCGAGCGAAGGCCAACTCCTGGTGGATGCCTACCAAGAAGGCATCAAGAAGCATTTTCTCCTGAAAGCCAGGTCCTTCCAGATAATGTTAGCATGAGAATTGGGGCAAACTGGTAGCTGAAAAGCCAAGTATAATTTGCAGACATAATTTATTTGGTTTATACTGTGTTTAAGATTTTTCAAAATAGCTGCTTACATTTAAAGATTGGGAGAATGCATATTAAAAAATCTGAAATTTCTGCATCTCATGGAAAATTGGAAGTTCTTCTCTCATGGTTGGGGGGGAGTTCCCTCATATTTCCCCATGGCACTAATTAGCTGGAGAGGAGTGGGGGGTGTCCCCATGGGGCAGGCAGGGCCCGAGAGCTGGTCTGCCGCCACCTCCATGACCAGCATTCAAGTTGCCTGCTATTTGAGTTTGTAACTCATGTTTTAAGGATACTTACGTTTTTAAAATGAATGTTATTGTATATATTTAAGGTAGATGACATGATGTTGTGAGATACATATAGATAGTAAAATGGTTACTATAGCGAAACAAATTAACATATCCATCATGAATCTAAAAAAAAAGAAGTCAAATGTATACAGATAGAGAAGTAAACAGTGGTTATGAGCAGTGGGGTGAGAGAGAAGGAAATGGGAAGATATGGGTCAAATGATACAAAGTAGCAGAGAAGCATATTTATTGTGCAGGTAAGCATTCAATCCCAACACCAGGTGGGCCCTCAGTTATCCTTATATTTTTCTGTGATTGCTTTATTGGTGCTAAAACTCCCAACGCTGGGCCAGAAAGTGGGTGATGCTGCTGAAATAAGGTCTCGAATGGGACAGCTTTCCAGAACAGCGGGGAGAAAGAAAGGTGGGGGCGGTAGGTAAAAGCCACATCTTGGAGTGCTCCGAAGATGTAAAGCACAGAAGCCAAGTTCAAGTTCAAGTTCAAGGGAGGAACCTGGGCTGGAGATGAGCGACCTTGCAAAGGGCAACACCTGGCCAGACATGGGAGTGCGTGAGCAGGGATGCAGGGCAGCTCAGGGCAGGACCCAGTCGAGCGGGTCCAGCGTGCTGGCAGCAGTGGGGCTGGTCTGGGAGGGTTTCCTGTGGCTGAGGCCAGGCAGTGCAGGGGGGCATCAGCTTTATTTAAAGACCAGGTTCCTGGACCTTCGTCCTTCCTCCAAAGCTTTGTTTCCCTCCCCCGGCTGCCCGTGTCTGCGCTAGGTGCTGAACATGTTTTGTGGTACGTTAATGAATATGAAGTATCTTAACAGTGTGCCTGGCACAATTTGATAAATATGTTTGTTTTTTATTCATATCAGCATTTCTCCATCTGTTCATCTTTCCTCTTTACCCAGGCTTACTTCTCACAGAAAAGAGCCCCTTCTCCTTGTCTAAAGTTAACCTTCCTCGTAAGCTCCTGTTTCTTTGCCCTTTCGGCTATCTCTCCCTCTCTTTCTGACCTCCTTTTATTTTGCTTCCAAACCTGCTCCTGTCTCGCCATCCCAATAGCGAAAGAGATAGAGCCAACCGCCCTCCGCAAGGGAAACTCCCTGTGCTTCTGCTCGGTTCCTCTCGTCTCCTTCACCCTTGAACATCCTACAAGAGCAGCGAGTCCAGGCTCTTATGTCAACGCTGTCCACTTGCTCATTAACCCCTTTCGGGCCACTGCCCACCACTGTCTAAACCTGCTTTCCTGGGGACCTCTGTGTGCCACATTCATGACATTCACATGCAACGGCTATTCCAGAAGTGACACATTGTTGGTCAAAAATATGACAATCATCCAATAATAACAATCTGAATTTGTTGAACCCTTTGCTCCTCACACTGTACTTTCACATACATGATCTCAGGTATGTCTCATGATCTCCTTTCAAAGCAAATAGTATAAACTATATTTGTTTGTGAAGAAACGGATGCTGTGACAACATATGTGACAAGGTGCTCAGGGTAACATGACAAGCTCAGCTCCTTTGGTCCCAAGTCTTGCTCTCCTTCCCCTCACCCATTCTTCTGCAGAGATTGCTCTATGCTGGTTCTCCTCCTGCTTCTCTGATGGTAACGTGTCTGTCTCTATTGCTTGGGGACCTCTTCTTTCTCTGTTTGCTCCCAGGTTTTGTCTTTAGACCATTTTCTTGACCAAGCTCATCAGTTCCCATGGCTTCAACCACTGCCTCTGAGATAGACTTTAAAATCTCTGCTCTGTCACTGTGTGTTTTTGGACCAGTTATTTACCCTCTTTAGGTCTCAGATTTTTTTGATTGAAATATGAGAGTATTGGGTAGTTGATGCATGCTTTACAGCTTCAACTTCAAATGAGATGAAGAATGTTAAAGTAATTTTTAAAGAAAGATCAATATGAAAGTATGAGATCTAATAAATAAATTCAGTAAGGTTGTAGGATCAAGATCAATACACACAAAAAATTGATTATATTTCTATATACTAGCAATGAAAAATCCAAAAATGAAATTAAGAAAACAATTCAATTTACAATAACATCAAAAGAGATAAAATACTTAGGAATAAATTGAACAAAAAGTGCAAGACTTTTACACTTTTGCAGCTATAAAACATTGTGAAAATAAATTAAAGATGTAAATAAATGGAGAGACATCCTATGCTCATGGATGAGAAAATTCAATATTGTTAGGATGGCACTATTCCCCAAATTGATCTAAAATCCAACATAATCCCTATCAAAATACCAACTGGAACGTCTTTTTTGTAGAAATTGACAAGCTGATTCTAAAATTCATATGGAATTGCATGGGACCCAGAAGAGCTAAAATAATATTTAAAAAGAACAAATTTGGAGAACTTACACTTCCTGATTTCAAAACTTCTTACAGCAATAGAAACAGTGTGATAGTTGCATAAAGATAGACATATAGACCAATGAAAGAGAACTGATAGTCTAGAAATACACTCCTGAATCTGTGGCCAGTGATTTTTTACAAGGCTGCCAAGACAATTCAATGGGGGAAGAGTAGTCTTTTCAACAAATGGTGTTGCGACAACGAGATATCCATATGCCAAAGGAATGAACATGGACCTCTCCCTCACATGATACACAAATATTAACTCCAAATGGATCAAACAATAATAGATATAAGAACTAAAACTAAATAACTCAGAAGGAAACACAGTAAATGTTGGTGACTTTGGGTTAGCCAATGTTTTTTTAATATAACAGCAAAAAGACAAGCAACAAAAGAAAAAAATAGATAAATTCGACTTCATCAAAATAAAAAATTTTGTGTGCCAAAGGACATTATCAAAAGTGAAAAGAAAATCCATAGAATGGAATAAAATACTTGCAAGCCACATATCTGATAAGAGTATTTAGATCCAGAATATACATATATATATATAACATGTACATATATATAACACATATATATCATCTTACGAGTCAATAATAAAAAGATAATCTGATGAAAAATAAGAAAATAGTCTGAATAGATATTTCTTAAAAGAAGATAGACAAATGGCCATCAAAGAACATCAAATTTGCTTAGCATCATTAATCATTAGGAAAATGCAAATCAAAATCACAATGAGACCCTATTTCACACCCTATAACAAAAAAGACCGACCACAAAAACAAGTGTTGGTGAGGATGTGGAGAAATTGAAATCTTCATACATTGCTGGTGGGAATGCAAAATGGTGCCACCTCTTCGGAAAACAGTTTGGCAGTTTCTCAAAAAATGAAACATAGAATTACTATATGACCCAGTAATTTCACCCCAAGATGGTCAAGAAAAATGAAAACATAGCTCCATGCATAAGCATTTATGAATGCTCATAGAAGCATTATTCACAAAGTCCAAAGTGGTAATAACCCAAATGTCTGTTTTATTGATGAGTGGATAAACAAAATGTGGTATATGTGTACAATGAAACATTATTCGACAATAAAAAGTAATGAAGTTCTGGCACATGCTACAGGGTGGATAAACTTGAAAGCATTATGCTAAGTCACAAAAGACCACATATTACATGTTTCCATTTATATGAAATAGTCACAATAGGCGAATCTAATACAGACTTATAGTAGATTAGTGATAGCCTAGGGCTGGGGGCTGTGGGGGGAAAGAGGAGTGAATGGTAAAAGGCTGGGGGTTTCTTCTCAGTAATGAAAATATTCTGAGCTTAAATTGTCATCATGGTTGCACAACCCTGTGAATATACGAAAAACCATGGATTTGTACACTTTAAATAGATGAACCATATGACACATGAATTATATTTCACTGAGCTGTTTAAAAATCCATATGTAAAGATTAGGATGATAATAATATTACCCCAAAATTACCTTGGTATTTATGTGGTTTTAAGAGTAAGAACTAGCTTTACCTAAGACAGTGGTTTACTTGGGAATCATTTCTACTTGTAGCCAACAATGTAAGACAACTGTGGAGTTCTAGAATAAAAAGACTTTGATTTGAATCCTCCCTTTGCTACTATTGTCCGTGTGATACTGGATGATTTTCTGAATCTAAGTCTCAACTTCTCTACTTTGCAAAAACAAGGACAATATTGTCTGAGCAATGCTAAACAAAAGATATACTTAGAGGCATTTAGCACAAAGCCTGTATCTGTCCAATAATTGTTATTTTCATCTCTTGTTGGAAAAAAGCATCTCCAGATCTTCCACTTAAATAGACCAGATGGAAACTACTGGGAAGGGTTGTGTGGCCACAGTTAGGTGCAGAGGAGAGGCTGGCATGGCCCAGACTTCTCTTCATGGGGTGTGTTTTGTGATTTAAAACTCTCCAGGGCTGATGAAAGGATCACATCAGTAAGCTACGAGCTTTCTCAATGGATTGCTTATTCTACGAAGGAGTAATTAAATGGATACCATGTAGTGGTTTTCAAAGCCTGGACCTTTCTTCCCAGAAGACTTTGAGGGTTAGGAAACTGGATTTTCCCAGGAGGAGTGGCAAGGTGGAGGGAATAATTGCCTGGAGTGTTATTCCCGACTTTGCTTAATCAATAACATAATGTGATCTGAAAGGAGCTATGTTAACCCCATAGCCTGGTTTCCCTTCTAACTGGGGATTGAACTTTCCCCTGAGTCTGTTTCCCTCTGGGAGAGGACTGTTGAGGAACAGTCTAAGGCACTCTGACCTGCGTGGAGAGAAGACCTCACATTGGAAATAAGGTTTCATTAGCAGCATTATTGTTTTCCACCCCTAATTTCTGTAATTTGGTGGTAGTGTATAATTACAGCATAAAGACATAATTATTTAGGCCTTGCCTGGCGAGTCACATGGCCACTCCATTTAGATATAAGTACAATATTGTTGCATAATAACCCACAGAAATCTGCATTTAATTGCCATGGCTGACTCGCCCCTCGTCACTCCCCTCCGTTCAGCCTGTGCTGCATGGCGGGGACCATTTCTCAGTTGCTGTGCTCCTGCTACCAGGACGCCCAGGCTTTGTGACTGTACAGCTCTGGTGGCCGCGGCGGGACCTACCGCAGTCACGCGGATCACAGTGAGCATTGTAACCATGGACTTCCTTCATGCTGACCCTGGGGGGGGGGGGCAGTTACCTGTGTCCTCCTGCATTCAACAGTACATATCGGGCATCCAGTGTGTGCCAGACACCGTTCCAGGTGTTGGGGGACACATCACTGAATTAAAAAGTGACAAATCCCTGCTCGTGTGTGTGTGTGTTGGGGTGATGATGAGGATAGACAAGACATGAAATAGTAAAATATAATACATAGTATGTTAGCTCATAATCAGTGTCATGGAGAAAAAGAAAATAGGGAAGGAAGATGGGGAAGCATCACTGAAAAGCTCGCATTTGACTAAAGCTCTGAAAAGGTGAGATTGTCACCCAGGGAAATCTGATGAAGGACATTCCAGGCAGAGGGTCTGGAAATGAGGAGACCCTGGAGTGTCCTGGAGCCCAGTGTTGCTCTACTGGAGTGAGCAAGGGGGACCGTGGTGAGAGATGAGGTCAGAGGATGACAGGGGCAGGCTAGGGGAGTGTGGGCATTGGTAAACTATGAACCAGAGACCAAACCTGATTTGCTACTTCTTTATATAAATAAAGTTTTATTGGAACACACCATGCTCACTTGTTTATATATTCCTTTTAGCTGCTGCAGCACCACAATGGCAAGTTTGGTAGTTGCAACAGAGACTATATGGCCTGCAAAGCCTGAAATATTTGTTATATTCTGGAGACATAGATGAAAACATATAGTACATGCCCTCAGGGGCCAACAGTGCGGTGGGGTGCTAGGCACATGGACAGGAAATTACAACACAGCTCCGTGCTCTTGTGCATTGTGCTGGGGTTGCAGAACAGAACAAGCAATTTAGAAAACTGTTTCTTCATATTTACTAAAGCAAAACATATTTATGTACTATAACCCAGCACTTCCATTTCTCAGTTTATACCCAACAGAAATGAGTGCTTATGTTTTCCAAAAGGCATATATAGAAGGGTTCCTAGAAACTTTATTCATAGTAGTCCCCAAATGGAAACAAACTTAAATGTCCATCAACATTTGAATGGATAAATAAATCGTGGTGTATTCATACAATGGAATGCTATACAGCAATGAAGAGCAACAAATGACTACTATACAGAAGTACATGGATGCGTTTCACAGACACGGTGTTGAATGAAGAAATCAGACAAGAAAGAATACATATAGCATGAGGGTATGGATATGAAGTTCAAAAACAGACAAAATTGATTTATTCAGATAGAGGCCAGAGAGTGATTGATTATCTAACTGAGAGGGTCACATGGCTGTCTGGGAGTCTAGAAATCTTCTATATCTTGATTTGGGGGTAGTCACATGAATGTATATATAAGTAAAAAATTCATATAGCTCTATATTTAAGATTTCTTCACTTTATGTAAATTGTGCCTTAATTAATACATAAAGAATGAAAATAGATATCCACTGCTATGGAAGCTTGTGCTAAGTTCTATGACAATGCAAGAAAATAGGACTAAATGCCTGGAGGAGGCAGGAGTGCTTCAGATTGGAGTCAAATTTTGAGTTTAAGGAATTATGTTTCCCCCGGGTAGACCAGAGTGAAAAGAATGTCCTTGGAGAATAAAGAGCATAGTAGATGTGTGAAAAACAAGGCCTATTTAGGGAACTCTAGAAGGGCAGCAGTGCTCTTAAGAAAATCCAGCATATTTCTATCCCTCTATGCTTCCTCCCTTCCTCCCAACTCCTATTCCACTTTCATTGTGCTTGTTTGAGTTTTGTTTTCATTTCATTCAGTTACTGCACTTTTTAACTCAAAAATTTCTATTTGGTTCATTTTTTATAATTTTATGGGAATAAAATATATTCAAATCTCTCCTTTTCACAGTGTACAATCCAGCGGTTTTCAGTATATTCACAAGGTTGTGCAACCACCAGCACTAATGGGGAATACTTCCATCACCTCAAAAACAAACTGGGTAACCACCATTAGTCACTATCAAGTCTCCTTTCCCTCAGTCCTTGGTAAACCCTAAACTTCCTGCCTCTGCATATTTGCCTATACTAGACATTTCATATAAAACGAATTCTGTGATATGTGGCTTATTGTATGTGGGTTCTTTCACTTAGCATAATAGTTTCAAGGCTCATCCATGTTGTAGAGGTTTGAATAATATTTCATTTCATAGATGCACTACATTTCATTTAGCAATTCACCAGTTGATGGGCATTGGGTTGTTTCCTCTTTTATAATAAAATGCTGCTATGAACATTGGTGTACAAGTTTCTGTATGAGAATATGTTTTTAATTCTCTTGGATATGTACCTAGGAGTGCAATTGCAGGATGATATGGTAGCCGTATGTTTCGGTTTTTGAGGAACTGCACAACTATTTTCACGGTGGCTGCACCATTTACATTCCCACTGTCAGTGTATGAGGGTTCTGATTTCTCAACACCCTCACGGAGATTCATCATTATCTGTCTTTTTGATTATACCCATTCTGTGGGAGTAAAGTAAGATCTCACCGTGATTTCGATTTACATTTCCTTAATAGCTGATGATGTTGAGCAGCATTTGATATGCTTACTGGTCATTGTGTTAATATATCTTCTTTGGAGAAATATCTGCTCAGATCCTTTGCCCATTTCTTTTAATTATACTATTTGTCTCTTCATTGTTGAATTTTTAAAGTTCTGTATATATTCTAGAAACTAGATATTTATCAGATGTATGATTTACAAATCTTTCTTCCATTCTCTACATTGTTCACTTTCTCAATTGTGCATAACAGTTTTTAATTTTGATAAAGTTCAATTTCTTTATGTTTTTTTCTTTTGTTGCATGTCCTTTTGGTGCCTATATAAGAAACCATTGTCTAACCTAAGGTCACAAAGATTTGCTATTATGTTTTCTTCTAAGAGTTTTTTAAAAATTTTTATTTATTTACATATGTATGTATGTATTTATTTCAACATATTTAGGGGGTACAAGTGTTTTTTGTTACATGGATGAATTGGATAATGGTGAAGTCAGAACTTTTAGTGTACCTGTCGTCAGAATAGTGTACATCACATCTGATAAGGTAATTTTTCATCCATCACCCCCCTCACCCTCCTCTTTTCTTATTTCTAATGTTCATATACAACTGTGACCATATATACCCATCATTTATCTCCCACTTATAAGTGAGAACATGTATTGGTTTTTCCAATCCTGAGATACTTCACTTAGGGTAATGGTCTCCAGTTTCATCCAAGTTGCTGCAAAAGACATTATTTCATTCTTTTTTATTGCTGAGTAGTATTCCATGGTGTTTGCATGTGTATATGTATGTGTGTATATATGTGTATGTGTGTATATATGTGTATGTGTGTATATATTAATATATATGCTTGTGCCATACACATATACCACATTTTCTTTATCCATTTATTAGTTGATGCACACTTAGGTAGATTTCATATCTTTGCAATTGTGAATTGTGCTGCAATAACCATTCAAGTGCAGGTGCCTTAATGATAATTTCTTTTCTTTTGGGTATATCCCCAGTAGTGACATTGCTGGATTGAATGATAAATCTTCTTTTAGTTCTTTGACAAATCTCCATATTGTTTGTCAGAAGAGGTTCTACTAATTTACATTCCCACCAACAATGTATAAGTGTTCCCTTTTCATCACATCTATGCCAACGTCCATTGTTTTTTGACTTTTTAATAATGGCCATTCTAACAGGGATATGTCGTTGTGGTATCTCAATGATAGTGGTATCTCACTATGGTTTTAATTTGCATTTCCCTAGGTGATTAGTGATGTTGAGCATTTTTTCATGTTTCTTGGCCATTTGTGTATCTTCTAAGAGTTTTATAGTTATAGCTCTTACTTTTAAGCTTTTTCTCCATTTTTAGTTATTTTTTGTACATGGCATGAAGCAGTGAGTGGTCAAAGTTCATACTTTTGCATGTGGGTATCCAATTGTCTCAACATTATCTACTGAAAAGACTATTCTTTCTCCCATTGAATTGTCTTGAAAGGCTTGCCCAAATTCAATTGACCAACAATGTATGAGTTTATTTCTAAACTCCTAATTTTATTCCATGGAGATATATATATATAGCTATCTAGATATAGATAGATATCTAGATATAGATATAGATACAGATATAGACATATAGTGACATATGCCAATACTACCCAGTCTTGATTACTGTAGCTTTGTAACATGTGTTGAAAATGCGATGTGTGCCTTCCAACTTTCCTCTTCTTTTCCTAGATTTTTTTGGTTATTCTGAAGCCCTTGAATATCTGTATTACTTTTAGGATCAGCTCATCAATTTCTGCAATAAAGCCAGCTGTGTATTTTGATAGATTTGCATTAATCTGTAAATCTATTTGGGCTTAATTGCTTAATACTAAGTCTTCCAACTCATGAACATGGGATGTATTCTCATTTATGTAGACCTTCTTTAATTTCCTTCAGTAATCTTTCTCTAGGTATCAGTGTACAAATATTATACTTCTGTTGTTTAAGTGTTTCTGTTATTCCTTTTGGTGACATTGAAAATTGGAGTAATTTTATTAATTTCATTTTCAGATTGATCATTGCTAGCGTACAGAAATACAACTGATTTTTTATTCACTTTGTCCTCAATACATATTATTGCTTTTTGCTGTTGTCTTTAAAATTGGATAGGAGAAAAGAATACAAACAAAAATTCATGTATAATATCTTCTGTATTTCCCTATGTAGTCTTTATTTCTTCATATGGATCCAAATTACTGAGTAGTGTCCTTTCATGTTAGTTTGCAGGGTACCCTTTAGTATTTCTTGTTATGTCAGACCTGCTAGCAACAAATTCTCTCAGCTTTTGTCTATCTAGGAATGTCTTAATTTATCTTTTATTTTGGTGCTGTTTATCACTTGACAATTTTCTGAGAATGAGGCTTTGAAAGAGCTATAGCCCCTTTTACTCCCCTCGTACGAATATTTTCCTCCATTCTGTAGTTTGTCTGTTTGCTCTTGTGATCGTTTCCTTGGCTGTGCAGAAGCTTTTTAATTTGATCAGGTCCCATTTATTTATTTTTGTTGTTGCTACGATTGTCTTTGGGGTCTTTTTCATAAATTCTTTCCCTAGGCTCATGTCTATAAGAGGTTTTTCAACATTTTCTTCTAGAATTCTTATAGTTTCATGCCTTAGGTGTAAGTCTGTTATCCACCACAAGTTAATTTTTGTGAGAGGTGAAAGGTGAGGATCCTGTTTCAGTCTTCTGTATGTGGCTATTCAATTTTCCCAGCACCATTTATTGTATAAGGATTCTTTTCCCCAGTGTGTGTTTTCATCTGCTTTGCCAAAGATTAGATGGCTATATGAGAATGGTTTTATATCTGCATTCTCAGTTCTATTCCATTGGTCTATGTCTCTGTTCTTGTGCCAGTACCATGCTGTTTTAGTTACTACAGCCTTGTAGTTATAGCTTGAAGTCTGGTAAATTGATGCCTCCCAATTTGTTCTTTTGGTCAGTTATTTTTCAAGGTTAACACAGAGCTGGAGAATGGACCATGATACTAAAGCCAGTTAAAAGGACATAAAGCTCATTGTTCTTTTGAGATTATGCCATTTTTCCTTGTATAAGTGCTATCCAGATTTCTGCAAGCCTTTGCTTAATTTCCAGAGTTCTTGAAAAGTTGACTTTTTAAAAATTTTTTGCCAATTTTTTCATTGCTCTTAATGAAGGAAAGAATTTTCAGAGGGCCATACTCTGCAGTTTTTGCTAACTTCCTCAACTTTTTTGAATGTGTTTGTGGTAGGAATACTGAAACATGCCAAAGAGAGCTTATGGTCTAGTTAGAAAGAGAAAGTATATGTGCAAATATAGAGCAGTGAAGAATGCTTTAGTGTTTTACTACTCAATTTGCTGTCTAAGCAGCAGTAGCATTGAGATAGTAGGAGTTTATAAGGAATGCAGAATCTCATTTCCCTTTCCAGACATGCTCAATTTTAATATTTTAACAAGATCCCCAGGTGATTCATATGCACATTAAAGTTTGAGAAGCACTAATGTCATACACTTCTCATGCAATGTCAGCTACTGCTACATACAACCCCTCTACCCAAGTCTTAGTGGCTTAGCACAACACATTTATTTCTCACTCATACTGTGTCCAATGTGAGTGGGTGGAGACTCTCTCCCATCTGGTGGCACAGGGTTTCAGGTTCTCAACTTTGTGACACTACCATATAAACACATAGCTTCCAAGTTTTCCACTAAGAAGAGAAAAATGAAGCTAACATGCTGCCTCTTAAATGTCTTAGCCAAGAAGTGACACAGAAAACTTCTGCTCAGAGTCCACTGGCGTGAG
Organism: Varecia variegata; assembly: GCA_028533085.1. Taxonomy (NCBI): domain Eukaryota; kingdom Metazoa; phylum Chordata; class Mammalia; order Primates; family Lemuridae; genus Varecia; species Varecia variegata. Next base: position 5,683,524 of record CM052438.1, read on the forward strand.
CTAGTCACACAGCTCCAGCCTGCCTGCAGGAGGCTGCAGAATGTGGAGATGAGTGCCTGTTTACTGGGCACTGTCCCTGCCACTCTCCTTCAGAGAGGTTCACATGGTCCAACAGGGATATTTGCACAAAAGAAAAGTTCATTTTTGGCCGGACGCAATGGCTCATGGCTATAATCCTAGCACTCTGGGAGGCCAAGGCAGGAAGATCGCGTGAGGTCAGGAATTTGAGACCAGCCTGAGCAAGAATGAGCAAGACCCCATCTCCACTAAAAATAGAAAAATTAGCCTGAGTAGTGGCATGCACCTATAGTCCCAGCTACTCAGGAGGCTGAGGTAGGAGGATGGCTTGAGCCCAGGAGTTGGAAGTTGTAGTGAACTATGTTGACACCACTGCACTCTAGCCCAGGTGACAGTGTAAGACTCTGTCTAATTAAAATAAAAGTCCATTTTTAGGGGAGTCATAGAAATGGTTATAAAGACAGTATACTTTTGGTTCAGGGTTAGCAACTGTATTAGCTCTAGAAGTTAAACAAGCAGAGGAAGGTGATTATTAGAAGAAGGAAGGGGGATGTTAGTTTAATACACACAATATTCTAGGAAGAAGAACTAGCCATCAAAGTTTATCCAGAGGGAAATACATGGTGAAGATATTTTATGAAATCCTCTGCTCTCATTATAAACTTGAGTGAAAATTTTGCAGGACAGTTTTTTTGAAAGTTTGATTTGGATAGATTCAATAGATTGGAAGTGTGAATTCTGGAACTGTCTGCCATGATCAATTTACAGATCGTTATAAAAATGAACATACATCCTCACCCTCCTGGCCAGGAAGAGGCAGTGGGATTCAGAGCAGTGAATGTAGGAGTGGGCATTTGGAGGTTACAGCTCTAATCTCAACTCTGTTAGGCTTCCGCTGTGTGATTTTGGACCAGACCCTCAACACTGCTGAGCTGCATGAGAAGGCTGACATGGAGCCATGGTTCTCAGCCTTGACTGTGCGTGAGAATTATCCACGAAGCTTCCAAAAATACCAGGCCAAGTGAAACACTCTGGGAATGGCACCAAGACACCTTGGTATCAAAGCTGGATTAAGAACCCCTAGTCTACCCCAGTGGTCCTCAAACTTTAATGTGCATTTAGACCACGTAATGATCTGGCTAAAATGAAAATTCCCATTTTGTGGGCCTGGGTTATGGCCTAAGAGTCTGCATTTGTAACAAGCTCCTAGGTGATACTGAGGCTGCTGGTCCAGGATCCACCAAGGCCTAGATAATATGAAATGGTTTCTCAATTTCAGTCAAAAGTCTGTTTTTCCCCCAAATTTAACTAAATTGGCCAGTGATTTTAGCATCGTCTAAAAGCAGGCAAGACAGGCTCAGGCAGACAAGCCTCTGGAGGGAGAAGGGAAATGTTTGCGCGCAGAGGCTAATCCACTGCCTACTTCAGGGCGTCGGCAAGAGGTGTGAGCAGGCACTGCCATCTCTCATGTCAACACCCCCCTCACAGCCAGGGCCACAACACTGCCTCTGGGGATGCTAGACAGACTGATAAAGGGTCAGAAGGAGCCAGAGTCAGGTCATGAATCAACACAAGCTGTGCTGCAAAGGAGAAAGGGGAGGAGGGTGAGACTGGGGAAGTCATACCCAGTTAGCACCCAGAAACTCAGTCGCTTTCACATGCATCATGCCATTTACTCTATAAAAATCCTCAAGGCTGGCATTATTAACCTCATTTTCTAGATTAGAAAATTGTGACTCAAGAAGGTAAATTGCTTGTCAGCCAGGAAAGCTTCTGTCTGACACCCAAACCCACCCTCTTTCCATTGCCGCACACTAAAAATTGTCTTATGTTTTACGCCATGTTCATGGTGGGGCGAGGAGCTGGGGTGCTGTGTCCTCCTTTTATGGGTCAGTTTATCACGGCCTCGATGGCAGTGTTGTTCCTGTAGTGTTTCTTCCTGGTATTTTCCAACCTTTATGGTTTATCTACAGATAAGAACATAAGAAGACCCGATCTATAAATGAAAGCTGTGGAAAAGGGAGCCATGATAGTTCGAGAATCGTTGAGAATTATTTTCCTGGCTCTTCCTATCCTCTGAAGTCTGCTGTAATCAGGGCCAGAAACAGGAAAGACACATGATGCAATAAAATGCTGATATATGACACGACGTGTATTTCCTCTCACTCCTGGGCCTCCTCCATTCCAACCAGACTTTGCTAAGTGGGATTTCCAAGCAGAATCAGCTAACTTTCCCCCCAGGCATTTGCACTCTCTGTTCCCTCAGACATGCCTGTGGCGTCTTCCTCCCACCCTGCAGCCTGGGCTCCAACACCACCTCCTTGGGGAACACTTTTGGGACCAGCCTATCTGAAATAGCTTTCCCCAGTGACCGCATCATTATCAACCCTCCAACCTTGCTTTATTTTTTATAGAGTTTATGACTCCTTAATCTTACATATGTTTTTAATCTGTTTACTACATAGCTCACCCATTTACCAGAACAACAGTTTGAAAATTTGCTCCGAAAGGGCCAGATACATCTATTTTAGGCTTTGCAGGCCACATAGTCTCTGTCTCAACTGCTCAGCTCTGCTACTATAGCCGACTTAACAGTATGGAAATGAATGGGTGTGGGTGTGAGCCATGGAAAGTGTATTTACTAAAACAGGCCGTGGGCTGGGGTCAGTCTGCAGGCCATCATTCCCTGATCTAGAAAATAAGTCTAACGAGGACATAGTCCTGTCTCCTGCAGTATTCCCAGCACTAAAAAATCAGTGCTTAGCATCTAGTAGCTTGTAATTGATTTATTTTTGGACAAATAAATGAATACATGAATGAATCCAGGGAATGGGGGCCACAGGAGAACTTAGACAACAAAATAAGTAAATTATAGGCTTTTAAAACTGAGATCCTCGCCGCAAGGACAGTGTGATATGTCTGCCAACATGTTCTATTGTGAGCCTCAAAAAGTGAATTTGAAAGATTGAAAAAAAGTAGTGGGGGATGGAGAGAGCTAGATGGCAATACTGGTGTGGATCTCTGTGAAGGGGCCCTGTCTCCTGCTCCTTCTGATCCATGCACGGCTGAGAGTGGGAGATCTGAGTTGACAGAATCTGCAGAGAGTTTTGGGGATCTAAGAACAGAGAAGGCTGCTCCCCCATCTTGTGTGGGCTTGGGGAGCAGGGGAAATGCTGAACACGGTAAAGGAGCAACAGAGCTGGCTAACTGGATGGTGGAGCACAAAGTCCAGTCATCCCTACAAAATTGCTACTTATGCCAACGTGCCAAGGGCCAAGGCTCAATGGGCCTCCATGCATTTGAAAGGAGCTCAGCCTTGACACAGACCTGGAGTGGCCTTGAGATTGGAATAAGCTTGCATGTGGTCTGGGTCCTGGAGGGACGGAGGCATTCATAGCAGATGCCAGCATACAGCGGAGGCCTTTCCCCATGCCAATATCACGACAATATGAAAGGACACCTTATGGGCTTGTGATCTCTGTAGTCACAGAGCATTTGTGCTTACAGGGTCCTTGAGGTTGATTTAATATCCTGCTGTTGCTGCCCTGGAATTCGTAATTTTGAACAAGAGGCCACACATTTTGATTTTTCACTGGACCCTGGTTCTGGCTCTATGTAAGCACACTAAACTTAGACCCCACCCCAAGGAAAGAAGAAGTTATCCCTTAACTGAACTGAGAAAACTTTGAATGGACTCAGTTTCCTGCAAATTGTCAAAGTTTAAGTTTTTGACAAGAAGCAGAATGGGATCTTGAAACAGATTCATTAAGCTACAAAAACATAAAGAAATTTGAAATTCTGCCAATGTGCATTAGTGGGCTAAGATCCCTGGTCTTGACTGATGGGGAGAAAGAAAGATGCTTAGATTATTTCTAGGAGATAACTGAAATCCCTATCGAGTTTTAATTCTTTGTGAAAATATTAGGAAACTGAATTCTCAGTCTCTGAGAAACTTGTCTAGAATTATCCTGTGTTGGTATAAGGCATCTGGGTCATTTTGGAGCACTGGGGAACTGCCTAATCCTTATTCCTTGCACAGTTCTTACAAATTAAGAGAAATTCATAAATACTCAAGAGCTCAGAGCTTTAGGTCTAAGATCAAAAATTGGTTTGTGTTGAATAAGATGACTGTGCAGCACAAGTTGCATCCCTAGAGAAAGGGAATTAGGCCGGTCCCGGGCCACTAGGGGAATGTCAGGACAAAGGGACCTGGCCAGTGGCAGCTAGCAGATCATTTGGTGTTGGGAGTAACTCTTGTCCATGTCCATTCTGAATGAGACAGACAGCATCCCTCTAGATGACTGGAAAATGGCCATAGAGATAAAACCAGGTCTTATAATGATACTATTTGCAAGAGGGTATATAGTCCTGGGTCATGGGAGCTCCAGTCTACATAACAATTCAGCCATCAGCAATTCTGAGGCATCACAGCAGCCTAACAAGGCTTTGTTTTCCTGAAGATGCCTCTCCAGCCCTCCAGGAAAACTTATTTAGGGGAGTTTCTTGGAATCTTTAGATTTTGGACATTAGGGTGCTGATGAAGAAAGGCCACTTGTTTGTAGAAATACCCCCTGCATCTAGAAGAGGGCATCTTGGAACAAGATCGTGTTTCCCCAGGCACAAGGAGAGTCTGTGGACCTGTGCTGCCATCCAGGAACCTAGAACAGGCAAGGAAAGGCAGGTAGCCCAAGGTGGCCTACTGTCCACATTGACTTTATGGAAATTAATTCTGGGAGGAATTGCAGTAAGTCCCTGAAAACAACAGTCTATCTAAAATGTGCATATGGTCATAGCATGCCCCTAATACAGAGCTTCAGTGTCCCCTTCTGTAAAGTCCTCAGCTCAGCTGCTAAGCTTCACTGTGGTCCAACCCCTGCCTACCCTCCACTCTCATCTCTGACTTTGCTGTTTCCTCCCTTTAAGCCTTTTCTTGTGCTATTTCCTCTGCCTGAACTGTCTTTCCCTCCTCTTTTGCCTGGTGATAACTCCTCCATTTTTTCCTCCTATAAAGTTCTATTAACCATTCTGAGCACAGTTGCTACTTCCCTTATTTGGGCCAACATTGTAGCTCACAAATACTTTATTAATGGACTATTCTCACTCTGCTGCCTGGATTGCAATCTGGGAACTCCATGAGGGCAAGGACTAGGACAGTTGCTCCCTACCACCCAGCCTGATACATGGTAAGCTCTTAATAAATATTTGTTGAATAATTTAATGTACAAAAGAATGCATCAGTGAATAGATGGACTTTTGCTAGACTGTGAGCGGTCTTACTTGTGTATTTCCTATACCTTACACAGTGTCTGACAGTTAAGAAAAATGCAGTTATTCCTTGTTTTTAGCATACATATGCTATTGAAGGAGCACATCTTCCTTCAAGTATTAGGAAAGGCTGGACGTTCAGTGGAGAGTAGCTGCCGTGGACAGAAACACTGAGGCAACACAAGAGCGTAAGTGTCACCCCCAGACAGCACACTTGACCAACTGCATAGTAAGATCTTTGTTGCAATCTTTAATTGCACATCATCCTTTGATTATATGGATGGACACTTGTTATGAGTAGGGTAAATGCACATCCTGTTAGCCTGGGACAGTATTGGTTAATGCCTATTGTCCTGCAGTAATTATTAGTTGATCCCCATTTATTCCCCATAGTGTTCTAGTTTGGAAGATAAATTATATGTCCACCCTGATTGTGTGCTAAGCAATATGCATACATTATAAGTAGCAAGTTATTAATGTTTCCACAAAGCCCAAAGTGTGATACCACCTGATGAAACTTGTAATGAGATAAGAGATGAGAAAAATGCTCACAAATTAAAATTCATGGAAGCATCACTAGGTGAGCAAAAGAGCTTGCATATGACAGGGTCTGTGTGTGTGTGGTCTCTAGGAAAGGCTTCAGAGAGAACATGACATTGGAGAAGGTCCCTGAAGAATGAAGACTGGACTTTGTTTTCAGCAACTGAGGTTACTTACTTTTCCCAAAAGAACCTGGGGCATTCTTGTTTTGGCGTTTGCTGGAATTTTCTCTTGTTTTATGTTTTTCTTGCCTTTGCTTGCAGTGTCCATACCTTTAGAATATGTTTCCTTCTGCTATGCACCTATCTGAATGTTATCCATCCTTCATGATCTAGGTTGAGCCCCAGAGCTCAGGGCATCCCTCATTCATGGTAATTCTTACATATTTCAACTCCTGCAGACCTTAAAACCTATTCAACTCGTTTGTCACTTAGCATATAGTTCCTTCAGGTTTTCTTTCAATTTGTAGCATCTTCCCTTAGCTCCAAGGAAAAAGTAAATCTGCTGTGAGAATTAGAAAGGTTTGGCTGGAGAAACAGAGACTGGAAGTCAGTACCCCTGGAGTGACTGGGCAGAGGGAAGGATAAGGGATTGAGTTCTAGGACCAGGTGTCAGTCAGAGATAAAAAGTAACTTGCGAGAAAACACCTTTCCCCAGACCAGAACAGGGTGAGTGGCCCCTTATTGTTAAGTTGGGGCCTAGGGCTTGTCACAGATATTTAGGGTAAAGGAAAGGAACAGTAAGACCTTCAAGGGTAGACTGTGGTCATCAGGGATGTTCAGCTGAGCAGGTGGCTCCAAGTGGTGGTGGGACAAACCTCTTCCTGATGGTGACACAAGAAAGCACTGGCTTCTTCCAGGTCCTGCCCATGCACACTCTGCCCTAGGTAGTGAGGTCTGAGGATGACAGACTATACACGGGGCACAGGTGCAGTCGTGGAAGTGGGGAGAGGGCAGATATTTCAAGCTATTCGTAGATTCTTGGAGCAGGATAGGAATATTTCCATGAGCCCCAGAGATTCTTCAAGAATCAAGGGGCAATAAACGATGAACAATATCACAGTGATCTGGGAATGAGAGACCATGCAGGACAGGAAGAAACATTTCAAGAATACTTTCCTTGTTCTGATCCAGAGAAGGAATTTTTGGAGGAGCTGAGGTAGCAAACAATTGTCCTGAAAGAAATGAGTACCCTTCTGCTAGTTCTAAGCTGGTGATAAGGGAAACACCTATTTCATGCTTTTCTTTATTTTTTCTCTTTCCTTCCTTCCTTCCTTCCTCCTTCTTTTCCTCCCCTCCTTCCTCCCTTCCTTCCTTTCTTCCTTCCTCTCTTTATCAATCACCAAGCTGAACGTAAGCCCTTGGGAGAAATTAATAATGTACCATAACAAATTACGTCACCACAATATTTAGACTGATGCTCTGAGCCTAGTAGTTAGTTAGTGCTTGATAAATATTTTTGATTGAATGATTGGCTGGGAAGCTTCATGAAGAATATGCATTTCTTTATCTGAGTCACTCTTGAAACTCAAACATCAGACAGTAGCAATGCCCTTGGCTCCTTGGTTATTTATTTTGAAAATACTCTTTTAAGGTTCATCTTGCAGGCATGATATTTTGGTGTCTATAGAGTTCCATGCTCAGACATTTTATTTTTTTAATACATCTAATGTGTTTTTTTTTCCCCCCTGAAGCTCGGGTAATGGGAGATGCCATGGGAAAAAGCAAATAAACAAACAAACATGACCTGGAAGTCAGGTTCTGGAACCCAAATGGCTTATCAGATTAGAATGGTAAGAGCTATGTAGCAGGTTGGGCACAGTACGGCTTGTTGTCAGCGCACAGAATCCGCCAGATAACACATGGGCTCTCTGGGAAGCCCCTGGGTGGTGAAGCTACAAGAAAAGTAATCACCAGAGAGCAGAATAGTTCTTTGTGAAAAGGCTACGGCATTTGCTGAGTCAGGAAGTGTCTTATTTTCTCTTGATTTTACTCTGTGCATAAATTGGAAGATGGCAGCAGACCATTCTGTTTGGGGTTTGGTTAGTTCCTGCTTACTTCCTCTTCCTGCTGCTTGTGTCCAAGCTTCCCCCACTGCCACCTGTTTCCTGCTCCTCTCAGCTCAGCTCTTTCTTTGCCATTTGAAGCCAGACACAATCTTGGACTACAGAGAACATGAGCATACCAATGGCCAACCCTTTATTTCTTTCCTACCTCTTCAATATATGGAATTTCACACTTACAGCAACTGTTGCCAAACCTTGGGTGGCTTTTTCCACCTAGGAAAGAGCTTCTTAATGGGTGGTGCTCAGCTCCGAATTCCTGGTGAACTAAAATGTTGATTTCCTTAGTTCTAGTGGAGGCTGGAGCCCCTGTACTGGTCTTCAGGGCCATGCTGGGAAGTATCGATCTAAAGGTTTATTTTTAGGACCAGAATCTTTAGAAAACCATATCTCAAAAGGATCAATTAAAAAAAAATAGAAAAGAAAAGCACCAAGCAATCCTCTATTTCAGAACCTCCAAGAAGCTCTCTGAGAAGCACTGCTTGCCCAGGAAGAAGACGAACATTGCATGGATTGCTCTTCTGTCTAATCCTTGTAAACTACCTATAACCCCCCTAACTGGCCATGGTTTGCCTGCCTCTGTGCCTCTGGAGATGCTATTCCTGCTTCCCAGAACACCTTTCCTCTCCTGGATGACCTAGTAAATGCCTAACTCATCTTTCCATGACCAGCTCAAAATTATCTCCTTTGTGAAACTGTCCATGATTTCCCCAGACAAATGCAGGAGTTTCCTGCTGGGTTCTGCCAGATTGCTTTCTCTATTATTCTCTTTTAGTGCTTCATTAAATAATTTTTAAATAATTACCACATGCCAGGAACTCTGCTAAGAACTAGGAAAACCAATAGTGAAATAAGACATAGAACTTGTTGTCAAGCTTCTTGGAGTCTGTCTCTGATCCCATTTGATGAAACTGTGCACTAATATACTTTTCTGTGCATAACAGAAGCATGGTCTCTGGAGTCAGGCAACCTGAGGTCATATTCTGGCCCTACAACTAACTAGCTATGGTACCTCAGTTTCCATATCTGTAAAATAGGCACATTCATAGCACCTCATAGATTGTCAAGAAGAGTAAATGAATTATCGTGTGCAAAGTGCTTAGAACAGTGCTTGAAATTTACTAAGCACTCATAAATATTAGTTGTTATTTTACTAGACTCTCTTCCTTCTGGAGTAGGTCCTTGATTTTATTTTTTGTGTATTCCAAACATTTGATGTAGTATGTAGCATACGATAAGTGCTTAATAATTATTTGTTGAATGAATGAACCATTATACAACAGATTAGTTTTAAACAGAAAAGACTCTAACTCATACATCTCTTCCAAGGCAGGGAATTCTCCTTTTGTTCCCTGAAGGCATTCAGCTTCGACAGCCATGCATGAAACCATATTAAGCCTGGAGAATTTTCCATCCACTCTGGGGGCTGCTATTGATTTTTACCTACTGAAATATTTGGCTCCTTCATAAAGTGAAAAATTATTCACAAACAAAACAGGGAAACAGCCTTTAAATGCTTATATCTGCAATTCACATGTGATTTAACATTTTTCCTTTTGGATAGGATTGAAAAATCTCTCTCTGTTTTAGATGGGAGTAAAAAATGGCTCCAAATCAATTGGGTATTTGGTCTATAGTCATTTCAGAAGATGTATGGGAAACAGAAAGTAATTTTGTAAACTGATTTTGCTTGGAAAGAGCAGAAGATCAGATTTCCTCCTTGATTCAGGCAGAAACCAAGATTTTATGTATTGGGGTTTGTTGTGATGGAATTTTCCAGTGGGTTAAACATTTAGTTTGTGTCGTCTTCCTACTCTGCCTAATGATTACAGTAGTCCCCCCTTATCCTAGGTTTTGCTTTCTGTGGTTTCAGTTACCTACAGCCTGCAAATAGGTGAGTGCAGTACAATAAGATATTGACAGAGAGAGCACATGCACCCAAGAGCGCATGTTCACATAACATTTATTTTATATATATACACACACACTATATAATAGCATATTGTTATAATTATTCTATTTTATTATTAGCTATTGTTAATTTCTGACTGTGCCTAATTTATAAATTAAACTTTATTATAAGCATAAAGGAAGAAAAACAGTATATATAGAGTTTGGATAGGGTTTGTTACTATCCATGGTTTCAGGGTCCTCTGGGGTTTTTGGAATGTATCCTCTGCAGATAAGGGGGCACCACGGTACCTGAGTAAACTGACTAACTCTCCATTGTGCTATTTTGAAGTAGGAGGAGAATTTTGGTATAATAGTACTCATTATAGTCCCCATAGCTTTTCACATGGATGCTTTATGTTCTCACATGTGTATATCACAGTTTAGTCACACGTTTTGAGGGTAGCTTTCCACATAGTGATTCAGGGATTCTGGGGTCCAGGCTCCTTCCCTCTAGTGGCTCTAGGACCTCGGAATGCTCCACTGGATCCTTCCCATCCGCTGGAAAACCAGGGAAGAGCAATGAGTTTTGTCTGCCCTCCCCCACTGCCCCCAAAAAGATATATTTGGGTCCTAACCTTACGTACCTGTGAATGTGACCTTATTTGAAACCAGGGCCTTTGCAGATATAATAAATATATAAGTTAAGATAAAGTCATACTGGATTACGGTAGGCCTTAAATCCAATGACTGGTATCCTTATAAGGAGTCAGATTTGACACCACAGAGAAGGCACAGGGAAGAGGACCATGTGACGACAGAGGCAGAGATTGGAGTGATGCAGCCACAGTCGAGGTGCAAAAAGCATTGCTGGAAGCCACCAAAAGCCAGGAGAGAGACATGAGACAGACTTTCCCTCAGAGCCCCCAGAAGGAACCAACCCTGCTGACGCCTTAATTTCCAACTCTGAGCCTCCAGAACTGTGAAAGAATAAATTTCTGTTGTTTTACCACTTAGTTTGTGGTAATTTTTCATGGCAGCCCTCAGAACTAATACAAAAAAGAAGAGTGAGAAGGTTTAATCACGGTGGATTCCTTCACTTTAAAGATATCGTGCCCCTGTCTTCTGTCTGATTCCACCAAGAAATCTACTGTTGTCCTTGTTTTTGTACTTTTATACATAATATGTATTTTCTCTGACTGCTTTTAAGATTTTCTTTTCATCACTGGTTTTAAATAATTTGATTATGATGTGCCTTAGAGTGGTTTTCATTATGCTTCTTATGCTTGGGGTTCATTGAGCTTCTTGGATTTGTAGGTTTCTAGTTTTTACCACATTTAACTGTTTGAAGGTGTCCCACGGTTCACTGACGCTCTGTTTGTTTATTGTTTTATTCTCTCTGCTGCATTTTGAATAGTTTTGATTTCTGTGTCTTCCATTTCACTAAATATTTTCTTCTGAGAACCCTTTCAATCTGCCATTAATCCCATCTGGTGTATTTTTCACCTCAGACATTGTACCATTCATCTCTAAAATTTCAATGTTAGTTTTAGTACTGTCCATGTCTCTACTCAACATGTGTAATCTTTCCTGTAGTTTCTTGAACATATGAGACACAGTCATCATACCCATTTGAATGTCATTGTCTGCTAACTCTATGATCTGTGTCATTTCTGGGCCATTTCTACTGATTGAACTTAGAAGTTTCTCCTCACTATGAATCATGTTTTCCTGCTTCTTTGCATGCCTGGTATTTTTTGATGGATGGTTGGTACACATTGTTGGGTGTTACCATTTTTGGTGCTGGATATTTTTGTATTCCTATGAATATTCTTGAATTTTGTCCTAAGACATGGTAAAAATACCAATGAAAAATAAAAAAAATAAATAAAAGTGTTTCTACACTTTCTCTTTCTTTTAAGCTTTGTTGGGTGGGATCAGAGCAACATTTAGTCTAGGGATGATTTTCCCCCACAACTGAGGAAAGATATTTCTCCGTACTCAGTTGCCCCTTGAATTATAAGGCTTTTCACTTTGAATTTTGGGAACAGGAATTACTCCTGGCCCTCCATGAGATTCAGGTTCCTTTCTTGCTAATCCTGCTAATCCTTTCTGCTGATTCTTTCCCTGAGCTCAGGCAATTTTTTTCACTTCGATGCCCTGCTCAGTATTTAACTGAATAGTTGATGGGGACTTTCTGCACATACCTGGAGCTTTCTCTCTATTTCTCTCTCTCTTTTTTTGTATTCTTCCCTGTAATCTCTAGCCACTTTAGCTTTGCAGATACCTGGTTCTGTCCCCTTAACTAAGAACGAAGGCTGGACTGCCGGGGTTTTCCCTCCCTGTGCAGTGGCCTGAAAACTCCCTCCAGGCACTAAACTGGGGCAACTATAGAGCTCACCCCTTCATTTTCTATCTCTTAGGGGTCCCTGGCCTTTGTGGCCTGATGTTCATGAGCTTGGATGATGTTGGCTTATATATTTTATCTGGTTTTCAGATGAGAGGTTAATCTGGTCTTGTTTCTCCATTTTGACTGGAACACTGTGGAGGATTAATCAGGGCCAGAAATTCTTTGACACTCTTCCCACTGAGAAGTGTGGTCTGTGTCTCCTCCCCTCACATTCAGACAGGCTCTGAGACTGTTTTAACCAACAGGGTGCAGCAGAGGTGGCACTATGTTAATGTCACAGACTTTGAGAGACTGGCAGCTTCGTTTTCCTGTCTCTCAGAAGAATTTCTCTTAGAACCGGGCTGCAAGGTTCTAAGAGAGGTCAGTGTGCAAGGAAGCCCATCACCCTGCAGAGAATCAGATGTGGAGAAAAACGGAGGCCCCCCTGGCAGCTCCAGCTAAAGCCTTGTTGACAGTCAGCACCGATGGTCCAGCCACGTGAGTGAGCGATGCTCGACGTGGACCATCTAGCCCTAGTCAAGCTGTCCCAGCAGGTGCCACATGGAAAAGAGACAAGCTGTCCCTTTAAGCTCTGTCCAAATTGCAGATTTATGAGCAGACTGTTAATATTTCAAGTTGCTAAATTTGGGGGTAGTTTGTTCCCCAGTAATAGGTGCCTGGGCCACCCACTCTTAACAGGCAGGAGCTCCTCATGTGGGCTGCCCATTGAAAGGGGAGTGGGGAGTGTAGTCTGATGATACGCTTTGAAAGAAGAGAACATGGATTTGCTGGGCATACATCATTATCTCCTCACACTTATGAATTATTAATAGGTTTATATCCATATTGGACATTCTGGGAAACTAAGACTCAGAGAAGTTAAATAATATGTCCAAGGTCACAACAAATAAGTGGAAGTGTCAAGATTTTGACTCTGGCTTTTTTGGTCCTTAAACCTGAACTTGCTCCTCCATTTCCTTCCATGAAGAATTCATCCATCTGAGTGGCAAGGCCCTGCCCCAATTCCTGGCCTGCCTTGTACATTCATCACTGCTTTCCTTTTCTGTATCTACCTCCTCTCCTAGCGGAGCTATGGCCTATCAGGGGAGCCGGTCTAGGTCGACGTATCTGGGGCTGACAGAAAGAGACCATAAAACAAGGTGAAGGAGCCTCCAACATGGGGACACACGTGGGACTGAGAGTCATATGGCAAAACGAGTCCCCACATCCAGGGAGAAGAGCTGAATATGTCACCCAACTATGCAAATCTAAAGTTGTGATCACAGTCTCAGATTTACAGAATTTGAGACTCCAGGTGCAAGAGGTGAGGATAAATTGGAGGTGGTCCTGGGGTGGTCTCGGAACCAGCATTGTGGCTGGCTTTCACAGGCAGGACAAAGTGTGGCTCGGGCCTGGGCCACATGTATTTAAAAGCTCAGGGCTGGGGCGACATTTGCTGTCCTGTGAGAGATTTCGATTGGGGTGCTGGGGAGTTTAAAAGGGGCCCCTGATGCTACAGCGTATTGCCCTGGACTCTGTGATGGGTAGCTTTATGCATCAACTGGACTAGGCTATAGTATCCAGTTATTCCATCAACACCCAATCCAGGTGTTTCTGTGAAGGTATTTTGTGATTAACATCTACATTCCGTTGATTTATGTAAAGGAGATTATCTTCAATAATGTGCATGGCCTCCTCCTATCAGCTGAAAGGCCTTCGGAGCAAAACAGTTTCCCCTGATGAATGAATGAGAAATTTTGCCTCACGTTTGCAACATCAGCTCCTGCCTGGACGTTGCCAGCGGGTCAGCCCGCCCTGTGGATTTTGGGCTTGCCCGACCCCACAATTGTGTAAGCCAGTTCCTTGAAATTATTATCGCTATCTATCTACCTTTTACTGACACAGACTCTGAGGGACACGTGAGGCACAGATACATTATCATTCCAATAACACACTTGAGTTCTTTGCTGAAACACCAGAGAATATAGCTGCTGGCATTAGGACTCTGTTACACATATTCAGAGAGGACCAGATGCCACCACCAACTTGACCTGATCTTGGTGGCATCAATTACACCCTTGAAAGGGAAGAGCAAGTTTTCCCATGCCCTGATCTCCATTGCCCAGCAAATCAATGCATGCTCATCTCGGAAGGCAGACTTATTGCCCTAGAAACCCAGGAGCTTCTCGGGTGGCAGAGTGGCCTCTCATATTAAACATTTACCCTCAAACTGGGGTTCAAGTGCTGTGGGGACCAGGGCGTCTTGAAGGAATGTCTCTGACAGGCAATTACCTGCAATGCACACCAGGGCGAGGCAATGCTCCCCGCGAGGCAGCGATTTAAACTCTATGCACACACCAGCGGCCTCCGAATTAACTGCAATGTCTGTGTTAAAAGGAGAGAAGGAGGTAAAAAATGAAAAGAAAGGAAGAGAGATCTACAGCCAGTGCCATTACGGGCAGCTCGATGAAGACATCTGTTCCGTGCCCAGTGGCGGTCAGAGCTGCGGATAAGACGCGTGTCTGCGTGGCGGGATGGAGACCGGGACGCGGAAGCATTACCGTGCCATTCTATAAACCAGAGGCGCATCCTCACTTTGAAGACAGAAGCCAGGGCCGGCTGTCTTATCTCAACGAGGATATAAATGAAAGGGCGAAAGGCCAGCGCAGGGCAGTGGAGCTGATGAGAGGCATGGGGGTGAGCTGGGGGCAGGAGGTGACAGGGTGGATTCGCGGCAGAGAGAAGGCTGAGGATCAGAGCTCCGTGTTGCACAGTCGCGTGGAGTGGAGAGAGACCAGGTGGAGGTAAATGAAGTAATAAAGGGCTCCCCAAAGGCCAAGTGGGTGTCCCTATTTATCCCGCCTCATGAAATTAAATGGCAACAGATTTGAAACGGATGAAAGGGCATCTCTCTTAATGCCTCAGGTGTCTGCTTTTCAGGTAGGTGTCTGGGAGGCCACCTGGCGAGCTGAGGAGGGTGCTGGGGAGTTCGGGCTCAGAGTGAGGGAGCCCTGTGTCTCACGGGGTGGGTGTGTCGGGCCTGCTCACTGCTCCGTCTGAGCCCCGGGCTCTGCAGCTGCAGCCTGGAGGGGTGGGGCCACCTCTTTTCAGGCCCTTCCGATGCGATGCTGAAGGTCTTGGATTCTCTGCAGTTCAGGGAAGCCCGGGGAAAATGCCTGAGTCGACTGCTTCCCTCCTCCGCTCCCCCTACTGGGAACGGAAAGGAAGGCAGACTGGGGAGTGGGGCGGCAGAGGCTTCCGGGCCTTCATAGCATTTGATTGCAGAAGCCTGGCGTGCTAATGGGATGCAAGGTTTCAAAATATAAATGAAAGGCTCCCTTGGATAAATTAAAGCACCTTTGTAAGTCCCAGCATCATCCCAGCTCACACTTACCAGCTTTTTGACTTCAGTAAATTACCAAATTACTTATCTTCCCTGAACCTCAGTTTCTGTCTCTTTAAAGTGGGAATAACATGATCACTGCCTTCGTAGATTACAAATTAAGGCCCTTAGCCACACTAGCAGTGTTTAATAACTGAAGGTTATTATTAAATCTACTATTAAAAAGATTGGCATAATCCCGGAAGCACTTTGACAAATTAAACTAGTAATCAGTGACAGATTCAGGACTCAAACACAGCCTATCATCATGTGCTTTTCTCACTGGATCACGTTGCTTTTAGTTGAGGTCAAAAGCTGCTTGCGGTCCAAGGCAGGGTTTGATTAATGGCACATGTCTGAGGCAGATAAGGAGCACCACTTGAGGTCAGGGAGGGGAAATGCTCACTAAAATGGGCTGGGGTGGTCCTGGAAAACTTCCTGGAGGAGGAGGCACTGAATTGGGATTTCATAAACTGGAAGACTACAGTGGAGGTCAAGGGGCAGACACAGCAGGAGAAACTGTGCCAGCGATTCAGAGCCGCCCACTCGAGCCCAGGAAACACACCTGCCTTATAGGAGTTCATAGTTCCAACAGGGCAACAGCAATGAGGACCGAAAATGACAATTCCAAAGGGCTTTGGAAGGTAGACTTAGGTTGAAATGTTTCCTAAGGAAAGCGAGAGCCACCAAAGGGTTGTGAATTGGGATGGGGCACAGTCTTCCCAACGCCACCAAAGTGGGTTTGAGAAGATTAATGCAGCAGCTGTGTTTGGGGTAGAGGAAAGAGCCTGAATCCAGGGCTGTCAGAGAGCCAGGGTTGGCCCCGTCCAGGCAGTAAGTTCTGTGCAGCAGGATAAGGATCGTGGCAGTGGGGATCGGGGCAGGCATGGGGGAGTGTGGCCTTAAAGAAAGATCAAGTGGCAGCAGCAACAACAAATGCCTCTCGAGGACCTTCGGTGTGCCGGGCTCCCTTCTAGGCACTGAGTGAATCTGCACAACATCCCCATGGGGCGGGCACTTCGATGCTCTGTCTGCCTTTGGAGCAGACAGACCTGAAATGCAATCTCTGCTCCAGTTGCAAGTACTTGCTGCACCAGTGACTGGGTCAGCTGCCACCCCAAATGCCAGTTTTCTCATCTTATGAATGGGATAATGCCATCTATGCTGCAAAGGTATTGGAGGGTTAAAGATATCGCGTGAAAAGCACCTAACAGCGAGAGCCTGTCTTGCAGGGAGCATGCACGCGTGTGCAAAATGGATGCTATTGTTGTCATCTTTATTCTTACAGGCTGCTCAAAAGAATTTAGGCCTGGATGTGAGTGGGTGGCATGAAACGTAAAGGGTCAAAGATGACGCTAGAGTTCCAAGTGTCAGAGCCTGAGAAAATGCTGTTACCGGTGACAGAAACAGGGAAATTGGTTTTGAAGGAAATGTGATAGGCTTGGTCTGATTTCGAGGTGATGGCCAGGCATCCAAGCAGAAAAGTTTGACAGGCCATTGGAAGCAAAAAGCCAGATCTCGGCAAGACACCAAAATTCTAGAGGAAAATTGAGCAATTTATCAAGTGTCTAAATATCTTGCCCACATAACGACAAACATCCAGATTTTTGGAACCCTTTTGACATGGATTTAAATGTCAACTTTTTTATCTCAGTACTTGGTTGTGTTTACATGCAGACAAAGACCTCTTGTTTTTCTCTGGGTTATGAATCCAATTTTTTTTTTTTTTTTGCCAAGATCCACATGGCTCAAATCACCATCTATTTTTTTGCCCTTTGGCAGGAGACTACAAAAGGGTTAAACGAGAAGTTTATTTCTCTTTTAGCTCTCGGCTCTCCAATTTTTTATTATCCACACCTCGACAAATCTTACTTCATTACATTTTTGGAATTGCAATGTAATTTTGGTGATTAACTTTAAATTGGGGATAATACACTGACATGCATTAACATAATGTCAAAACATTTTCTTACAATTATTTCTTAACCTTCATCAAATCACTCTTCCCCTGCGGACCTTTATTAATATAATATGGACAACACACCAGAACTCAAAGCTGCGGAAAGGAAAGTGATGGCCAGGGACGCCCATCAGGAGTGATCAAGGCCAGTAAAAGACAGTGAAGCTGAGCTTTGCATTCTCACATTTCCCTGTCTCGGAGCAGAAGCGAGGAGATGAGTGCTGGAAGTGGCTCCTGGGATGTTTGGGTTAGAGCGTGGCTGGTAGGAGTTTTGTTCCCATTGTCACATCTGTTACCATTATCCAAATGGAGCATGCATTCTGGTGAAAAACGAAAACAGCTTGGCGGGCCAAAAATAGTAGCTCAGCTCCACATGGAGAGACTTAGGAACCAGACAGTGCCTGCTAGAAGCAGAAGTGGAAATGATACCGTAGAAAGTGAGAGAGTCTTAAGAGTTTTCAAAACATTTTCACTCATCTTGTCACTTTGGGGAAGTAGGCAAGGTCAGGGTAGATCAGCCTGATCTTATGGAAACAGACATTTTAAGCAACTTGCCTCAACTGGTACAGGGGACGTGAAGCGCAGAGTAGCGTGACTTCACTTTGGACTCAGGTGGACATGAGCTCAAACACAGCCTGTCCCCAGCAGGTACTGGCTTTGTGGGCTGGGAAAGCAGCTTAGTGTCCCGGAGCTTCAGGTGCCTTGAGAGTAGTGCCTTCCGCATGGACTGAAATTTACACAGAAAGTTCTCAGTAATTGGTAGCTATTGGTATTATTATTAGGAGGAGAAATAGTAGAATATGATAGACCTGGAGCCAGATCCTGAGCCTCCCAAGTCCTGTTTTTCCCATTGTACGTACGCCACAGGGGTGGGGGTGTCAGACGTAGCCGGGAGGAAAAGCAAGTGCAGCCTGCAGCCTGCAGCCTGACCCCAGCCCTGATTCTTCAGACTTAACCCACCAGGCTGAGTGCTACGCACAGCCTTCCTCTCCCTTGCTACACCCCCCTGAACTCCAACAAAACACTTTGTCTCCATGGCTTGCCTACATCCAAAGGAAAATTGTTCAAACTAAAATGTTAGTGCTAGAAAACTGTTTTCAAGGAAGAGCGTTTCTCAGAATATACAAGAAGAACTTTAAAAAATGGAAAATAGGCCAGGCGTGGTGGCTCACACCTGTAATCCTAGCACTTTGGGAGGCCAAGGCAGGAGGGTTGCTTGGGCACAGGAGTTCCAGATCAGCCTGCGTAACACAGTGAGACTCCATCTCTACAAAAAATAAAACAAATTTGCCAGGTATGGTGGTGCTCACCTACAGTCCCAGCTACTTGGGAGGCTAAGGCAGAAGGATTGCTTAGGCCTGGGAATTTGAGGCTGTAGTGAGCTATGATCAGCCACTGCACTCTAGGCTGGGTCTCAAAGAAAAAAAAAAGAGATAAAATACAAGCATATCTTCCAGGTCCTGTGGCAGCTGGCATTCAGCTCATTTCAGTCAACGGAAGGTGCTGGGACAAGTTGAGGGTGGGAGGAAGAGGTCACGGTATTTCTCCTGCTCTGCCTCTAGTGGCATTTCTGGCCATGGCTCCAGCTCCCAGTCAACAGGCCCCTGTGGCTCCAGCTGCTACCTGTTGGCCCAGCCCTGGGCTCTCTACTCCCACCCTTGTTTCCTGAGCCTTGTGTAATGATGGCTTCCTGCTCTTGCTAATCTCCGGGCTGCAAAGAGTGGCTTGATGCATAAGACCCACGGCCTATTAACTCTGATGCTTTCAGCAAATTACTTAAATTCTTTGAGTCATCCTCAGGTTCCTCATTTATAGGATGGGAATACTGATGTTTAATCTATCATAATTGTGAAAATTACATATGTTGATATTTATAAAGTGCCACCAACACAAAGTAGAGATGCAATAAATGGTAGTGGCTTTTATCACTACCCCACTCACCTCCATCAACCTGCTGAATGTTCACAATGAACTCAGACCCTACCTATCTCCCTCTTCCTGGTAGCCCAGCTACGCAGAGTCATGTTTCTAAGAGCAGAGCATTCCAAACCATGTCCCATGGACCATCAACCTTCTGATGTTGTGATGGGTCTTCTCCATATATTGAGTTGAAACAATATCCAGCTTACCTTATGCTTTCTTGACTGTAAACACTTTTGTTAAGCAGGATACTCACGCTCCCCAGGACACAATTCACAACACTAGAACAGTGGCCTAAATTCCACACTTTGGGATCAGAGAGATCAGGGCTGTAACCTCAGCCCCACCGCTGGTAGCCACATACCTGGGGCAAGTTTTTGATAAAGACAGTTTCCCAGTCTATAAAATGGGATATTCGTAGTGTGGAGGTTGTTGTTGTTGTGAGGTTTTCGTAAAATACTTTAGGTGAAGTACTTAACATAGTGTCTGACACTTGTTCAGCAAATGTTAGTTGCTAAGATAGCAGCAATTGTTATCACCATGAAGAACGGAAGCCGGATGAGAGTTTCTTAGGGCCTTGAGAAATGTGTAGAAATGAGCATCATGAACAATGCACTGGAGTCAGAGGCAGGAGAGTAAGTCAGGGGGGTGGTGGGTTTGGGGAAAGGGGATGTAGCTTTGCCAGTGATGGAGTCGCAGATTGGTCCCTGCCCCTGGGCAGCCCAGGCTCTTGATTCTCTCCTGCCCAGCAGCCTGCCTGGCTGTGAGCCCCCTCCCACCGTGCGCCCACACTCCGTGCTCAGTCCCCCCGTGGCAGGCGGGCAGCCCACTCTCCAGCGTGCATGGCTCCCCCTGCGCTCGCTGCATGGACTGTGGGGTAGGCTGAGAGCGCCACGACCCTGTCGGGGACTGTGTGCTCAGAGCCGCCTTTGCAGACCCTGCTTTTCCCTGGATGGGCCCCCAGGTGTGGACTGGGCGGGGAAGGAGCCCCGAAAGGGGACCAGGAAGGGGTTCCTGTAACTCCTCTAAGTCAAAGCAGCTCAAGGCGGCCTCTGAAGTGGTTTTGTTGTTGCTGTTGTTGTTGTTCTGGTAAGAAAGTGGACAATATTCTTTGGTCCTTATCTGAGTCCCTGCTTCTGTTCCTTTATTAATTCCAAATACAGAAGGGAGAAGTGGGGGACTAATTGGCGTCAACAGCCCTCCGATAGCATTGCTTTCTAAGACCAAGAGACTCTTGATCTGGAAACAGCATTTTCATCGTGGGTAGTAACTGATTGCTACACCCCTGATTCCTGCGATCTCTGTAACTCGATTGTGAATCAGGAGTGGGAGGACATTTGCTGGATTGCACATACTTCTTGGCCTCCCTGTGCAAGAGGCCCGTCTACCAGTCTTGCCTGTGGAGAGTCGCTGCCTTCTAATCTCGAGTGCCTGCCCCCAGGCCCCACGCCACCCTGGCACTGTGAGTCCTGCCCAGGAAACAATTTCACCTTATGCATTACCCAAGCTCAGAAGAGTGGCTGGGCATCAGAGGCTGTGGGCTTGTCTCCAGGCCCTTTGATTTTTGGGCCATGAGTGTATTTAGCTTACATAGTACCGTATTAGCCTTGGGTCAGAATTGCACTGGCCATTCTGCATGACTGATGGCTTAGTTCCCTCCTGAGAGAGGTTAATTCTGTTTGTTTTTCATTGAGGTGGATTTACCCCAACCTTGTCACCCCTTTCTTCTTTCCCTCTGTGAGAACAGGCCCATGAGAGACCAGGAGCCCCAGGAGAAGAGAAGAGGGTGAAACAGAGACTCTGACAAGGAACCTCCAGACGTAGGAGGGGCAGCTGAGGAATGGTTTTGATGCATCCTGATCATGTTGCTTTTCTTGTCACATTGTTGGGTCCAATTTTTTGGCTTTTGCTGATAAGAGAAAGTGTTTGATTGGAAGGGAATCGTAAGGGGCTTGGCAGCAGGGATGGAATGCGGGAGACTGAGCTGGTGGAGGACAGAATCGCTGTAACCCTGATGTGGAACAAGGTGGAGGACGTCCGGGTCCTGGTGGATCACGGGGATAAATACTTACATTAATCAGTAGACCTCAGGGCTTTTCCAAAGAGACAGGCTTTATAGATTACAGAGCCATTTCGCAGATGTGCTGATGACTTTTGTTTGACGGATCAAGGGACCATGGGAAGAGTGAGCACGCAGCAGCACAGGTAACCTTGGAAGGTGAAAACAACCGAGGATCCAAAGAGGTCAATGAATTGATGAATAATACACGTTAGTATCATTCAGACTTATAAGAGTGGAGGCTGTTGTTTCTAGAAATACTGAAAG
>CM052438.1:5705775-5725218 GCA_028533085.1 Varecia variegata
CCAGTCACTTAACTTCCCTGATACTCTGTAAATGGTGATAATAACAATTGTCTCACCAGCAGTGAACAGGGAAACTTTCAGTACACTGAAAGTCCTTTATGAGCATAATGGATTACCATTGCATGAAATTGGCAGTACCAATAATAACAGCAGCAACACTTATTTGAGATATTATTATGTCCCTCCATTATCCTTAGCATTTCAGATAAGAATGTGTGGAGAAGGTAGCATTATTCTTACAATTTTGGAGACAAAAAATATCTAATAATATAATATGTAAAACTACATGCAGAAATACACATGCCTTCTGCATGTCTTATTTCTGACAATAAATCTTTAGATTTGGGTGGAGGCAGATGGTATTGGGTCTTCCTTTGTACTTGGATGATTGTCTTCTGCTCATCATTTCATTTTTTCCAAGTGGGTAATGGCAGCAGGTGAGAGAGCGAGAGTGACAGGTGCCTCTTTTCCTACCCACCTGCCAATCCACAAGGCTCTGTATGACCACACACAATTGTCTCTTAAAGAGTCGGACACATGCACTGTCATCTCTCCAGGAACCGTTTCAGCCATTGTCAGAATTCACTTTCAGTGACAAGACATAATGGACTCTGGGTTTCATTAAGTGGCAGAACGTTCTGTGAAAAATGTGCAGACTTTTGTTTGAGCAAGAGAGAGCTCAGACAGGAGGTAGGATTTACTTGGTCAATGGAACAGATTAGAGGACTTCCAGAATTGAGGCCTTGTCTCCAGCCTTTTTTCCCTCTGTGCCCTGCAGAAATGCCTCGAAGGCCCCAGCATTAAAGAGGCAAGGAGGTGAGCAGGAAGGGGTGGGCCGGGGACACAGCCCACCCAAGCAGGAATCCAGCCTTCAATAGGCTTTCTGGTTTCCCAGAGAAAGGGGCTGGCTTAGTGTCAGGAGCTAAGGATCAGTAAGAGTAGGGCACCTACCTCCCAAGGGAGGTTTCCAGTTTTCTGTGAGACCTGGTAGCACCTTGTCAGATCCTCTTGGAGGCAGGGAAGTGAGAAGGTAGGGAAACTTTGCCATGTGTCCAGTGGGAGTCATGTACTGGGGGCAGCACAGTTAGAAGGTAAAAGCATGGTGTGCTTACAGAAAGTGAAGAAAACACACAAATAGCACCTCCTATTTAGAGTCTGGCTATAAACTTTATTCATCTTTTTCATCTGGTAGTTTCTACTCATTCATTCAGGTCACTCAATTATTCAATGAACTATTTTTTTTTCTCAAATCTTCTGTGTGTTATGGGCCCCTCTCCTGTGTTTGCTATTCCCTGTATCAGTCTTGATTACAGCACTCTTCACTGCGGCTCCGCCTGTCTGGATCTTAGGGCTGTGAGACCCTGAATAGCACAGAAGGCATCTTTTACTCTGTATTTCAAGCACCTAGTCATGCCTGGCACCTATTAGGTTTGTCATTCAATTGGGTTGAAGAAACATTCAAAGCCCCTTAGACACCAACAGCTTGTGGATTTTAGGTTAGATCACTTTCAAAGTTTATTTCTAATTTTAGTGGTTAGATCAGCATGCACCTCCAAGGGGCAGGTCCCAGAATTCAGCTCTTTTTTGATGTTCTCTGGGAGGGTCTCATGTTATAATTCACGTGGCTGCCTGCATGGCTTCCCCCTTGTCCCCTACTTCTCTGCTTTGTGGCTGCAGGCTGGGAGTGGAAGTGCAGGTTTCTGCTACATTCTGATGACATCAGGAGAGATGGAGAAGCAGAGTGCTGACTAGGTTACCTTTCATGGATGACAGCAGGGTGGAGGTTCAGGTCTTCATTGGGTCTTCCTGACACCATGAAGGGGAGAAAGCAGAGTGTGGACTAGCTCTGCCTTTCACCACCTATTTTGTTGATGCCAGGCGAGGGTAGAGGCTCAGCTCCACATTGGGCCCTGGCGTGCCCCGGGTGGGGAGGGCAGTGGAGCCCTGGCTTGAATTGCCATCTTCAGTCTTGTTGATGTTGGGTGGGCTCAGCTTCCCAGTAGACCGCACTGACCCTATCCTGGCAGGGGAATGGGTGTTCCTCGGTCTGTTTATGTTGGGCAGGAGTGGGAGTAGAATGGAAGCTCAGCTTCTCTTGGTTTTGTTGAGGGATTGCAGGGTTTTTTAGCTGGAATTTGGCTCAAGCAGGGCAGTTACTGCCAAAAATGGTTTCATGTTGTTAAAGGACACTCTCTCTGATCCCTTGGCTGGGGAAAACAGGATTTTCTTGCAGCTTATTTTATTTATATTTTTTTGGTCTGTGCCTGTGGGCAGTTCTGGGTTGGAGGGTTCTGCAGTGCCATGTCTGGGTTATGGGAGCAACAATAAAGAAAAATCCCCCAGTTGAGGAGCCCTGTTGCTCCTTAACTCGAGGTCCCCAGGCAGTCTGCTTTCCTCTGAGCACCTTCAGAGTTTTCCTATGCTTGTAGGTATGCTATGTTTTTTTTTTTTTATGTAAGCATATTACAGGGATACACATGTTTAGGTTACATATATTGCCTTTTCGCCACTCGAGTCAGAGCTTCAAGCATGTCCATCCCTCAGACGGTGCACACTACACCCATTAAATCTGAATATGCCCATCTCCTCCTTACCCCTTCCACCTGCCTGACACGTGATGAATGTTTCTACTATATGTGCACACAAGTGTGGATCAATTAATACCAATTTGATGGTGAGTACAGGTGGTGCTTGTTTTTCCATTCTTGGGATACTTCACTTAGTAGAATGGGCTCTAGCTCTAACCAGGATAATACAAGAGGTGCTAGATCACTATTGTTTTTTGTGGCTGAGTAGAACTCCATGGTGTACATATACCACATTTTATGAATCCACTCATGTATTGATGGGGCACTTGGGTTGTTTCCACATCTTTGTAATTGTGAATTGTGCTGCTATAAACATTGGAGTGCAGATGTCTTTTTTTCCTTTGGGTAGATGCCCAGTAATGGGAGTGCTGGATCAAATGGTAGTTCTACTTGTAGCTTTGAGGTATCACCATATTACTTTGCATAGAGGTTGTACTAGTTTGCAGTCCCACCAGCAGTGTATGAGTGTTCCTATCTCTCCGCATCCATGCCAACATTTATTGTTTGGGGAGTTTTTGGTAAAAGCCATTCTCACTGGAGTTAAGTGATATTTCATTGTGATTTTGATTTGCATTTCCTTGATGATTAGAGGTGTTGAGCATTTTTCATATGTTTGTTGGTCATTAGTCTGTCTTCTTTTGAAAAGTTTCTGTTCATGTCCTTTGTCCACTTTTTAATGGGATTGTTTGATTTTTTTCTTGCTGATTTTCCTGAGTTCTCTATAGATTCTAATTACTAGCCCTTTATTAGATGTGTAACATGCATATATTTTCTCCTATTCTGTAGGTTGTCTGTTTGCTCTCGTGATAGTTTCCTTGGCTGTGCAGTAGCTTTTTAATTTGATCAGGTCCCATTTATTTATTTTTGTTGTTGCTGTGATTGCCTTTGGGGTCTTCTTCATAAATCCTTTCCCTAGGCCAATGTCTATTAGAGTTTTTGCAACATTTTCTTCTAGAATTCTTATAGTTTTGTGCTTTAGGTGTAAGTCTGTTATCCGCCATGAGTTGATTTTTGTGAGAGGTGAAAAGTGTGGGTCCTGTTTCAGTCTTCTATGTGTGGCTATCCAGTTTTCCCAGCACCATTTATTGAATAAGGATTCTTTTCCCCAGTGTATGTTTTTGTCTGCTCTGTCAAAAATTAGATGGCTATATGAAGATGGTTTTATATCTGGGTTCTCAGTTCTGTTCTATTGGTCTGTGTTTCTGTTCTTGTGCCAGTACCACACTATTTTAGTTACTATAGCCTTGTAGTATAGGTTGAGGTCTGGTAAATTGATTCCTCCCAATTTGTTCTTTTTGCTTAAGATTGCTTTTGCTATACAAAGTCTTCTCTTGTTCCATACGAAGCGTAGAATTATTTTTTTCTAGATCTGCAAAAAAATGGTGTTGGTATTTTAATAGGAATTGCATTGAATCTGTAGATCACTTTGGGCAGTATAGATCCTTTATCAATGTTGATTCTGCCAACCCATGAGCATGAGTTATGGTTTTCCACCTGTGTACGTCCTCTGCTATTTCCTTCCTCAGTGTTTTGGAGTTCTCCCTGTACAGATCTTTCACCTCCTTAGTTAAATGTATTCCTAGGTATTTTATTTTCTTTGTTGCTATTGTGAAGGGTATTGAGTCTTTGATTTGGTTCTCAGTTTGACTGCTGTTGGTGTATAGGAATGCTATTCATTTGTGTACTTTGATTTTGTAACCTGAGATGACTATGCTGAATTTGTTTGTTAATGCCACTATTCTCATTGCAGAATCTTTGGGGTTTTCCGGATATAAGATCATATCATCAGCAAAGAGCAATAGTTTGACCTCTTCTGCTCCCATTTGGATGCCCTTTATTTCCTTCTCTTGTCTGATTGTTCTGGCTAGGACTTCCGGCACTATGTCGAATAGAAGTGGTGAGAGAGGGCAACTTTAGTTTCAGTTCTAAGTGGGAATGCTTTCAGTGTTTCCCCATTCATTATGATGTTGGCTGTGGGTTTGTCATATATGGCTTTTTATAATTTTTAGGTAAGTCCCTTCTATGCCTATTTTGTTAAAATTTCTTATCATAAAAGGGTGCTGAATTTTGTGGAATGCTTTTTCTGTGTCTATTGAAAGGATCATATGGTCTTTATTTTTACTACTATTTGTTATGGTTTTTTAGTTGTAAGAGTGAGGAATGGGGGAATAGAAATATTTCTTCTCGGATAGAAGTAGTATTCATCCTAATGTGTAATAAGTGGACAAAATGACTTGAAATCATGGCTCAACTTTTCAAACAACCATAAGCAAAGACTGTAATTTGCCTATAGTTCTATAATAGCTGCATTGTTTCTATGGACCTAGCATCCTAGAAGACCTGTCTTCCTTGAGGGCAGGGTCTATGTCTTATGCATCTCTAGATTCTCTATGTCTAGCACTGTGAGAGACTGAGTCAATGGTTTTGAATGAATAAGAACGATGCCTCCCTTAGCCAAAGATGCAGTAAGCTTCATGTTGCTACATTTCCTGATATGCTTTTCCAGTCTAGAATCTAGATTGATTCTAACTTTGTTTGCTCCTTGGTGGATGCACTACATAAAGGCAAACAGGGTCTGCAGCCTCCTGCAGGTAACTTAAGATGCTGAAGCCTGCACACTCCCCAGGTGGCTCTAGGCTGGAGCATGGCATTCTTTCCTGCCACAGGGTCCTCTAGGGGTGTGATTAACTCAGCAGGGCAAAGTGGCCTTACCTAGCTTGCCTGATCATTATCCACATGAAGGCAGTTGGAGCTGCCTCTATTATCAGTGGTAGTGTGGGGGCTTGGGTGGCAATTTGTTGGTGGTGGTGGGGTTCATGGTTGTGATGTCATGGTTGACAGTAGACATCATTAAGGGGTTGCCTAGCTAGGAGAGAGGAGGCAGAGATGGAGAGAACCTAAGACAGACAGAGAGAGAGAGAGAAAGATTGTGATGGAGAGACATGAGAATGACAGAGAGACCATGAAAGAGGGACAGAGCAAGGAGGGAAGAGATACAAGATGCTTTTCCTTCATTGTACTTTTTCTCCAGTTGTCTCTCTAGCCTGCTCTGGGGTATGTTTTTTCCCGCTCAGCATGAAAAATATTTGGCTACCCAGGAATAAAACATCAAAACTTACAATGTAATTAGTTGTCGGAAATATTGATGGAGTGCCAGGAGCATTCTAGATGCTGTTGTGAGTGAAGGAAGGAGCTGCTCTCCCATCTAAAGGCACTGCTGCTGTATTAAGCAGGAACAGGCTGCAGGCAGCAGGCCTGGTTACTTGCAGGCTGATACATCTGAGCCCGAGTGACAACAGTTACTCCATCACTACCTGTATCAGTGAAACTATTACTGATATCAAGCAGGTAACATTGGAGGGGGAACAATGGAAGTCAGAGAAGACCTGGTTTCAGCTGGTAATGAGACAATAGAATGATTTAATACCAATAAATTGAGAATTAGTAAGAATTAACAAATCTTATCATTTTTACTATGATCCTTGGGACTCTGGGCTGTCACTCACAAAGCTGAGTATTTTTCTCTCTAGGAAACAAGCACCTCCTCTCACTGCTCCGGGCTGCTGTGTTGAGGACACAGAGACACATGTAGCCCCTTCTTGTACCTTCTTCTCTCTCCACTGCTCCTTGCAAACTCACACCTAGGCCACTCCTTCTTACTATTCTTTGCACAATTCTCCGAACTCCAGGAAATAACACGTGACTATATACTGTCTGAGATCATTTCCTAAATATTTTATGGAAACCGAAAACAGTTCAAGGGCAGGTGCGTGTCTGAAGGGTTCCTGCCTGCAGTGCCTGGTTGGGCGTTGGGCACAGTGGGTGCCCCAGGAGGAGGGCTGAGGCAAGGCTTTCACTCCGTCCTCATCCTCGTGTCTCATTTCCATACTGCAGTAGCTGTGCACTGTCTGCTGTCATAGAGCCGGATGGGCTTGCATTTCCAGAAGGATGGTGGCAGGAAATTAAAACCTGTCACCAATCACTGCAACTTGTGTCATGTCCTTGATAAACATAGTCACAGTGGTTCACAGTTTTCCTAAGCAAGACAGGTGAGAGCAGTCTCCAGACATCAGGATGCCTCTGAGACTTTCTAGGGGAATGAAAAATCGAGAGCATCGCGCAGCTGGCTACGAGCTGAGGATCCTGGAGGACCGAGAGCCTCTCCTCTAAGGGAACGCTGCCTGGTTGATGAGCAAGGCACTTTCTGGTTACAAAGAGGCTCACTTTATTAATGATGATAATAATAATATGTAGTAGCATAATTATTTATAATTATTACTCCTGTAGGCAATGCTATGCAGCCTTATTATTTTCCAGGTGCTGGGTTCATCTTCATCTCTTTTTACTTTCGCAGCCTTATTAAGGCGTAATGGCTGGGTCCTCTCTTTATAGTCAGTGTCTCAGATTTCCTCACCACAAACCTGTAAGCTATTACTCCCACTGTATGGATGAGGAAATAAAGGCTCAGAAAATTTAAGCAACTTGCACAAAGTGACCCTGGAGGTAATGGTGTGGCCATCAGCACACCTGAAACTCTGCCCTTCTGGTGCCCACATCCTTGGGAACAGCAGAGCCCCAGGGGAAGATGGAAAATCTGAGATAGTTGAATTTTCTCAGGGGAGGCTCAGTGAGAGGGTGGCAGCACCCCCTGGAGCAGCAGGAAACCCATTTACTGCCCGTGATGATACGCAAATGGAATAGACTAAACAGAATAGTGAGTATGCTTCTATTACATGCCAAGTTTCCGTTGTTGTCTGTTGTTTTTATTTTTTAACATATACTGTCTTGGTAAACAGAATTTACAGTGTTGTGAGGCAGTGTAGTAATTCTCCACACCACTGTCAGCGGACACTAGATTTGGGGAGGTTCCACAGTGCATCTGAACAGCAGCTGGACCCGGACTCCACACCCCACGCTCACGCCTGCCCACCCTGCTAACGCCAGGCCTGAGCTTCTCCATGCAGAAGCTCTTTCCGATGCTCTGCCTCCCACAAGAATTGAAATTCCTAAGGGATTTGCTCTGGCTTCACCCTGGCCTTCCTGTGTCCCTGTCTCCAGCTTCATTTCCTCTGTTCCTCCTTTAATTTCCTCCAGGAGCAGTGCCCTGAGCAGCAGCGTCTGGGCCCTTTGCTTCCCTCTCCCTGATGCTACATCAGGGTCACCCCAGTGACACTACTCGTTATCCCTCTGCTGAGGAGTCTTCAACTCCTCTCACTCGTCAGTGGAAGGACACGCAGGGAGAGTGGTAGCCTGTGTCTTGTCAGAGCAATGCTGCCAGGCCTCGTGCGAGGGTCACAAGGGCAGTGCATTTTAGCTTGATGGGTCATTTCTGGAATAAACTAATGAGCTGACATTGGGATTAGGGGAGCTATGAAGACTCCAAGCCTAGGGCATGTGTTTCAGGCCATGTACACAGTGCCTCCTGAGGCCAAAGCCGCTTCACGGCTACCCATACGATACCTGGCAAGTTGGACAGTATACACGATCACTGAACACAGGGCAGAGACTCGTCCTTCAATTTGACTGGTACGTGTTGAGTGTCTGATCTGCTCTGGCCCTGTGTTAGGTACTCATTGGTGAGGGACCAGGGGGGTGTGGAATTCTGAGACAATAACAGAAATCATGATTTCTTTCCTGACTTCCTCTGTGTAAAGGATAAAAAGAGGAGACTATACCATACGCTACAAGTAAACAGCAGAACATCCCCTAGTGAAATTCATCTTCCCAATAAGATAATTTCCATGCTGAACACCAGAATAAATTCCTCATTAAAAGGGAAGGTTTGAACCATCAAGAAACACTGAAACATATGCTCACATATGTATGTATACACATATACACATAGGAATAAATATCAAAGACACATGTGTGCATATACATGTATGCAAGTGCACACATACACATGGAAACACATATTTATATACATAAGGCACAGATATGCACACATGTACACATACATGCATACATATAGGCATATGCACTCATACCCACATAGGTACATGCCTATAAACACACACACACACACACACATGCATGCACATTCCATGGAGCTTGCTTGTCTGTAGGGCCCAAGAGAAGAGGCTGCTGCATGACGGGGAACTCACAGTATGTACTGGAAACTTGATACGTATCTTTTGAATAAATGAGTAAAACCCAGACGCTGATGCATTAGAGGAAACATTAGTAAGTACATGCACCTGTGTATGGAACACACATGATGGCCGTTGATACAGATTATTTGTCCAGACAGATTAATTGAAATGGCCATGACATATTTTTTCTCCGTTTTGATGAAAAATTTGGCAATTGTAAAAAATAAATCCTTGGTTGATGTTTCAGAATTTACATGGCCGGCTTTATATACTTTTGCACATTCTAACATACCTGAGGGAGATATTTTTTCTCTCTGTAAGCTTCAGTGGGCACATGCGGTTCTGATCTCCCCTGAATGTTACAATTATGAAACAGGAATCAGGTAACTATGAATGGGTTGCTATGAGAAGAAGCATCAAATAAATGAGGAATGAGCACATGCACGCAAAACAGATGCATGGACGTGCACACGTGCACACACATGTCTTAGCAGGGAGCTGGGTTTGGAGAGATGCTGTTCATATTCATGAGTACCTACTATGCTTTCTAAATGCTAAACCTTTAAACCTCACAGCATCTATGCCAGTAGGCATTATTAACATTGTTTTATAGAAGAGGAAACAGAGACTCAGAGAGGATGACGATCTTCCCCAAGCACACAGCTAGTCAAGTGTCAGCTTGAGATTTGAAACCCAGGTCCTCCTTTTCTCTTCTGTCGTACTAACTTTAAGACAGCAGGTATTTCTTGGCTAGATTTGACTTTATATACTTTGGGGGCAGCATTTTCACTTGGTACCTTCATGGCACCACACATATCTTTTGGTGGTATGATCATGTGTACACTCACTTAACATCTCCTAGAATTGCTAACTTCTTGCAGTCAGGGACTTGGTCTGAGGAATCTCTGTATTCTGCCTCCATTTCTTACTCAGAACCTGCTACAGATCCCTGTAGGGGTGTCTTGTAAGCATTTTGAATGAATTAGTGAGTCAATCAACAGAGGTATTGGGTACAATGTGAGGGCAGTCCCCTTAACTTGGGTTGAGAAGTTGAATTAGTTTCCTGGGAACCCCATATTTGAATGACAGTCTTAAAGTAGAAGGCAGTAGGGTGCTTGGTTAAAGGTGGGCATCAGGAAAGGCTGGAGTTTGGCTTGAAAACTGGATTAGAGTGAAACAGGATGGGCTTTAAAGTAGAAAATTGATCTTACATAAATGTGGCAACGATAAATTATGCTCTCTCTCACCACGTTGGAAAACATTTGGGCACCTTTGTAATTCCCTTGCCTCCAAAATGGTAACAGGGACTTTCTTCTTGCAGCTCGGGGTGCTGAGGACAAATGACACACAAGGGCCCCTGAGTGTTCTGAGAGAGGCTGAGAGAGACCGTGAGAAAGAAGTACAGAATGAGACTGTTACTGCAACACCATTATGATAACTGTTAGCTTTAACAAAATTCCCCATGGCCGTGTCCGCTTGAATTCCCAAGATTCATAAGAGGCAACGGTCTAAATGTCTCTATGTACAGATGACACATGTCAGTCAACAAGCAACCTCAAATGATACGGATCACTCATGGTTTTAGATCCCAGAGCTAAGTGTTCTGCAGAAGACACCAAAATAATGAGGTAATATTTTAGCTATGTATAATTTATCAAGGAATGGGACTAAATGCAAATTAATATACAGTCAACTTTCAAAGAAACTTACTAGATTCAACAAACTGTGGTAGTTGGGGGAATTTATTGCTCTCTATATTGCTTTGAATAAATTAATCATTGCTAGTGATCAGAATTTTACTTTTCTTTCTTTTTTTTTAACAGAGAGTTTTTTTTTCTTTTTTTTTTTTTTAGACAGAGTCTCACTCTGTTGCCCGGGCTAGAGCGCCGTGGCGTCAGCCTAGCTCACAGCAACCTCAAACTCCTGGGCTCAAGCAATCCTACTGCCTCAGCCTCCCAAGTAGCTGGGACTACAGGCATGTGCCATCATGCCCGGCTAATTTTTTCTATATATATTTTTAGTTGTCCAGATAATTTCTTTCTATTTTTAATACAGACAGGGTCTCGCTCTTGCTCAGGCTGGTCTCGAACTCCTGACCTCGAGCAATCCTCCCGCCTCGGCCTCCCAGAGTGCTAGGATTACAGGCATGAGCCACTGCGCCTGGCCTGACAGAGAGATTTTTCTTATAACAGTTGGTTTAAACAGGATTTTATCTGTACAGCAGATTGAAAGGAGACAAAATGTTAGAAGCAAAATGATACTAATATCTGGCATCTGGTGCCCCTACTATGTTGTGCAGCGCTTAACTAATCCATGCAATGATAGAAGCTGTCATTATCCACATTTCACAGATCAGAAAACCAAAGTCTGGAAAAGCTGAGTACCTTAATTAAATTCACATAGTCAGGAAAGGATGGAGCTGGAACGAACACCCAGGAGTGTCCAAATCTAAACAAAACCCTCTCTCTCCAGCTCTTGGGAACTGTGTCAATCAGTAAAGTTCTCTTCCAGGTGATAAGCTTGAAGCCCTCCTTCCCCCTCCCAATTTCAAGAAGTCAGTACTGCAGCTTAGCAGGATTTGGGGATAAGTTGACATCATGTTCGCAGACTATCTCAAAGGCCTGGAGAGGCACATAGATCAATGCAATCAGCTTTATCCTGAGGAACTCAGCAATCCTAGAGAAGTACCCTGAACAAACAACCCTGCTGTGTGGGAGGCCCTGAAATCAAAGTGTCCACAGGGGCTCGGGGTACTCAGAGAAATGAGGAAACAGACAGGAGTTGAGACAGGTCAAAGAAGGCTTCTAGAGCAGAGGACATTCATACAAATCAGAGAAGGTGAGTAGGGTTAGGAGGGCAACCTGGGTAGGAAGGGCACCTCAGGCAGAGGAAATAACACTTGCACTACGCTGAGGTTGGAGGGCAACTGGAGCACTGCAGAATGACAGCACCTTGGTGGAGCTGCTGCAGGGGTGCATGGGGAGAGTGCAGGAAGAGGACAAATAAGGGAGATTCCTAGGGAACAGAGAGACAGGGGCCAGAGCACAGCATCCTTCTATTGAAGGAGAAGCAGCCTGATTTCCTTCTGTAGTGGGGGAGGGTGCAGAGCTCACATGGCTTTTCCCCCTCACATACACCTCCCGCTGGATGCAAATTAATACAGGTATTGCCAAATAGCTTTTCTTTTTAAAACTTTCTTAATCTGACATAATAATATAAAGAACGATTGCGTAAAGGAGGAGCAAATTGATTTGGGAGCCATGTGCCTGTCTGCCTGAGCCAGGAAAGCAAGCCTTCTTTCCTCCAAATGATACACCTTTTGCAAAAGCTGTCTGCTGACAGCTCTGACAGCCCCTACGTCACCACAATGGCATTCTGGGTGCAGGGAGTGAGCAATGAGAGGGACCTGTACCCAAGACAGAAACACACACACCCAGGGAAGGTAAATGATTGTACACAGGACATTTATCTCTGAGGTTGTTCCCCCAGCAAAACCAATTACTGGCCTTTTCTTTGTGAACGTGCACCGAGTATCAACTTGCTGGGGGCTGGAGTGAAAAGATGCTAGGATGCATCTTTGAGATATTCATGAGTCGGCTGAGCATTCCGGAGCAGAGAATTTAGTATTTCCGGACTTCTGCAGGTGGGGAGGGTGCAAAGCACATTTAAGCAGTGCCCTAAGGAATGGGGTGTTGAAGTGGCACTTTTACAAAGTACACACTTAGGAATTGCAGGCAGAACCTGGAGTCATTCTGGGAGAGAAGGAAGAACTGATCACATGAATTCAAGACCTGCTAAAGGGCAAATGCACTGTTCTTAGGGAGAACTGCAGGTCTTTTTGCTGAGTTCACAAGCAAATGGGGGAAGGCTAATATTGCCTGCCATATTGATCGTGAAGCAAAGCCAGATATTGTCCCTGGGAGATGTAGGACCCACCTCCAGCTCTTCAGAAAATAGTATTTCCAAAAGCAGTATTCATTACCTGTTTAGAACCATCTCTTAGCTGAGTCATCAAGGGGGGGGGTGGGATGCTCAAGGAAGCAGAGCCGACACTGTGGCTTCACGTTCCCTTGCCATTTTGAGTTTTTCCATCCCCAGTCCTGTCCAGAGTACAGGAATCCGTTATCTGTGATAAGGACTTGCCTTCCATTCCCTACTGCCCTTCCCCATCTCCCTTAGGTTTCTCTGTCTGGGTATCTCCTCCCTGCCCTTCAGTGCTGCTGCACTTGATGGTGCAGTTTCTGTGCTGCACCAAGATATCAGCCAAGGAGACTCCATGTCCCTGGGGTGTTGTGTCTGCCCAGAGAACGTGCTTTTTCCTAATATGCTCCTAGAAGCCCTATCAGCCAGTGCTGGCTTTGCTTCTCCCCTGGCTTTTCCTATATTCACAGGGGTAAGCAGAAGAACCAAACAGTGGCAAAGAAAACCTGGGCTGTGCTGGGCAGGAGAGGAAAGACAGCCATGAAGGGCACCCATCAGTGGGACACATTCAGAGCCTGGCTCTGCTTTCTCCCAGGACTCAGCCACAACTCTTGGGGAACAAAATCAAAGGCCCCTCTCATACACACAGACACCCAGGGGCTCTTCCATCTTCCTGTTGATTGAAATGGACTCATTCCCTCCTAGAATCTAGGGGATACACCAAACTCACATTTCTTTTAGGAGCAAATAAAATCAGTAGGACTGCAGAATTGTGTGAGAACTGATAGAGGTCTTGGAGGCTCTCTCTCTCCCAGCAGCTGCAAACCAGTAGCTGGCGAGCACATTTATTTGGAACTCAGAGTATTTGTTATTTATTTTCTCATCTATTTATTTATTTTTATAAGGAGTTTCCCCTAAACAGGATGTGCTTTCCCCAGGGCTCCACTTCCCCACTCTGGCCCAGGTCCGCTTTGCCCATTTGCATCACCAGACTGATTCTTGGGGTCATTTTAACCTGTGACCCTTGTTATCATCCTCTCCCCTTGTTTGACAGATGGAGAAACTGAGGTTCAGCGAGGGAAGGTGCTGCACCTAGTACATGTAGCCAGTCACTGGAAAGGGTCAAATGCTGGCCTGGTCTCTTGACCCTTTTGTCCAGTGTTATTCCTTTCATGTAGAGATGCTCTCTGAGTCTTGAAATGATTGCACTGCTTTTAGTAGATGGCCCAATTAGATCTTGACCTAATCACCTTCGTGGTCTCACTGGACCCTTCCAGGCTGCATGCTTTCTCTCCTTTGCAAAGAGAAATGGCAAGAAGATACCTCAGCTTCTTCTTTCCTGTCACCTGAAGGTCCAGGGTAATTGACAATCACAATGAGTTGTGCTGACGTCAAGGCTGCCTCCTTTACTCTGAACGCCTCTCCCCCTGGCCTCAGCCAAACCTGCCCTGCTCTGCCTGTACATCTCCTGAGCCTCTGTCTGGCCTGCTCAGCTTCTACTCTTCTGGCAGGTTTCTTTCTGTCTCCCGATCTCGCTCAGCTGGCGAGCAGCTGGTGTCTCTTCCTGGATGATCCTGTCCCCAGAAGTGGGATTCCTGGGACTCACGCATTATTCTCAGCTTCTGCTTTCTGTTGCCAACCTGTTGCTCTTTTCCCAAGCCATCTAGGTATAGTTTGTCTTTTTGCCCAGAATTCTCTGGATCATACAGCATTAAGAGGCAAAAGACTCCTTAAATCTTGCCACTCATAACTTTCCATTTATGATGGTTTTGAACCTTTTGTTCAAAATGGCCTTGGGGAGGCAGACAGAAAGAGGCTGTGCTCCTAGGGTTGGTGAGTTTCCTATGACTCAGAAATGTACCCTGTTTTACCACATGGTCCCTAAAGGGTTTGAAGTGCTGCCATCTCATGGCCTCTGGATAAACTCAAGAACATCCATTCATCCATCAATCCATCCATCCATCCAAATATCCAGACATCCATTCAACAAATAGTAAACTATTAAAACAGTGAACAAGTTGGCCGGTCTCTATGTACATGGGTTTTCCATCTTGGTGAAAGGAGATAGATAACAAAGGAATAATAAATGATCAAGATAATTCCTAAGAGTAACAAATGCTATGCAGAAAATGAAACCAGAGGATGTGATAGAGAGTGATGAGTTTGAGGATGCTACATTAGATTGAGTGCTTGAGGAAGGCCTCACTAAGCTGGGTAATATTTGAGCTGAAGGATACAAAATCAGCAACCTTTGTGTCCAATGTGAAACTCTGAAGCAGAGTAAGCCAGACAAAGGGTACCACATATGCAAGAACCCTGGGGCTGAAATAAACTTGGTACATTAGGGGAAGGGAAGGAAGGCCAGTGTGGCAAAGCACAATAATAGAATTGGAAAATGATAGGAATTAAAATCAGAGAGTTAGATGAGGGCTAGAGCATGTTTCTCTGGTAAGGAATTTGGAATATTTTCCCCCTAAATGTAATGGGAAGCCATCAGAAGGTTTTAAGCAGGGCAGTTACATGATCTGATTTATGTTTGAAATATAGTACTATGACTATAAGATGGAAGATGGGTATTAGGAATATTTGCATTCTCTCCCTTGTCGGCTTTAATAAAGCAAGCTGTCATGTTGGAGAGGACACCATGACAGGAAATAGGTGGGCACATCTACCCAACAGCCAAGAAAGAACCAAAGCCTTCAGTCCAATAGTCCACAACAAACTAAATCTTTCCAAGGACAATATTGCTAAGCTTGGAAGCAGATCCTTCCCCAGTTGAGCCTTCAGAGGAGACCCCAGCCCTAGCCAACATCTTGATGGCAGCCTTATGAGGAACCTTGAAGCAGAGGACTCAACTAATCTGTGCCCAAACTCTTAACTCACAGAACTTATGAAGTAATGAATGTGTGTGTGTGTGTGTTTAACATGGCTAACTTTGTGGTAACTCGATATATAGCAGTATCCAAATAACACAAAGCATTTTTGTGACAAGTTAACTCTAAATGTCAGAAGCCACTCTAAGGGGTTACTCTAGTCAGAAGCAGAAACAAGGTCTGGAATATTGAAAAGATCACATGCTAGGAAGCCTACCAGGAGATTCTAACTTCTAGTGATCACAGTGTTATAACAGCACCGGTGGAGAAAAGTATAGTCAGAGTGTATCAGTAGAACACAAAAAGACTAGGCAGATGTTATGGTCTACTTAAGGTCAGTCCTCACGAATTCTTCTTGCTGCAGTTCCTTATGTCAGTGATTCTTTTGAAGGTCCCACCTCCAAGGAAAAACCATGGTTAAAACTGAAAGAATAAACTGAATAAGCTGAATCTATTTCTGATATTGAAAAACTTCAAAGCTTTAGAGGGCAAAACAACTAATTTTCTAATCGTGAAAATTCAAGAAGCAAGGAGTGAGGAAGACCTTTTAAGAAAGAGCAAGTATTTTCAGGCTGCCTCATGTTATCTTCATTCATTAGATCTTAGCTATAAGACATACAGGGATCGTTTGGAACTGGCTCACAGAAACAATGAAGGAGTTAATTCTAGGGTTTTGGGGACAGACCCAGGGGGAGCAATGGGCCCTGTGGGCAGAGCCAACCTCCTGATGTCCAGCATCCTAAGGGGCTTATTGGCCTCTGCCTCACTGAGACTGTGCTGGTATCCAAGGTGGTGGGGGAAGGTTCATTCAGGAAACAGTGACCCCAATCACACTGGGCAGCTGCTCATGGATTAGAGTGATG
Organism: Varecia variegata; assembly: GCA_028533085.1. Taxonomy (NCBI): domain Eukaryota; kingdom Metazoa; phylum Chordata; class Mammalia; order Primates; family Lemuridae; genus Varecia; species Varecia variegata. The sequence goes on from CM052438.1 coordinate 5,722,113, forward strand.
CATAGTGGGGTGGGTCAGTATCCAAAGCTTGAGGTTTGGTGACAAGTTCCAGTCCATTAGAGTATAGATGGAAGTGATGTTTGGTAGGTTCTAGCTATGGTTTGTGTCTCTGTTATTAAAAGAAAATACTGTGGCTGGGATGTGGGTTCTAAGGAGCTGGCTGTGGTAAAGGCAGCACAAGAGAATAGTCACAAGTTTTCAACAATTATCACAGAAAGATAAAATTCTAAAAAAAGCTACTGACACTGATCCACATCCTCTATGCAAATATGTATTGTGGCCCAGTTTATTTAGAAAGCTTCATGCACCCAACACTATGCAGTCTGTATTGGATATAGGAATAGTAGGAAGAAGTGGGAACTAACACTGACTGGGGACCTACTGAGTCCTCAATTTTGAGCCACACTGATCTTATCCTCTTAGGAGTCTTGCTCTGGCTTCGGCCCAACAAAGATTTCTTCACAGTATCTGCTCTGAAGTAATTATACAGGATTCCTGTATGATCTGCATATATTTTATTCTAAGAATGGCTGGGTTTAAGAGTAGCAAAACCAATACACTCTTTATGAAAACTGTGAAGTACTTTGAGATTCAGGCATACCTGAAGACAGATAGAATAAGCAAATCCAATTTGTGCCAAGGAATTCAGGCTAATAAAAAGAAAAGACTCCTTTTGACCTCTTATCCAGCGGCTGTGTATGAGGATAATACTCAATAGAAACGTCACTTGCTCCCGTCACCTTGCTTGAGTAGAAAAGGTCTCACATTGAACTTTTAAATGTTAAAGAGGTCATTCATAATTAACTTGCATGCTAGGAATTTTTCATGTGAATGCCACATGCTTCCAATGTCACTGACCTGCTTCCCCTATGTCTGCATGCCCCAAGACACACAATGGACTAGCCACAAATGGACGCCATGGGGCCATGCCTTAACCTTTCCTTTTTTCCCGTCTCCCTGGCTGTGGGACATTGCATGATACCCATTGTGGACACACAACACTGGACCTTTGTGGGCTGTGCATGAGGCCCACTTCTTGGATTCTGAGGTCATCCCTGAATGACATTGGAGTCTCTCCCCAAATTCAAAGATGTATGAGCACCCCATATCAAATGCCTACTAAACAACCAAAATCCAAGAGGTTGGCACTGTCATTACTGTGCTCTTTCTCCTATTCCAAATGTCTTCCTTATTGTGAAGTTCTGGTGATATTTTCTTTTGCTTTTGGGCACATATGCCTGTGTTTCTCTAGAATATATACCTAAAGCAGAATTGCTATATCATAGGGCATGAATATCTTCAGCTTTAAGAAAAAAAAAAAAATAGTGGGAAACTGTTTTCAAAAGTGATTTCACAAGTTCATACTCCCACCAGCAGTGTATGAGAATTTCTCCTGCTCCACATTTTTACCCCACTTAATATTAATGGATTAAAAAGTATTTCTTTGCCTTCAGATGAATGTACAAATCTATTTCGTTGTGGCTTTATTTTTCATTTTTTAATCTCTATTTTTTATTGGCCATTGGAGTTTCTCCTTATATGAGAGTCCTGGATAACGTTTGTCAGTTTTCTCTTGGTTTTCTGTCTGTCTTTATGTTGATTTATTGGCTATTCATTGTGTATTCTGGATACTAGTTCTTTATTGATTATGTGTGTTACAAATTAGTATTTTGTACTTTCACTATTTCTGGTGCCTTTTAGTAAAAGAGAATTTAAGCTTGTACCTTTTTAAATAAAATGACTCAAAGTAGGTAGGAAAATACATGCCTGGGAAAGTTCCTCTGAGCCTTAAAGTGCCCATATCTTTGGAGTCTTCTAGGCCATCTTCAAGTGAGCAGGAGGAGAGACCTTGAGGATATGCCATTTAAGAATGGGATGTCACCTTTGCTCTTTGGATCTGGAGCCCCATGAAAGTGAGGAAATCACTGCTGATTCCAGATTTGGGCAATCTCATCTTGATGATGACAAGTATGACAGTTGCTCCTGTTGTGCACTGAGAAAAAAAAAAAAAGAAAGTAAAATAAGATGCCAAGGCATTTACCTTAGCTTCCTTTTTTCTTTCTTTTGAAAAGAATACTTAAAGATGGAGATTGTGGGAGAACGAAAAAGAGCCACTGCTTCAGAAATGTCAACAACTATCAGTCCTTAGTCAAAGATGAAGTCTCTTACAAAGATGTGGGAGGGGAGCTCCTCATGCCTGCTCTGCTGTTGGGATAGTTCTCTCACCTGTTCATTTTTGAATCATGAACTGCCGCCCCCACCATCATTTCTCAGTCTATTTGACCAAATCCAAACCTATTTCCTCCCACTTCCAAAACACTGCCTGCCATTCAAACCCATGTAGGCGAACTCCAGTTGGCATTTGGTTCTGAATTAATACATATTAATGGGTGGTAATACATTTCTACCAGTGCATATATTTACTTGAAATACAATTTTCCATCTAATGCATTTTATTCACATCACTGCATGGTAACAGCATCCAGAATAATATCTTTAGTGATTATTCATTACTGAAATAATATATCGGTGCCAAACAGCAGCTTTTAAGTAGCTTCAGATATTTTTTTCTTTAAATTGAACATGTTATTATTACACAGATAGAATAATCCCATTATCCTCACTAAGTGAAGATGACAGATTTCCAGGAGGCTATTTGACAAAGCCGTGTTCAGATGGAAACCAGGGCCTTCCTCTGATTGGGGATGGGGTAGAAAACTGGTCTTGGGGAAGGTAAAGCTTTGGACGTGAATAGAAATGTGGGATGAGCACATGCAGAGGAGAGCTGGGGTGCATGCTGGGTGTGGCTCCGAGCAAAGTGTGTGTGCCGTCTAAAACAAAATTGAAGGTAAGAACAGATGTGTCTTTTGAAAGCTATGAATATGTGGGGGGAGCAGAGAAGAGAAGAAGAAGAAGAGAGAGAGAGATTTTGGTCTACTAGTGAAAAACACAATACAGAAAAACCCTGGGGATTACATAATAATGTAGCAAAGTATCACACTCCACTTTGAAACATCAGGATGAACTGTTATGACCTCGGGGAAGCCAGCGTCATATCTTAGAACATGAGGGAGGAGCAGGAAACGTTTATTGAGTGGCATTTCTA
>CM052438.1:5725718-5796950 GCA_028533085.1 Varecia variegata
GAGGAACAGCCATGGGGAACACACCTACAGCTCTAGGCCCATCCCCCTCTGTGATGAAAGCAACTAAAGAAACGTCACACATTATTAATTCATCCTGAGACTGTGACTCCAGCCTGCCTACACTGTGTATTTAACAAGACATCACAGGTCCTTTCTGGGATGCCACACCTCCCGTCAGCATCCGCTCGTGACAGTGGTGTGCAACAGAGCGGTCCAGCTTCAGTGTGCACCAGCCTCGAGGGGGAGGTTGTCCAGCAAGTGAGTCCCCAGCACCCCCCACCCCCGCTGCCACCATGAGTCTGCCTTAGACGTTCTGGGGTGGGCCTTTGGCATCTGCCCGTTGAGCAGAACTCATTCGCCAGGTGATTCTGTTGCAGATAGTCCGAAGATTCAGTCCTCAGATTAGGTTAGATTCCCAAACTGCAGACGTGGTTTGGGGCCTTTGCCACCATGTGTTCTGTAGCAGAGCCTGTGGGAAAATCAGCAAATGTTTTATGTCTCTGGCTATTTACCATGCAGCTGGACACCAGCCTGGTGGCCCAGGGAGCCTGGTGTGGTTTGGGCTGATATCTTTAGGGACACTTCAGTTAGCCTGGGTCAAAATGTAGAAGCAAAACTTCCTTCTGCTCTTTTGGATTTTTTTCTTGGTGGTGTTGGACAGGTTTGAAGTTGTGCGTGCGTGTGTGTGTGTGTGTGTGTGTGTGTGTGTGTGTGAAATGCATTTTGGTTGCATTTGCATGCATTTTCTAATTATGCAATTGCATTATTTCCCTAAATCTTGTAAATTATTTTTTCACACAAAGAATTAAATAAATACTCTTTCCACCCAGTTTGCTCTCACTTTCACCTCTCCCCCAGCCCTCACTCCCAACTATATCCCTAATGTCCTAAAGCAAATGTGCTCTGTCATCAGCTCTCTGAAGTCCTGCAAGGGGTCACCAACCTCAGACCTCAAGCTTTACTAGTAAGCTTAGAAATGTAGGCTTCAAGGAGGGAGCTTTCCCTACCTGTAGCCTGTTTCCAATTAGGAAGCTGGAACCACATGCAGAGTTTGGGGAATTATTTCCTATACCACGTAACAAGAGTAAATTTCATTTATTTGTTTACTTAGATTTTTTTTTTTTAAATAAAGCATTACAGGTGTTGCAGAAGCCTTCTCCTCTCCACCTTGATTCTCCTCACCCTCTCCCAGGTAGCAACCGCTAGCTACCTTGAAGGTGATGTGCAGTATATCTGTCTCAAGCAGGCTTTTACATGTACCTCCTATGTACTGTACACACATCCATGAGCAACACACCATTTGTTTTCTAATGTGTTTTCTAAACTGTTTCTAATGCACACTAATGGTATTCCTTACTGACTACCATTACTGAACTTGACTGTGTTCACTATTATTCTTTAGCTTGCTTTTTCCTCTAAACATTGCATTTTCAAGATCTACCCTTTTTTGTCTCATGTAGGCCAAATCCATTCCTTTTAACTGCTGTGGAGGATTGGTGATATGACCATGGCATCCTGCCCAGGTGCTCCGTGTTGTGGCTGTGGCTTCACTGCTTGAGGCAACGCTCTAGTGACCATGGCTGTTCACGTCTCCCTTGCGTACACACGTGCAAGGGCCCCTCCTGGGTAAATGTAATACCTAGAGGAGGAATTGCTGAATCTCGGTCTATGCAGATTTTGGACTAGATTTCAGCAGGCATTGCCAAATTTTTCTATTCAGTGCTTATACCAATATATAAGAATATGAGAGTTATCTTTTCATGTCTCCACCAAAACTTAGTATTGTCAGCCTATATAAACTTCTCCCATGTTATAGTCACCTACCCAACCACATTTGGAAGGGAATCATATACTCTTCCTTTTGCAAAATATCACAGAAGAACACAGACTCAAATGGATAATCCAAAAACTGAAGGAGCGAGATGAATTTAAACCTAGGTAATTCAGGTTCCCAAGAATGTGTTTTGAAAGCACACTAAAACCTCATTTGTTGAGCTGTCTTTTAAAAATGTATAAACCAGTGAAAAAAATGTAAAGTCTATTTTTAAGTGCAGCAATTTGAAACCAATGGCAAATGAATATAGATTATAGGTTTCTGTGTCTTAACTATCTGAAATCTTTTGTTTTTTGGATACATATGAAGCATAAATACAAGCACAGCATTAGAGTCAGGTCATTGATAGAGGGTGACTTTCCTCTAGGGGACACTGCTGAAACTGCACCTACCCTGTTGTGCTTGGTCAGTGGTCTTGCTCCCACTCTCAGGTTGCTTAACCAACCTCTCACTGCTGCCTGACCTCTCCCCTGCCACCACTTCAGTTTTCTTTCCCCGACCGTGCAAAGATAAACTTGAGTCCAGTCCTCACTTGAATTATTATTCTGTCGGCATTTGAGAAGCCTATATTAACGAGGACTTGTGGAAACTGAATAATTGATGTCCATGTCTTTCTGAGCTTAATTATCAGCAAAACTAATTCCCTTCTCTCTTGCTTTTCACATTGTGTTTATAGATGCCGCCTTCATGGCTGTTCTGAAGGTCACACTGTCAGACTACTCACGGGAAAGCTTATGCAGGGCTCACTTGGTCTTCTTGTCCCCTCATAGTCAACTAATAATATCCAGATGTGTCTATGGAGAAAATTCAACTAGCTATTGATCCTCTTTGGAAGCAAAGCACTGGCTACAAATAGCCCTATGCAAAGCCAATGAAAATGAGATCTCTCTCCTCCAGCCATTCATAGATTGGTAAGGGTGACAGAGCACACATACATAACTCTAATGCTAGCAGGTGAGTGTTGAATGAAACGTGAGCCAGGAGACAGAAACAAAATAGCCACCGGAAACTGTCCTCAATTCTCATGAAGAGGAAATTTTGAACTTAAACCTGTGAAAGCACTTGATAACATGCAGAACCTTAAACGAAGGAAGAACAGTGTTTCTCCACAGAGAGGTGAGGGTAAAATGCAGACTCTCAGGCCCTACTCCCTGAATCAACTGGGGAATCTAGAACTAGAATCTCCAGAGAGAGTCCGACAATGTGCATTTTTAGCCAGTTTCCCCAGATCAGTGGTTCTCAAAGTTGCTTGCATCAGAATCCCCTGGAGGCCTCGTTAAAGCACAAACCGCTGGACCCTGGCACAGTTTCTGATTCAGAGGTCTGGGACAGAGCCTGGAAATTTGCATTTTCAACAAAAGGCCCCGGCCACTGCTCGTGTTGCTGATCCAGGGTCCAGACTTTGAGAACCACTTCCCTGAAAGATTCTTACGAACGGTAACATTTGAAAACAACTTACCAAAGTAACTATGTGCTTTATGTCGTGTCACCCAAAGATGAAGATATGGACAGAAAAAAAAAATAGGAAAAAGGAAAGAAACTAGTAGGGGTGAAGAAAACTTGGCAGTCTAACCAGCTTGCAGATGATAGGGAATTCTCACTGTGCGTGGAGTTTACTGAGGAATTAAGACAAATTTGGTCTCTAGCATAGTTACAATCTAACAGGAGACTTCAAACATACAATAACTTGTAAGTGACAGAAACAGAGAAATACACCCAAGGCTCTCTATGCATGTCTCATAGAAAGGAGTAATTCCACTGAAACAAATCTTGCCATTGGATTAGGACAAGGACTGCTCTTGGACAGTGGACTTATGTAAATGGAATTTCAATACTCCAGAGTGTTGCCATGGTGAGGTTCCCATCTTTGTACTTTTCTAGCTGTGGAGAGAAGATCTTATTTTGGGCATTGGTGCTGTGGGTTGAGGAACTGGTGGAAATTACTGTAATAACATTCCTCACAGATACTAATTTTTAAATATATACCACGTTAGGGCTGGAAGGAACAACAGAGATGATCTAGACCATTATTTTATGGGCTGAGGAGTGGAAATACACACATGAAGCCCTGGAGTACCATGGAGCACTACTGATACACAAAAAAGATGAATTAATACCTTTTATAACAATCTGGATGGAACTGGAGACCATTCTCCTAAGTGAAGGATCTCAAGAATGGAAAAAGAAACACCACATGTTCTCACTATTAAATTTGAACTAACCAATGAGCATGCATACGCACAGAGAGAAGTAAAACTCAGTGGAAATCACCCGGAGTAGGGGAAAGGGTAGGAAGGGAAGGGCAGAAACTTACCTAATGAGTACGATAAACACTATTGGGGTGATGGGCACACCTATATCTGGGACTCAAGCATCACAAAAGCTACCCATGTAACCATGTTGCTTCTTGCTGTCTCTGATGTTGCTGATGAACTCGGCTTTCTTCTGCTGTCCTACACGGTCCTTGTGAAGACCACTCCTTTGTCTAGGGAGCCCCCCACTTCACTTCTTTCGGATATAGTCCCATGCTGAAACATTGATTACAGAACATGGGCGTATGCCCAGGAAGCTGGCTCTCTAGTAACTTTCAACAATAGTCACAACTTGCCAGCAACAGCCCTTCCCACACATTTTGATCACCTTGTCTTGCACCCAGATCACCAACCTGGACTCTCTTTCTGAGGATGGTAATTTTCTTTTTGGAGCCTTGTTTCCATTCTCTGCATGGTCCACTCCAATGTATCCTTGCTTCAGATCTCAGGAGCCAGTTTTGGGATAATGGACACCCCCACCCTCCTGCTGAAGGTCCTGAGCTCTTCATGAGAATTAATCCACCTTTTCCTTGGCAACCAGTTTTGCAAACCATTGTTCTCAATTAGGGGTAACCATGGCAGAGCAATGGAAGTTTTTATTATACCCTGATCCCAAGACAATGCTGTCCTACATTTGTTGAACCAATATGGCTCCTGGATTAACCGTTTGTAGGGCAAGTCACTTCAAATGAGCCAAGTCCTCCTCTCCACGGCTCTCACCCACTGGTTCTAGTCTGACCTCTGGCTGAATTCTTATTCAACTTGAATCTGCTCCAAGTACTTGAAGGCAGCACGCATGTAGGATACTCCGTGTCTGCCAAGACTACGAGTGGTAAATAGCAGAATGAGCCAATGCCCGGAGGGTTTCACCAGAGGTGATGTGCCTTGGAAGCAGTTCTCAGGGGAAGCAACGTCAAACTACTCAACGGTTCTCGCTGACCTTGAGCCCTCTCCTTGTGCTGAACTCTAACACCCCATCTCTCTTCATGAAATATTCTTTCCCCTACCTGGCATGACTTCTTGCAGCTCTTCCTGATTTTCTGCTGTTTGCTGAGCCAGCTATTGCGACCTACAAGGGGACTCCACATCTGGATGGCATGTGCTCTTGCAGAAGTGCTAGCTGTCTTTTAGCTGGAGGCGGGGCTCAGGGAGAAAGCGTGCTTGATTTAATTTATTGTTCATTGTAAACAGCTTGAAATGAGCGTGCCGTAGAGCCTGATTTCAGCCCTCTGGAGTCAGCCAGGCTGGGTTCAGCCTTTGCAGACCCTTCCGGTGGCTGCTGTGAATTGCAACCTGTGCTTTAATGCCTTGGGAAAGCGAGGAGAGTCCACAGGACAAAGCTGATCCTGATGGCAGATCACAGATGCTTTCTTTTCAAGTCTGAGTGTCAGCCTGTCACTGGAATTTACTTAAAAATAAATAAAAAATACACACTTTCTCTTTCTGTAAATAAGATAAATTGATGCTCTCTAGGCCTGACCCACCTTGCAGCAATACACTGGCAGCTGTTCTCTACGTGAATCCCTTTCTCCTTAACTGGGACACACGCTGGCCTATTCAGGCCTGGGACTTTCCAATTCTTCGTAATCTTCTGTGCCCAGGAATGTGGATTGACTCTGCCTGCTCATAGCATGGAAATTCCCCTGGGCTCCAGAACCCCTGCCCACACTTAGTCTGGTTGCTGGACAGCAAACAGGGCCTCTAATGTTTATGCAAGAGGTGTCACACCTACAGCTGGGTGGGGAGGAAAAGTGGGCAGAAGGGTGGATATTATTCTTCTCTTCATACACGATCCTCTCTTGCTAAGGAGGAGGTTTACAGCGGGGGCTACCCATTCTGAAAGGACCCTAATAATCACACTGACTTCATGAATCTCTTTGTTGGAGAAAGAGAGAGCAAGAGAACAGGTGAGCAAAAGAGAGATTGAGACAAGATTTTTCACTTTCTACCACATATTCTAAGCCATTGAAATGCTGGGAAATGAATGGAGCTTTGTTTTTCTTCTAAGAAAAACACTCGGCACTTTCCTTAATGTTTTTTCTCTTCTGATAACGTGACTTCTTTTCAGTAGATAATCCCTCCAGGTGTACAGTGTCCAGGACTTCCTTTAGGAAATCTTCCTATAAGATTAGGTTAGTAGCATCCTTCCACCATGGCCATAGTTTTGGGGCCATCAGACGCAACCTAACGTGCAAGTCACAAGCCTACAAACTTACTGAGTTTCTGACCACATCTGGACCACATCTGAACTCACCCAACGCCAGCTCTCATGCCTGGGCTCTATCTCCAATCAAGCCTTAATATTTTCTCTTTGACTCTGTCCACAGCTCTGGATACATTACTCTTTTCCATTAAGTGCCACACTTTTCATGATCAGCCAGGTGTCTGGTCTAGCCCCCGCTCCAAGTCTGCTTTCCCAAGCCCTCAGCTTGGGTGGCCTCCCAAGCTCTTCCCAACATGATCATGGCCAACTCCCTTGCAACTTCCTTACCCCAGTCCCTTGTGCTCACTAACCCTCTCCTCCTCCACTTGTCTGGTAGGAAAAATACCCTACTGGGTTAAACACAAAATGGTGACCTTGGGAATCACACAATTAGGTTGCAATAATGGGACTGAGAGCTTTTAGTTAGAGGAATAAAGGGATTATAAGCAGATGCCCACCACTTTCTGAATTCCTTTGGTTCCTCTTCAGCACAAGGGGCAAGGTCTCTCCCACGTGGCTGGCATGCAGGGGGAGGCCTGCTCTTGGGGCAGGCCTTGTGGACAAAGGTGCGGTCTGGTGGACAGGAGGCCCTAGGAGGGTGACTAGTCAGACCACAGCAGACTTTAGGAGAGGGAGCCTCTTTTCCTCTGTCCTTGCTCTTTCCTTTCTCTCACCTTTAGAGAGGCAATGTCTTGGGGGCAAAGTCCACAATTGGGACTTCAGGGAAGGGTGCTGGGAAACTGGCTCCTCCACTTTTCTCTAGTTTAGACCTAAAGCTGAAAAATGCAAGGGAGCTCTCAAGGTTTTCCTTTGACTAGTGCAGCTCTCCCCAGGTAGAGAGTTGTTGCCTAAGTCTCAAGTGATTAAGTTTTTAGCTGAGTGCTAGGTGTGCCATGAAAGAGGCACTTTGACAACTGTACATTTCCTTTGGGAACCTATCATGGCCACATAAGGTGGTGTTATCTTCCTGGGTTCCAGTTTACAGCTCACTGTGCACCAGGCTCTGTGCTCAGTGATTTCCTTACATTCACTTACTCCCATTTTACAGGTGGTGAAAATGAAGTTCACAGCAGTTAAGTCCCTGTTCAAGCCTATTCAGACTGTCCTACTGTCACATCAAGGGTATGGGTGGGAGGCCAGATCAGAACCCAGCCCTCTCTGACTCCTGAGCCCTACCTGTCAACCACAACACTATGCTATAGAGACTTTTCCATTAGGTTCATTCAATAAGCTGGTATTATTCATCCACCCGACAGACACTTGGCTAGGTCCTAGGCACACTGAGATGGAATAATAAGGCACAATGTCTGCCGTCAAGCCTCACAGCATAGCGAGGAGATGGACAGCATGGCCACCATTGTCATCTTTGTGTCATCTGTGGCTGTCTCCCTGCTCTGCCAGACTCGGACTTTCTAGTCTCGGCCACAGAAGCCTCCTGCGTTCATCCCACTCCGGCTGTCAGTTTGGTGTCACAGGCAGATGGGATACAAGAAGAGCCTGCCTCTGGGTGCAGGGCAAGGAGAGTAGGAGGGAAAGTGCCATAAAGCCGGAATCTGTTGGACAAACGATGTGACAGCAGACACGGTGAGGGTGACAGCTGGAAAATAGCAGTTAATAGCCCCTGCCCAGGCTGTGCTCAGGGACATGGCGTGCTGAGCGACATCATAATGGCTTGTGGAAATACTGCTCAGAGCCCACAAAGGCCATCGCAGGACACCCACCCAGCCTGGTGCACTTCTTTGTCACTTGTATAACACCCACTCTTGTGGAGACAGAATCTGTGCCGGTTTTTGTCCAGCCGTGCGTTCAGGAGGTGCCACGCAGAGATGGCTGGTTGGACCTGTTATCTACTCAGCCATGGCTCCTGCTAATAAACACTTGGCAGAAATGACTGCCAGGGACACTGGGGTTTGGGTGAGGCTACAGCAGCGCATGGTCTGCTCTGCCGTTACTCCTGAAGATAATTATAAAGATAACATCGGTTAAAATATCTAATGTTTTATTCAATATTTCGGTGAGTTTCAATTACTCCCAATTATAATTCAACAGCTTTTCTATTTAAAACAATTATTGCCCTTTGCAATGAGCTTTGAAGCAAATAAGTTGTTTGCCATTATTAGTCACTGCTTCCGTTAGAGGTTTTTCTCTCTGTTCCTCCCCAACTCTGTTGCCTTTCAATTCGGGGCTAAATAGTGTTATTTTTTGGTTAACCCTTTGCCTGCTCACCTCATTAACAACCAAGCTAACTTACATACTAAGGGAAGGAAAAAAGTAGCTTCAGTGACCCCTGAGACAATTATACTCATTAAAAATCAATGAAATCCAATTATGGGCAGCAGGACTCTGACTCAGTTTAGAATGTATAGAACACCAATTTCCCGCTAAGTGGTAACGGCCGATCACTGGGATACTGACAGCTGTGTAGGAAAGGAGCCACTTTGACTCGCTTCTGTTATTGCATTCAAAGCCACCTCCTCCTTGTCATTATCGTCATCTTGAGTTTATTGTGTAATTTCCTTCTATGCCATGTGTCAAGTGAAGTGCAAGGGAAGTTGTAAGGAATAAGGATTATACTCATGGAGACACAGTTTTTTGTAATTAGAAAAAAGGAGACAATACATACAAAAATGTGTGGTGGTCATTAAAAAGGAACACAAACCAGAAGAAGCAAATCCAAACCTGAAAGCATCTAACAGAGCTTGTGCAGCAGAATTCCATAGCGCATTTTTTATTGAATCCTGCTCCTGCTCTAAGAATTCAGAAATAATTGATATTACATCTCCCCCCCACCACCAATGGAGCTTGCCATGCAAACTGTGGTTTGTGACTTGATTATGATCACCAAATCAGATATTTGGTTAACAATTGATTAAATTGGTATGACATTTATAAAATCCTAGAATTAACAGAACTAGAAACTAGTATTGGTATTTGTATTGGTAATCATTGGTAAAATATAGCACCCTTGATACTTTGTAATACCTAAGATACATTTGTGAAAAGTGAATTGTACCACAAACTTTAAGAAAGATCAACACCTGGGTGCACATTTGGGAATGATACCAATTGGGTGTCAGACAGAGGTGGGGGGAGGGGATGGGTGTATATCTACATGATGAGAGTGAAGCGCACTGTCAGGGGAATGGACATGCTTGAAGATCTGACTAGGGGTGTTGGGGGCGGGGGAGGGGACGGGTGTATACCTACATGATGAGTGCAATATGCTCTGTCGGGGGAATGGACACTCCTGAGGCTCAGACTCGGGGGGTTGGGAGGGGCATGGGCAATATACTTAACCAGAACTGTTGTACCCCCATAATAAGCTATAGTAAATAAACAAAAAAAAAGAAAAGAAAATTTAATATAAAAATGCTTTTCTAGGGATCACTCTTCTGAGTAAACGTGGAATTGCCATTCACACTTACCTTCTCTGCCCCCGATGTTTCTATGTGTCAGTATCTGCTCAGCAGTGTTGGAAGATTGAATGTTGGATTTTCATGTTAATATCTGGCACCATGAACCACTGTGAGATATAATTTCAGTGTGGATATGCTCTTTACCAACGATCAATTCAACAGTGAACTGCAGATTTTAATTGCAATAAATTTCTTCAACTTAGAGTGAAAAAAATTTACAAGAGAATGTTATTTCATTCATTCATTCTTCTCTTTTTTTCCCTCAATACCTATAGAAGTAGATGGAAAGAGCCAGTCTGGCTGGTTGATTGGCAGCAGAGAATGAACCAAATGGAGGATCCATGAACACATCCTTGATTTTTGATTGAACAACTGGATAGAAAAGACTTGAAGAAAAACATATCTAGGTGAAAAATCCTGGGGTCTCATTGTGTTCATATTAATCTTGGAGTACCTATTCAACACCTATACAGATGTCAAATATGCTATCAGGCATATAAACCTAGGTGCTCACTTGGAGAATTTACATTTGGAGATAAAATTTTGGGATTAATAAACATTAGAGCCATGAGACATGATCAACTCACTTGGAACAGAATGTATATAAGGAGCAAATGATGGCTTTGGACCAAGCTACGGGGCACTAAAGTAATTAAGAGGAAGTAGGAAAACTATAATAAAATGTGCCATTCCATAATCTCAGAGAAGTGAGTGTTCAAAATAACAGAATAGTCTATTTGTCAATTTTTAAAAAAAAAAACTCCCCCCAAAAAAATAAGGACTGAAGTGACTTTCGAATTTTATAACATGGGGGTGCTTGGTTTCAGTGAAGTGATTATGAGAAAGGTTTTATTGGGATGTGTTACAAGGCAGTAGGAGAGTGACCAGAAAAGCTTCTGAGAGTAGAGAGAAGAAAAATGGGCTGCATGCATAAGGGATCTGAAGTCAAAAGTTTGTTTATTTTGTATTGTTTTGGTTTGTTTTAAGGTAGGAGAGAGCATAGCATATTTGTTTGCTTATGGGATGCTCCAGGAAAAAAGAAGAAATTGATGCTGCTGAAGAAAGTATCTAATTGCAAATTCCTTGAGAAAGAATGTATAGCTGTGATAACAAGTGGAGAATTCAGGACACTAGCTGGTTGTGAAAACCATGATTTCATGGGATCTCAGAATGTTTGACCTGACAAGGGCATTAGAGGTCACCTAGTGCAATCGTTCATTTGCTGATTCATTCCTTCAAGTAATAGGTTTTTGATATCTTCCATGCAGCAAGCATGATTGAAGTAGAACCTGTGCACTTAATCCATAAAGATATCCTCTTTTTTATAAACAGGAAAAATGCAACAATTCAGACAGTAGAGTATCTCATAGGAAGTCACACTTTTTTTCAACCAAAGCTGGAAGGAAAATCCATGCCTCTTGACTGTCTGTCCATTCTCCAGTTTACCATTCAACCACTGGACTCAGATCCTCATAGCCTCATGTACTACATGATCCAAGACAATGAGAGCTGATTGAGCAAGTTCTATAATGGGTTTACAAAAAATAAACAAAATGCCCATGGGCATGCATTCTCATGGTGGTGGGGCTACTATGCACACACTAAAGAATTTTCATGGAGATTGAATGAGAAATAGCATGTGATATGTCCTGAGAACAAAATATTGCTATATAAACATAAGTACTATATTTATATGGACATAGGAGCTTAGGCTAAATGGTTGAGATTCAACAGATTTCATCTTGGTTTTCCCAAAACCCAAAGAGAAAATTTAAGCATTTTTATTATAAATATTTATAAAATAGGTATAAATGTAACAACTTGAAAGGTGAAGCAGATAAACAAAAGCAGCAGGTGAAAACATTAAGAAAAATCATAGCATATATATATTCAGGTTGCTTTTGTCAGAAAAAGATGTTATATTTGCAAAGTCATGATTCAGGTTGTTGAGGTCCTTTCTAGAATCTCTTGATTCTTTGAGCAGAAGATAACTCTACACCTTGCCTTCAGCATTAAACATGTCACATCTACTCACATGACTGATAAACATTTCTGTCTATTTAACCTGGCCCTAGGTGTTCCCCCAAATTTCTAGAATGGCTCCATAGCCATTTGTTGCATACAACTTGCTTGATCTGCAGCCCACCCACACCTATCTTCAAATGCTCGGCTCTCCAGTCCTAAAATAAATTCTGTTCCATATTTTTGAAATTTGGCATCTGTACCTAATTTCTTTAGCTTTCTACTGAGGAAGTGATCTGACTGGCCCTCCTGAACCCAGCCAACCCGTAGAAAACTGAGAGATAATAATAATAAATAGTGTTAAGCCACAAAATTTTGGGGGCGACTCTCAACTGAGGATGATTTTGCTCCCCAGGAGGCATTTGGAAATGTCTGGAGATATTTCTGGGGACCATGCTAGGTAGGGGAAGTGCTACTGTCCTCTAGTGGGTAGAGGCCAGGGATGTTGACAAGTATCTTACAATGCACAGGAAAGCCCCGCACAACACAGAATTGCTGGACCCCAAATATTAATAGTGCCAAGGTTGAGAAACCTTATAATTCATAATCACAACCATTCCTTTTAAACATTATACTATAATTAAACCTAAAAGGTCCCTTTATCAGATTTTGAATACCTCACAAACACTCCTGCCTCAGTTTCTTTGTCACAGCCTAACTCAGCCTCATTGGAAGTATGCAAGGTGCTTGCTAAAATGCAGAATCCTGGACCCTGCTAAATATATGTTAACTCAGGCTCCCTAGAGGCACAACCCAGTATTTGCTCTCTTAATAAGACTTTTATTTGTAATATTGAATTGTGAAGGTCCCTTCCCTGCATCCTATTCTGAAATTTCTCCCTGTTTTCTGTCTCCCCAAACCCTGTGAATCTCTACTCAAATCACTTGTCCGTGGGAGACTTCCCTGACATCTCTCTCCTCTGGCTGTAGTAAAATACTAACATATTACATGCTGCTAATTTCTTTTCTGGAATTTAGTTACATTTTTAGGTCTATTAATCTGGTATGGTTATAAACTCCTCAAGGTCAAACACCAACTTGCATGCTGCTTTAAGACTACCCGGAGGCCAAGTCCAGTGCCCACAAAAAGTGGTTGGAGGTTGACGATATCCAGTTCTTATTTTCATGCAATTTTTGTGGAACAATGCTGCAATTTTATACTAGACATTTCCTAGGGACACTGAAGTTTCATAAAATTCAAATGGAAAGTGTCTTGCTGATTTTAATCACACATGATCCCTCAAATGGTGAATCAGCAGAGTCCAACCCTATAGACTCAGCAAGGATAAGTCAGAAAAGCAGCTGGCTCACAATCAGCTCAGACGAACATTCCTGACTCCGTACTTCAAACTTCGATTCATGAGCCAACCAACCTTTTCACACACAATACATGTGAGCTGCTCGTCCATTGAAACATGTCCCATCTTGGCAGCCGGCATTCTCCAAACAGGAGAGAAGTTATGAGAAAACCATGAAAATGGGAAACTCCAGAATGGCTAGTTCCACTGAGGTAGAGACTGGTAAGAGTGTGAAGGAAATTGTGGTGGCCAAAGTTAGGTAGAGGTGGGCTCATCTATGATGTAGAAAGTCATGTATAGCAGATCAAGGATGGAAACTCTACAATCCATTAAACGTCTTTAAAGTGGTGATATGACCCCAGCTGGGCTTCCAGATTAATCTGCCATGTCTGTGTGGAATGGCTGGAGGCAGACAGACCTAGAAGTCCAGAACACGTTTACAAAGCTACTAAAAGGGGCCGGGCGCGGTGGCTCACGCCTGTAATCCTAGCACTCTGGGAGGCTGAGGCAGGCGGATCGTTTGAGCTCAGGAGTTCAAGACCAGCCTGAGCAAGAGCGAGACCCCATCTCTACTAAAAAAAAAAAAAAAAAATAGAAAGAAATTATCTGGCTAACTAAAAATATATATAGAAAAAAATTAGCCGGGCATGGTGGCACATGCCTGTAGTCCCCGCTACTTGGGAGGCTGAGGCAGTAGGATCGCTTAAGCCCAGGAGTTTGAGGTTGCTGTGAGCTAGGCTGACGTCACAGTACTCACTCTAGCCCGGGCAACAGAGTGAAACTCTGTCTCAAAAAAAAAAAAAAAAAAATACAAAGCTACTAGAAGGGGTAACATTAGCAAAAGTGGCAGAGTAAGGACCTTCAATAATCCTCTCCTTTGTTAAAGCAATAAGAACACTGGGGAAAAAATGACAGAATCAACTTTTTCAGAACTCTGAAAATTAGCCGCCAGGGCTGACAGCAATCTTGGAGTCTTTAATCAGGAAAAAGTGGTTGGGTGTCTGTAAGGACAAATTTCGTGGCTTCACTTGCTCCACTCTCATCCTCCTCTGCCCAGCTTCAGGGTAGCCTTGGAAGCCAAGAGCCTGCAATATCAGCGAAAACCAGAGCCTGGCAGCCCCTGAAGGGAAAAAAGCAGGATTTAAGCTCCTTCAAAGCCCACTCCCAAGAAAACTGTCATGATTTGATTCATTTGCTAGATCTTTGGGAGACCTCACTCACAAGGCTGCCTTTATTTGACCCAACTCAGAACTTGATTAGTGCAAATAGCTTTTCTCTAAGGCATTTATTTATCAAAAATAATCAGAGGCAAATATTTAACATCATGACTACCCGAGGTAATGGATAACAATTGGGACAAACAATAGGCTAACCAAAGAGCTAAAAAGGGAAAGCTGGAGAATAAGCTGTCCATAGGAGTTTTGAAAAGCTCTGGTGTATTCCTGGCATCTGGAAGGCCACACATATGAGTAGGAGCTGAGTTTGTGCCACTACTGAACAGATGCTCAGGAAAGACTTGAGAAAGCCCCATGTTCTCACCTCTTGCTAACCAGGAGCATTCCACCAAATACAAAGTGAAGGCAAGAGTAGAGTTGTAAACTGCCCAAGTGAGTGCTGAAGGCATGCCCTAACACACACACACACACACACACACACACACACACGCACGCACACACACAGCTGGCAAAGATGGGAAGACTAATTCATTTCAGATGCTTAAGGAAATCTCTGGCCAATCATTAGCTCATTACTAAGCTAACCAAGAAGAGATGTCAGTGACCACACATAATAAAGATTGCAGACTTTACACAATTACCTCAGAAAAGTCATTAAACAAACAAACAACAAAAATTAATAAAGTATCACCTATGAACAGGGAAAAAAGCAATCAATAAAACTGTCCTTGAGGAATGTAAAACATTGGTCTTACTAGAAAAGCTATTTTAAATATGTTCAGAGAACTAAAAGAAACCGTCTAAGAACCAAAGGAAACTATGAGAACACTGACTTACCAGATATGGAATGTCAATAAAAAGAAATTACTTAAATGCAACAAAATAGAAATTCTGAAGTTGAAAAGTACAATAATTGAATAAAAACATTACTAGACGAGCTCAACAGAAGATTTGACCTGGGAGAAGAAATAATCAGCAAACTTAAAGATAGGTGAAGTGAGGTCATCCAGTCTGCGATAAGAAACAAAAAAGAATGAAGAAAATGAACAGATTCTCATAGACTATAAAACATCATCAAGCATACCAACATAGACACAGCAGGAGTTGTAGAAGAAGAGGAGGAGGGAGAAAGAGCAGACAGTGGAGCTGAAGAAATAATCACTGAAATTTCACAAATTTTATGAAAAACATAAATATACAAGAAACTCAACAAACTATAATTAGAATAAACTTAAAAAGATCTACACTTAGGAATATCAAAATCCAACTTTCAAAGACAAAGACAAAGAGAAAATCTTGAAAACATCAAGAGAGAAACAATTCATTACATACAAGGGATCTTTAGTAACATTAAAAGATTATATACTGTGCAAAACTATGGAGTCCAGAAAACAGTGGGATGACATATTGTAAGTGGTGAAAAAAACCACAAACTCTCAATCAAGAATTCTACATCCAGTAAAACTATTCATTAAAAATGAAGAAGTAATTAATACTTTTCAGGAAAAATAAAAACAAAACCAACACAATATGTCTCTACTAGATTTACACTACAGGAAACACTAATCAACATGAAGAATTAAAGGGTACTGATAAAGGTAATTATATAAGTAAACATAAGAGACAACTTTAATATTTGTTTCAACTTGTACCTCTTTATCTCCTATCTGATTTAAAAGACAACTGTATAAAGTGATAATTATAAATCTTGATTGATAGTCATACGATGTATACAGATGAACTTTTGAAGACAGTAGTGCACAAATGAGAGGAAAAGAATGTCATTGCATAGGAGCAAAGTTTTTGTATACTGTTGAAATTAAATTGGTATTAATCCAAATTATATTGATATAAATTAAGATGTTAATTGTAATCTCCAGGAAAACTATCAAGAAAATAACCCAAAACATGTAGTAAAGTAAATGACAAAGGAATTAGAATGGTACAATAGGAAATATCTACTTAACACTAAAGAAGGCAATTCTAGTCTAATAGAGGGATAACAAAGGGAAAAAAAAAAAACAAATTGAAAACAAATAGCATAATAGCAGGCAAAATTCCTTCCTATTCAGTAACCATAAAATGTAAATAGAGTAAACAATCCAGTTAAAAGGTAAAGATTGAAGTAATGGATTAATAATTAAAAATACACACACAACATTATCCAAATTTATGCTGCCTAAAGATACACATTTTAGTTCAAAAACACAAATAGGTCAAAAATAAAAGTATAGAAAATATATCATGCAATAATTAACCAAAAGGGATCTTGCATACTTATACTAGTATCAGACACAATAGACTTTAAGAGAAATATTGTTACTACAAAGGACAGAATATTATGATAAAAGGGTCAATATACAGAAAGATATAATAATTATAAACATGTATGCACCTTAAAATGGCCTGCAAAATATAGGAAGGAAAACCTGACACAACTATAAAGAGAAATGGATAATTCAACTGTTATAGTTATAGACTTCAATATTCCACTTTCAATACTGGGGTTGGGGGAAACTAGACAGAATCAATAAGAAAATTGAACACTTGAATAATGCTATAGACAAACTAGATCTAACAGACATCTGTAGAACATGCCACCTGATGACAACAGAAAGCACATTCTTTTTACATGCACATGAAGCACTCTCGAGGAGCAATCATATGTTAGGCTATGGAAAGTGTCTCAATAAATGTAAAAAGGGTTGTTACGTACAAAGATTCTTCTTTGGCTACAATGTAATAACATTAGAAAAAATAATCAAAAACTGTGAAACTAATCAATTTGTGGAAATTAAACAACACAATCCTAAATAACAAAAGTGTCAAAGGGAAGTCATAGGGAAATTCTAAAATACTTTGAGATAAATGCAAACAAAAACAAAACATGTGATGCAGTGAAAGAAGTGCTTAGAGAAAATTTTATAGTTGCAAATACCTTCACTTGAGAAGAAAAATGTCAAATCAATACTCACTTTTAAGAAACCAGGAAAAGAAGAACAAACAAACCCCAAAACAAGCAGAATAAAGGAAATAATAACAATCAGAGTGGAGATAAGTGAAACAAAGAGTAGAAAAATGGCAGAGAGAATTAATGAAACAAAAGCTATTTCTTTGAAAACATCAACAAAATTTGGAAAACTTACCTGGACTGACCAAGAAACAAAAGAAAAAAAGGCTCAAACTATTAAATCAAGAACAAAAGTGTGGGCATTGTTTATCAACTTTTTAGGAACAAAAATGTTCAGAAGAGAATAGAATACTGTCGACAATTATATGCCAAGAAATTGTAAACTGAGATAATATCAATAAGTTTCTAGAAACACAAACTACCAAAGCTGACTCAGAAAGAAATAGAATATCTGAATATATCTATGTTAAGTAAAGAAAATGAATGAATTATAAAAAATTCCCTACAAAGTTCAAATCCAGATGGTTTCACTGTTCAATACAACCAAAATTTAAAAGAAGAATTAACATGAATCCTTCACAAACTCTTTCAAAAACTAGAGGAGGAGAGAATCTTCACAACTCATCATAAGGGTGGTATTATCCCAGTACCAAGACCAGACAAAGACACAGCAGGCAAACAAAACAACAGACTAATATCTCTTGTAAACATGGACACAAACATCCTCATCAAAATACCAGCAATCTGTATCTAGCAACATACAAGAAGGATTACACACCATGATCAAGTGGAATTTATTCCAGGAATGGAAGGTTGGTTCAATAACAAAAATGAATAACTATAACAAACATATTAATAGAACAAAGGAAAAATACCACATGATCATCTCCACTGAGAAAGCATTTGGCAAATACAGTATCTTTTCATGATTAAAAAAAATTAAACAAATTAAGATGAGTAGTGAACTTCCTTGACCTGAGAAAGTACATTTACGGAAAAACCACAAACCACATTGTACTTAATACCAAAAGTTTGAAAGATTCCCTCTGAGAGCAGAAACAAGAAAAAGATGTCTGCTTTTATCACTTCTTTTCGACATTGTATCGGACATTTTAGCCAAGGCAATTGTTAAAGAAAAAAAGAAACAAAAGACATTCACATTTGAAAAGAATAAATAAAATGATTTCTACTTGCAGATTGCATGATATTATACATAGAATTTCTAGGGAATATACCTAAACACACAAATTGTCAATATAACAGCTAATACATTAATTAAATAAGGTTGTGAGATATAAGATTAATATAGAAAAATAAATCACGTATTCATATACTATCAATGAAAAATCCAAAATCCAAATTAGGAAAATCACACCATTTAAAATACCATCAAAATAATAAAATCTTTCGGAATAAATTTAACATAAGGATGAGACTTGTACATTGAAAAGTAAAAAAATCATTGAAAAAAATTAAAGAAGATTTAAATAAATAGAAATATACTTGTGCACATGGATTGGAAGATCTAGTATTGTTGAAAAGTCAATACTCACCAAATTTGTCATTGATTTAATGCAATCCCTATCAAAATCCCCAGCTGCCCTTTTTGCATATATTGAAAATCTGATGGTAAATTCATATGGAAATGCAAATTACCTAGGATATACAAAGCAATCTTGAAAAGAAGAATGTGAGTTGGAGGACTCACATTTCCCTGTTTCAACACTCACTATAAAATTACAGTAAATAAGATGGCATAGTCCTGGCATAAAGATACACACATATATAAATGGAGTATAATTCAGAATCCAGAAATAAAACCATACATTTATGTTCAATTGATTTTCAATAAGAGTGCCAAGACATTTCAGTAGGGAGAAGAATAGTCTTTCACAAATGGTGTTGGGACTACTAAAAATCTACTCACTAAACAATGATTTTGGAACTATAATTCAGTCTATATACAAAAATTAACTCAGAATGTATCAAAGACCAAAAAGTTAAACATATAAACTTCTTAGGAGAAAACCTAGTTTTATATCTTTATAATTGGATTAGGCAATGGTTTCTTAAATATAACACCAAAAACACAAGTTAACAAATAAAAAATAGATAAATGGAGTTTAATGAAAATTTTGTTTTTTGACAAACATTATCGAGAAAGTGAAAAGAAAGTCCATTGAATGTGAAACAATATTTGAAAATCGTATATCTGATAAGGGTCTAGTGTCTGAAATATACAAACATGTATCAACAATGAAAAGATAAATAATGAAATTCAAATGGGCAAATAATTTTAACAGAAATTTCTTCAAAGAAGATACAAATGACTAATCACCACATGAAAAGTTGCTCAATACCATTAGCCATTAGGTAAATTAAGATTAAAATCTCAATTAGATACTACTTCATGCCCACTAGGATGGCTATAATCAAAAAGGCAGGCAATAACAAGTGTTGGGAGAATATGGAGAAATCAGAACCCTTGTGCATTGCTAATAAAAGTGTAAAATGGTGCAACTGCTCTAGAAAACACTTTGCCAGTTTCTCAAAGGTTAAATGTAGTGGACTCTGTGACCCAGTAATCCCATGCCTTTGCATATGTCCAAGGGAAATGAAAACACATGCCCACAGAAAAACTTATACATGCATGTTCACAGAGGCATTATTCATAAAAGCCAACAGGCAAAACAACATAAATGTCTGTCAACTGATGAATGGAGAAACCGGGTGTGGTATATCTTTGGAATGGCATATTATTCAGCCCTGAAAAGGAATGAAGCACTGATTCATGCAAACGTTCTGCTAAGTGAAAGAAACCCGACATAAAAGGCCTCATTATTTTACGACTGATACATATGAAACTCTGGCAAATGCAAATACATAAGACAAAATGTACATTAATGGTGCTTGGCAGGGGGCTATGTGGAGGGGCAAATGCGAGTGACTATTAATGGGCATGGAGCGTCTTGGAGGGATGAAAATGTTTCAGAATTAGTGGTGAAGATTGTACATTTCTACTCTACTGAGAACTACTGCGTTGTGCTCTTTAAAGGGATGAATTTTATGCTATGTGAATATATTGCGTTTAAAATAAACAATTACAACAAACCTGCATTTATTTCAGGGGCAAAAGAAATGGGGATGGTTGGAGTCTATAAACTCCCCTCACATGATAGAAAATGGTGGTTTTTCCTGATACGCTTTTGCAGGGAACACAGCAGTGTATAATCTATTAAAAAGACTTTCAGCTACCTAAATGGGCAAAGGTGACAGTAATTAGAACCAGAAGCGACTGGGCTTTGGGACCAACCACAGCATGAAAGCAGATGGCAGATGGGAGGGAGAGACGTGTGCAGCACAGCCTTGGGAAAGATAAAGGCACTACGTTCTAGCCTGTCGGGGAGGAGGAAGCTGAAAAGCAGAGGAAAGAGGCTAACGTAACTGGATCAGTGTGTTCTTTTATAGGCTGGCATGAAATTATTACAGGCTATTTAATCCTGAGTCTAAATTGGGAAGGGTGTCGCAAACTCCCAGCGAGGGCTCACAGGAGAGTTTGCTTAGCCAGGCCAAATTGAGTCAGCCAGTGGTCTCCAGAGAAGTTAAGATGCTTAAGTCAAGAGGAAGTTTTTTCTTTTTTTTTTTTTTCTTTCTTTTCAATTAGAAGCTCGGGTATTCTAGGTTATTGGCACTTTCAAGAGATTCCATTGAAAATATCAATTGGAAGACTCAATAATTCCATCTGAGAAATGATATCCCAAGATAATAGTGTCTGCCTAAGCCTTTTCAACTTAGGGATGAGGGTGGGGTAAGTGCTAAAGTGTGTTTTTATTTTTTTAAAATTTTAGCAACATCACAGTTTATATTGAGGGGGGGAAGGAAGCTTGGAAACCATCCAAATGTCCCACAAGAGGCAACAAGCTAAGCCTACTGTCTCACAAATGATGGCTCCTTTGAACATATTAAAATGGTAATATGTGGCAATTTTAATATATGGAAGCTCTAAACCATGAAGTGAATTAACAAAACACAAAATTATATGCCAACTGATTACATTTTTAATATTCAAAAATAACTATATGTAAGTACGTTAAAAAAAAATAAGAGAACTTGGAGAGAAAGGACAGACTTGCCAGACTAATTATTTTTATATAGTCCCACAATGACTCTGTGAGGGTGGTAATAGTAGCCCGATTTTATAGATGAAAAATTACTATATGGAACATTTTAATATAATTTGTTCAGGGACACCCAACTGGTAAAGGACAGAGACAAGATTTAAACTCAGGCCCTTTGACTCCAGAATTTATTGATCCATAACCCAGTAAAATATAATTTAATAATATTGCTATTTCTTTTCCTGGGTTACCAATTCACTGAAGTCTGAATGTGGTGAGATACCAATAAGAAATGTTTCTATTTTTTTCTACTCATTGTCCTCATGTTGAATCTGTCTTTTCCATCTCTTAATGATGACAGATCCCATAGGTGTCTATCATTTGCATCATTTAAAAAGTCTAGTCTAACCCAATTTCATCTAGTTTTAAACCCCAGCCTCCTACCCTCATTAAATGTTTATCGTTTCCTCTTTCTCAGATATCTACCATACTTTAGCACATGAAATTTCAGCCCAAGGGAGAGTTCGTGATTGGCATGTAGAATATTTTCTCCATTCTTCTTTCTTCTGATTCCAGCTCCTCTGTTGCAAGCCTGGGAAGAGGGAACATGAGGGAGGAAAGAAGTGATCCTATGTGACTAGCATCATGTTGGTGGTCCCGTTGTTGCTCTTTCACATTCTTTGTCAAATGATGCAGATATCTAAATGCCAGTTGTCTCGTAGAATTCATGTGTGAGTTTCCATGGGATCTTGGAGACATCCCCGCTGTTAAGATGCCCTGATGGGGAGATCTGCCTCAGTTTCACCTCCTGAAGCTCACCCCATCTTTTCCCCCAATGCTGCAGCTTCTTCGCTAGGGCTCCACTAGCAGGCCTTGGTTGCTGTATTCCTTTGTCCTGTGTGCCAGCCTTCTTGGGGTGATACACAAGCTGGCTAAGTCAGGCTGCCTCACGTGGCGTTCACGTGGACCGTGTACTGGCAGTGCAGGCCTCCTTGCCATGACTGACGCTGTGATCCCTGCTGCCCTGGCGCCACATTCCCTTCTTCTGCCGCCTCTCTTAGATGCCTTTGTGCTTTTGCTCAATGAGGTTGAGAGAAAAATGAGCAGGTCCACTGCATAAGTGGATATCCCAGTAAACAAAGAAGATGCTACGTCTCTTTTCCTGTAGCACTAATCTAATCTCTGAAAACTGTTCTCCTGGACTCTCCTGCTTTTCCTGGCGTGGTGGAAAGAAGCATCCACTCTCCTCATGGTGGGGAGAGAAGTGTACACGCTTATTCTCCCAGGTCAATGAGTCATGTCTCTGACGGTTCTCCACTTTCCCCCATTACCTCCTTCCTCACTGGTCTTAATTTACACGGACTTGAGTGGTGATGGTGGCTCAATTGTACTGACATAGCAGAACAATCTACCTCCTTATCATCACCCACTATAAACCCTGAAGGAGATGCCTGTCTCCTAAATATCTGAGTCTCATATTCAAGTGTAGAGTGCTTGACTCTTGCATGTCTTAGCTTTGTATCCTGGTCCAGAGTAAGAGTCCCCTCACCATCCTATTACCCTTGTTAGGTCACCAAAGTGTAAAGAAATGTTTAGAAAAGGTGACGAATGTACCTTAGCACTTAGAAGGGTTCCTTGCTATTCCCCTGATGCCTAAAGCATATTAGGAAAAATGGAAAATAGTAAATCAAAGAAATATGACTTACTGAAAAGTATATCTCTGAAATTAATGGGGGTATTCTAAGGGAAAAATACAATTTTCTATAGATTAAGAAGTTAAATGGGGTGTGAACAGAGATATATACAATCTCTGATTTTGTACCCAAATTAGCAAGAAGAGCTCTGTTCTCCAGGTGGGGTGGTACCAACGGGCTTTGACATCATGTCGTAAAAGTCAAGCTGAAATCCTCCATTCCTAGGGATTAGAATACTGTAAATACATATTCATCAACCCTGTTTATGTTTCTAAGTGTTATTTAAAATCACGATACTTTGGGGCAAACCACCTTTCTAGGCAGATTTAATCCGCTGTGTCCCCTCTGGAAGACTCCAGCTAACTGGTCCACTCACTATTCCTGAGCAAGTCTGGAAGCTTCTTGCCTCTCTGGTTTTCCTCATGCTACCCCCAGCTGGGAACTCTCCCTTCATATGTGTAGCTAAAATAATCCCACCCATTGCTAAAAGTTGGATGAGAACCCACGTTCTCTTATCCTGCGGTGGGAAATCCTCTAACAAATGTATAGCCTTGCATTGCTGTTGTTTCTCAGGATGGATCCATATTCCTCTGGGTGTCTGATTGCATGTTCTCTCATGTGACCATGATTATTTTTTATCGTTGTTTGTTTGGCAGAGGAGTGAGGAGTTGAAATGTTCTTACCTTGAGGATTATCTAAAAGAGTTAACAAAAGCAAGTGCTGGATCATCTGGATGACCAACACATAATTAACTAACCTTCTATCATTTCATTGTCCAAGCAAGTTTATAGCTGAGTTTGTAATCACACTGGTACCAGGAGCCCTCTAAGAATAGCACAACAGAAATTAGATAAATACATAAATGGCAGGTTTATGCCAAGTGAAGCTCAAATGATTTAATGGCTTTAATGGATGCTGTGAGGAGGGTGGTTTTCCTACAGAAAAAATTCTGAGAACAAAGTGGTTGTATAGCCCAATGGTTTGGCACAAACAATTAAAAAGATCTTGCATGGTGGTTCTTATCACTTTATTCACATTGAAAATATAAATTTAGTTTTAAAAAAGTAACACCACCCATCTCACTAAATTAGTATTGATTGATTTAACAGTTATTGGTTTTTGTAGTTTGGATTTAATTTGATTTGGTTTTACAGTTTTATAAGTGTGCGAAACTTCAGGTATTTGTACATAATTTTAGGTTTGCACATACTTAAGTATCATTTGTATTATACCTTAGCATAGCATTGTATATCAATAGTGAAGAATTTGGCAATTTCTTTAAAAGGGATGTGTAACACCATTCAGTTTTGAAAAACTGTGGCTCAGCATTGAATGGTAGTCATTTATTCACAGAAACGTCCTTTTTTCAACATTGGTGTCAGTTCTGAGAGATTGGAGATTCTATCTATTTTCTGTATCTCTCACAACAGCTAGCTGAGTGTCTTACACATCACCATTGCTCAATAAAATTTGTTAATGATTGTGATTGCTCTGATGTACTCTTTCGGAAAACTTAAACTCTCAGAACCTGAAGTTTGTTATACGTACCATGAGACTGATCTATTAATATTTGGCTTCTACATTCCCTGCCTACTCTAACATTCTAAACAGTTTGCAGGAAAAGAAGATTACCTACATCCTAAGGCTAAGTTTGGTTTTGAGAAGCATTTTATTCAAAGTTAAAGACATACCTAGAGATTGTGCCTGTGGGAAGGAAGCAGGGGTCCACATCTTCTGTTTTTTAAGGAAGGGGGGAGATGAATCTCTTTTCAAGGGGCATTAAGTTATGGGGCTCTGTGCTCTGACAATGAAACATGGCTCCATGACTTTAGTTTCTCTCATGCCTTTTTCTTTGTTGAAAGGAATGAGGCATTCTTTTTTCTTGGAGACAGGCAAAGATGAAAAGTGCTTGTATTTTCTTTGCTCCCTGCAAGTTTCCTAAAAGAGCCAATTGTCAGACCAATCAAGGAAGCAGATACACCCTCCAGTTTATAAATGTAGTTGAGAAGATAAGATTAATCTTAGCCTAGAAGAATATTATGAGTATGTAAAATTTCAACATAAATAAAACTAGAAACCCCAGCAAAAGACTTGGAGAATACAGGCTCACTAGCATCCTCTGCAGTTACCACACTCTGACATATGGGTTGGTTTTGAAATACGCATACTCTTGACCAAATTACTTAAAGTTCCTGATTTAATTCTCAAAAATGCACAACCCAGTTAATCCAGGTGGTTGTTTTTCTTTCAGCTGGACTTTAATATCAGAGAGCTCTGAGTTAGAATCCCAAGCCCACTAACTATAGGTGTGTTACTTCAGGCAAATCCCTGAACCTTGCCTTTTGGTAGAATTCTTCTGGAAGGCATGGGATTGGAGGCTGGATTTAGTTTATCTTCTCAGAGATTATTTAGAAGCTATATCTATTGCCCTTTTATATAAATTCCCTATGTGTCTGCCTAGGTGATGGATGAGGTTATCTATTTTTTCTAAAAGCCAAATCTCCAGATTGCTCCTGGGTAGAACATTTGGAAATGTATGATTATGGGAATGTGCATTTCTAAATATAATATTAATGTTACATATATAGAAAATAGCATTCTGTTCACATAGCACTTGGGAAACACCTTTGAGAAAGGTATTCATGGTGCCAGATCTGTAATATTCCTTTGCATAAGATCTTTAGGATGGATTAATTATGGGCCGAAAGAAAAAAAAAACCTAAAAAAGCCCACAGAGATTATATTTAGCTAACAAGCTTATGTTGCAGATTAATAAAGTTAGACAGACAAATGACTCACACAAACACAACAACACAAAGATATACCTATACCTAGAAACTGAATCTCTGACCTCCCAGATCTGTTTTTTTAAATTTGGTTCTTCTTGTTTGTTTGTTTTTTTCTCTTGTGGAGGAAAAATAAATAAATAAAAGGAACTATATTTCTCTTCACATTTCCCTACCCAAATTGGTATCTGCTGCTGTAAATATCTGAGTCGAAAGTTGCCAGCGTTCCGTACATGCACATTTTGCAAGCAGGATTAGTAAACATTTGGTAATGATCAGCCTGTATGTTTTAGAATATGCACAGAAAGAATGAACAAAGAATAAGGGCTAATAATTATGCATGTATTTATTTATTGGGCTTATATTTTTAAGAACCATGTGATCAATAACTGTGTCTTAGACACTATAATAAGAGTCATATGAACACTGGCACTAATCCTGACTTGTGCTTAAGTGGCTTGTTTTTTAGTAATATATTCAAACAATATTCCTCAGAATATGGCATATATAATCCTGGTGTTGCGTGAGATAACTTCAGGTAACACTTTTTAATTTTTATAGTAATGTACTTACTTTATTATGTATGACATTATAACTACCACATCAAGCCTTATTTCATGGGTAGTGTTGCTTAGGCTATAAAGAAATATTTTAAGTAATTTACATTACATGCAGACATGACAAAAACTGGAAAGAGATACAAGAATGACTTCAGTTTTAGAAATAATAATTTAAGAAGTTCTTGTACTGTAGAAATAATAATTCACAGAGGGCAGGAAGATCCTTTTGGAAATTTCTGCTTGCAGGTTTAGAATTTACTTGTAGGCCACCATGAGGCAACACATTCATTAAATGGTCGTTGAAGCCCTGGTCATCCTAATGGCCAGAGAAATATAACCCTCGACTCAGCCCTTGATCATTAGGAAGGTGAGCCAAGCCACACATCCGCCGTATTGTGTTGGTGGGTCTTGCCATAGCAACAGAGCTAAAGTTTTCATATATACTCATTTCAAATGACACATTTTATTTTTTTCTGTTTGTGTTCTGGAAATTCTATGTGTGTGATTAAAATATACAAATTGGAACTAACCGATGAACACACAAGTGTACAGAGGGAAGTAAAAGTCATAGGAAATCAAGCAGGGGGAGGTGAAGGGGGGAGGGGCAAAGCCCCACCTAATGGGTCCAATGAACCCTATTCAGGTGATAGGCACATTTACACCCCCAATTCAAGCTATGTATCAAAAACATTTGTACCCCCTTAATATCTTGAATTTTAAAAAGAGGTATAATATCACAGCATTTTTTTTTCTTATTGCCTTCCTTTACTCTCAAACATGTCAGACTGTTTCACAATTGTTACCCCATTAAACTTCCCAGAACTCCCATAAAAATGGGTGAATGATATGCTGCCTGTACTCTGCAAAGAGAGCTGGAAGGACTCATGAGCTATCACTCAAGTGGTTCATGAGTGCAGAGGAGAAAGGCAATCTTAGGATTGGCAATGCACATCCAGATCAATCTCTGCTGACGCTCAATCAACAAAGACCACGCCGTCACAGAAGTCAGGGTACAGGGAGGGATTGGTCAAGGTACTGTGTCAAAGAAACAGCCAAACTTCCTGAGATTCTGCATTCTTATGACACAAGGGAAGACTTTAGAGAGGTCCATTGGTGTGCTCTGTGGCCTTAATGACTAGAAAACCTTAATGATCATTATACAGTGGTTTATAGGTTTGAGTGTCACAGTCATTCAAATTACTAAGCAAACACCAAGTAGACTCTTGAGCGTTGAAGTGGGAGGGAGGTTTGATAGCCACTATGATTGAAAGCTCTTTTTTTTTTTTTTTTTTTTTTGCATTCCAGGCTGTCATAAATGTATATAGACGGTGAAGATGGCGAAGAGGGTGTATAGAATTCTAAGGTAGTTAACGTTTCATAGAAATGAGCTATTCCTTTCAGAAATATTTATTGAGAACAATCTTTCAGTTGATGACCCATCATGCTGCTTTTATTGTGGCTTTTGCCAAGCCACTGTCCCCGAATAAACGGTGACTATTGTACAGATACTACTGGTAGTCAGTTGGGCATGTCGTTTGGAAGATTCATTTACTACTCTATTTAATTGTTTACCTACAGATTGTGTTGCCTCACATTCATTGGTAGAAACTTTAAAAAACTGCAGGCAAACAGTCTGAATTTAGCTTACGGACTAAAATTTTCCATTTCCCTAACTGCATTGTAATCGCTTCTTTTATTTATGAAGAGTTTAAATAAAATTCATGACTGCTTACTTTCTTTTAACCTTTGGCACTCATTTTCTTGGGAAAATAATTCCATAACTCATGAAATAAAATAACTGTTGAATTAAAATGTAGGTGTTTTAATAGAGAGGATTTTGGTCTTAGGTCCACTCCAGTTGGATACAATTTTTTTTCAGGCGAGCCAGACAGCTCTCATTGTTCTTGAACTTGGAGCCATAAAGTCTACGGTGCATTGTTGTAACTGCTGATCACACCTGACCCATTACAATCACCCATGTGTTCATCCCAGTTCAACATAATTCCCACTTATATGCATTAAGATCCATCATGAATAAGTTTCCTCACTAGATATTTTTATAGGTATATAGTTCTGCCAAATAACATCTAAACCTTGAAACACAGTTTCCTCCTTCAAGGAGCTTACAGTTTATCACACCAGATATTCAGTTACTCATTAATGCATTTGTGTTAATTTTTTTTTAAAATTGTGCATCTGCCAGGTGCCTGTGCTAAGCAGAATATTTACATTTATGTTTTTTGCTTTTGTCCAACCAGATTTTTCTTTCCCACTGGACATAACCCTAAGGAAAATAAGACATGCATACCAATTTCTAAATTATAGGATCTGACTACATAAATGCTATAGAAGTGGTTGAATGAGTTATGACATTACAGAGAAGAGAAAGATGATTACTAGCTGGGGAAGAAAGAAAAAAAAATCATGAACTTGGTGGCATTTGTGTTAAGTCTTAAAAAATGAATAGGGAATACTATTAAAAGCAAATGTAGGGGTGGGAGTGAGAGATGGATTTGGAGAATGGGGAGAATAAGACTGGGCTGTAGGGAGAATGAGGAGGTACAGAGGAAAGGTGGCATAGTTTATCAAAGGGTTCATTGTCATTCTCAAGAACTTGACCTTTATTCTGCAGGAAACTACTAAATGGCAAGATCAGTGTTTCTGTCCCCGGAGACTTTAGACAGGCTTCCCCCACCCTATTTCTCACTTCTGATCTTCTTTTCTCCTTCACCTGCTGTAAGTTCATTTACATTAAAATGCAGTTGAGAAATATGAGCTGCTTGCATTTTGATTCTAAGAGGAGGAAACAGTGGCATGGTTGCTCTTCAGTGCGCTGCACCCAGCTCAGTGCGTTGCAGAGGTGATATGATTAAAGTATTAGCACTGCAGTATCTAACCATCCCGCCCTCTGCTGTCAAAAACAATTAATGTGGATTACATATATTTGAAAGAAGAATTTCTTTCATTTCAAAACGTGGAGCATCTCCAGAGAGGATTAGGTAGGAAAATGAATGGTCTAGTTTTCATAAATTAGGGAAATCTGAATAATATTTGTATTTAGAAAAGCTTGCTCAGACCCTTTCCAATACATTGGTGCCATTTGGCTCATCAGCTAAGAGTGGCCAGGAAGTGAGACTTCCATATGATAGAGTAGTCAAAAGACCCCATTGTCATGTTTCATGTGCTTTGATGAAAAACAGAAAACAAAGCAACTAATTTTTATTTATGCTTGTTTGGTATATAGAAAAGAATATGACCTCCATGGTTCCAGGGATATGCACAAATCTTAGACATCACCCCTGCTAGAGACATGCACTGAAGGTAAAATGATAAGAACAGGTTCAACTTAAAAATTTAGAGATTGGGCCGGGCGCGGTGGCTCATACTCTGGGAGGCCGAGGCAGGCAGATTGTTTGAGTTCAGGAGTTCGAGACCAGCCTGAGCAAGAGCGAGACCCTGTCTCTACTAAAAATAGAAAGAAATTATATGGACAGCTAAAATATATATAGAAAAATTAGCCGGGCATGGTGGCACATGCCCGTAGTCCCAGCTACTCGGGAGGCTGAGGCAGGAGGATCACTTGAGCCCAGGAGTTTGAGGTTGCTGTGAGCTGGGCTGATGCCATGGCACTCACTCTAGCCCGGGCAACAGAGTGAGACTCTGTCTCAAAAAAATAAATAAATAAAATAAAATAAAATAAAAATTTAGAGATTGGAGTTGGATGAAAGGAATGACTTTCCTTAAGTCACTCTCTTCTCTTAGAAGGCTAGAAACATTGTTCAGCCAGAAGCTGGAAACAGACTAACAAACTTCAAGGGAAGCACTGTCTACTTAACATAACATACATAACATAATAGCCTTATGGAGCAAAGGTAGAACAATAACCTAGTATTAGTAAAACCACCTTCTCAACTATATTCAACTTTTCTAAAAGACATGTTCATGATGTCTTTCATAACGTTAATGAATAAATGATGACAACGATGAAGTCACTTCTGAGATGTTGGACCTTCTATCAAAATGAACAACATATTTGGGCATGAATCAAAGTATTTCCAGATTTACTATGTATAAGGAAGCTTCCTTGAATGACTAGTGATAGTTCTACTTTTCTGATTTCTGAGTTCTACTGGAAATATAAGGCAAGCCTATCCTGGATTTGTCTAAAAGTTTTGCTGTGTGGCATTGTCAGATTGCAGGAGACTGGTGTGGTGAAATGCAGATGGAGTGAGCAAGAGACAACCTTTTGGAACATCACAGGCTGACAGAAGCTGTGGTTTGGAAGTAAGAACTACAGAAACTGACCTCAATCGGGAACCAGGAGTGAGTGTTCAGCGAGTTAAATGAGAAGAGAGGTGGATCATTTCTAAACTGTGTCCAGGATCTCCTCAGCTTCATTTATCAACATGCTGGGTCACACTGAAAGATTTGCAAAAGTCTTAGACAAACAAAGATATTAATTTTTAATAGTGACAAATGAAAAGAAAAGAAAAAGAAGGGGGTGTAATCTTAGTAATTCTTCATTCTCAGGAATCTTAATTTGGATTTGACTCCTCTAAGTTTGACATTTATCAATGCTAATAATGCTAATACACAACACAGCCCTTTTCTCAGTAGCTTACAATCTAAGTGAGAAAATAATATTTATCTCTGATAAGTAGTAAGTAAATTTAATAAGTATATTTGTGTATTATTACTATATGGGCATATGTATATGTACATAATGGGTATCATTTTTTTAAAGTTAATGATAGCTCCATTTGCTATGATAATCTCAAATGGACTGCATTCTTTTTTTTTATTTCAGGATATTATGGGGGTACATATTCTTTTTGTAGGAAGTGCCCATGTATTTTTATCTTTTATGTTTCTGGCTGAGGGTTAGTGACATCCCCACAGGGCTTCTTGTTTCGGTTCCTAAAACCCAAATTTCTACTACAACCCTCCCTCTCAAACCTTTCTCTTTTGCCTTTTGGACGTTTCCCTTCTGTGATGAACAAACTCCTTTGCATCTTCAGTTCTTCCAAGCACATTGACTCTACCCTGTTGTCTTCACTGCCTGTTTCTCTGTGGCCCACATAAGCATAGCAGCTCATTTTCCCCAAACCCGGAGATCTCAGAGGAAGAAGGTGGCCCACTTCCAGCTTTCCCATACCCATTCTAAGCCACCATGTGTCTGATCCCCTGGTAAAAGCCCTGGTCTTCTGAGACCCATTGCTTCTGGCTGTTCTATGCTCATCCTTTCATCGCCCCAGTCATCTAATTAGCTTCTATTCAGTCCCCTAAATCAGTGAATACTTTGAAAACTCACCTATAATCTTTCTCTCTATTGTATGCTGTCATCATCTGGGGATGTTAATATGTATATATGTCAGTGACACAACTGACACCCTTATCTTTCTCAGGTCCTTGACCTCATTCCAGTTATGTCACCAATTTCTATGAGTCCACCCTGGACCTTTATACCAACTCACAACATTCTACCTCTTAAATTTGCAAGGCCGATATTTTAGTGCCTCTTGGCCATACTGACTGGTTCTTTCCGGCTGCCAACCTGGTCGGCCACTTCTGACTCCTTTTTCCCTTCTTTCCATACCTGATAGAGACAAGGATCCTTCTCCTATAAGCTCTACTCCATTTGGAAGCCAATCATATTAAGTTCAGATTCAGCAACAGTTGATATTTGGTGATATGAGCTTGACCCATACAATTCACCTCCCAAATCTTTATTTCTTGGTCATAAAAAATTTAAATTGACTTTAATAAGTCCTCTGATTTTCTGACTATCAACACGCTTCATAGACAAGAAGCAATATTTTGCCATTGCCTCATAAAGAGCCATGGGTATACTATTTAACTTCGTTTTGGACTTATGTGAAGAAGTCAAATGCCATGGACTTTAAACAGGATGTCTATATATGTGGATTTCATTAGAATAAGCTTCAGAAATTCACCAATTAAAATCTATGTGGTAAGGAGCCACGGATCATTCACAGTAGCAGAATCAGCGAAAGGATTTAAAATCTTTGGATAATGGCACAATGAGAAGAAATAGAGCCCAATTCTCCAGGAAATGGTTTAAGGATAGAGCCTCAAAGTGATTTTTAAAGTATTTCTTTTCAGCACATGCCTTTTATCTGACCTTATTAAAATGTCTCAGCATTGTTTATTCGGCATACCATTTAATCAAAACCCTCCGCTAGATCCTTCCCAAGATTCACTTGTGATCCATATGAGCAAACATTCTGCAGGGTTATAATGAAGAGAAACATAGCAGAGTTATAGAAGCTTTCTGTTTCAAACAGTAAATATTTTATTAATCCATCTCCATTTCTTGAAATTGGTTTATCTTTGAATCGTGTACTACTTTGCTTTAGATAAAAAGCAAAGTACATGTCTGAAAATCAAAAGGATTAGGAGGAGATTCAGAGTTGTAGGTCTTAATATTGCTGTTTACTTCTCACATGTGAGCTCCCAATCCAGGAAAAAGCAACTGACCATACCATTCCTAAAGACTGCTTTTCTTTGTCATTTTGTAAGAAAATCGTTAGCAGTTCTGCATCTTGTATAGAGTGTTCTGTATGATCTTATTTATTGTAGATTCAATGAATAGGTGAACAATCACGTACGGTTATTTGAGTAGTATGCCTTTATTTCACAGATGAGAAAAACCAAGGCCCAGAAAAGTTCAAATGAAAACCACTTAAAATTGTTTGTAATAATTTTAGTGTGTGCTTCACTGTTCTCTGGATCCCATCCCCTAGATATTCACTGCCTGAATGTTAGGAAAAATATTTATAAAAGGGGCTATCATGACCACACAAAAGGATCATCCCGATTATG
This sequence comes from Varecia variegata, assembly GCA_028533085.1. Classification (NCBI taxonomy): domain Eukaryota; kingdom Metazoa; phylum Chordata; class Mammalia; order Primates; family Lemuridae; genus Varecia; species Varecia variegata. The sequence goes on from CM052438.1 coordinate 5,758,890, forward strand.
TCAGGAACTTAAAGCTGAGTTTCCATTAACCTCTTATTTTTTGTTATTATTGTTTGACTTCAGGATTTATTGGAGAATGAACCAGGTGGAAAAGTTCAAGAGCTGATTTCTGCTTGAGATTTTGGTTAGACATATGGAAAAAAAGAAGTATGCCAATGATATTGTCCACCCCATGTGCTCCTCTAGAGCCTTGCCACCCCCTCATTGAGAGGCAGACTCTGGTTCCTCCTCGAAGCTGGGTCCATTTTGTATTGAAAACAATACAATAGTGGAAGTGTTGCCATGTGATTTCCGAGGCTAGATCATAAAAGGCCACACAATTTATTTTGTCCTCACTGAAGCCTGCAGCCACCATGTTAGCAGCCCAACTGTCCTGAGGACACCAAAACTAGATGGAGGGACCACACAGAAAGGTCCTGAAACTGCAGCCCCCAGGTGCTCCATCCTCCTGCTTTTCCAAAGCCAGCCACTGTTTTATAGAAAGTGTAGGAGGGACCCCACAGCGCAAATATCCAGCCAAGTGCTTCCCGAATCCCTGACCCATAAAATCTGTGAGATATAGTAAAATAATTGTTTTTGTTTTAAGCAACTAAGCTTCGGGTGATTTGTTATGCAGCAATAGTATTAGAAACAGAAATTACTTCCCATAATCCCCTTCCCTTAACAGGCTCGAGTTAATAATATTAGTCCCCAGAGAGACGTGGAGGGGAGCGTAAGGCAATGCGTTTTTTATTCTCGGGAGGTTGGTGGAAGGCAGGCGTTAGGCACTGGGGCAGCTCACGCATGCTGCTGGTCTGAGGACTCAGCTCGCGGACAGGGGGCAGCACCTGGAGCTCCAGCGGCTCCAGCTCTCACTGAATCCCCTCCTTCAACCTCCCTAAGTCCTTGACCAGCTGTGCCTGCAACTCCAGCGCAAAGGCACCAGCTTCCCCTTCATGTCACCGTCAGAATCCAGGGTACAGGTGCTGATGGATGCGCATTCCTGTTTTCCCTCAGGGGTTCCTGTTTTACCCTGTGGGTTTAGTTTGTCTTTGCTGTTGTCCACACTCATCTTTCCTTTCCAGTTGCTGGTCCTGCTGACCTGTAGCTTACTCAGACCCAGACACAGATCCGTCACCTCCTCCACCAGCTTCCGCATGGCTTAATGTCAGATCCCTATGACAACTCCTTATTCTGTGTCCCTCACCATGGCTCTGCTGCTGTGACAAAGCCTGACTGACACAGAGGTGCTCACTGGGACATTGATGTGCTTAATGTGTTGGGCTTATAACTTCAACAGTCTTGATTTGATCTTGGTTACGTTTTCCTAGAACGACCACTTGTCTTAGGAAGCTGTGTAATCTCCAGCTGCTCAGTAATGCAAACGCCTGCAATCAGAACAGGCAAGCCAGAGTGAGACTGAGACTTGGAAACGCTCCCGCAGAGATATGTGTGGATTCTGTAAGTTCCCAGACAGCAGAATCCAACCTGAGTGAGATGGGCTCTTGACAAGAACGTGGATTCACGATTTCATGAGTAAGAAGCTGAAGACACTTAAGTTCAGCTGCCTTTCTTCAGGGATTCTTAGGCCACTAATGTGTTAATATTTGCTTTTTTCATCCATTAACCTATCCATCTAGCCTTTGTTTATTATTATTATTTTTTGATATCATATTGGAGCTATTTATTTATATATATGTGTGTATATATATTTTATTTCAGCATATTATGGAGGTACAAATGTTTAGGTTACATATATTGCCTTTGCCCCACCTGAGTCAGAGCTTCAAGCGTGTCCATCCTTCAGATGGTGCACACCGCACCCCTTAGGTGTGAATATACCCATGCCTTCCTCCCCTCTCCCACCTGCTGAACACCCAATGAATGTTACTAGCATATGTGCACATAAGTGTTGATCAATCAGTACCAATTTGATAGTGAGTACATGTGGTGCTTGTTTTTCCATTCTTGTGATACTTCACTTAGTAGAATGGGCTCCAGCTCTATCCAGAATAATATAAGAGGTGCTAGATCACCATTGTTTTTTGTGGCTGAGTAGTACTCCATGGTGTATATATATATACACCACATTTTATTAATCCTCTCATGTATTGATGGGCACTTGGGTTGTTCCCACATCTTTGCAATTGTGAATTGTGCTGCTATGAATGTAGTCAACTTTATTTAGTGCCTATTACTCTATTAAAGGTACCTTCTGCTCAGATTAGAAGTGCTGGAAAAGATATATGGAAATAAATAAAAGTGGTGCTACCTATTGATAAATAGATTGACTTTGTAATATTTTGTAAGAATTACTGATTCAAACGTCATTAATTAGAGGCATAGCAGTAATATCTGCACTGTAAATGTGGCTTATGGCTAATGAGGAGGGGAGGTGGAGGGGTAGTAAAATTGTCCATAAGGTGATCATGTTTTTCATGGACTATGGAAATTCTGGAACACTTTTGCCATTTTATGGGATAAGGAAAGCAATATTAGGTGTGTTATTCTGATACCTGGATTATTGTCTGAGCTATTCTTTGTAGAAGGAAGTACCCAGAGGTGTGTCAAATCTCTGCATCTATGTATATGGTCATGAGGAGGAGAAAGCCTGTTAAGTAGGACCTCTTGTGCCGACTTGATTTTTGAGACAACTGAGAAATAAGACAAGGCATAAGACAGATGGAAGCCAATCATCACTGCATTACCAATAATGGCTAACTCAGAAGAAATAGCTTACTATTAATATGCATATTAAATCAGTCTATGAAGCCAACATCAACAGCAGAAAGATTTACCCACTGAGTCATGTGCAATTTAAGCCAGAGCAGGCCCTGTACACGAGAGGAATCTCTATGGAACTAGGAAACTCTTGATTGGCATGGGTTGGCTTGTTCCCAAGAGGAAAAGGAGGAGCTTATACAGCAAATATGGCTATTCAGATAATGCACTGCAGTTCACTGAAGTGGATTAAGGAAAGAAGAAGAAGGAGGCCAGGGCTACGGCACTAACTGAATTCCCTTCACAAAGAAGGAAACACAAGGAATGGAAAAGATGCACTGAATAGTGAGAATTACCAGCAAACATTTGCTTTTTAGCAATGGGATTTGAAATATATTTTCCATAACCCTCTTCCACTGAATTCTTTTCTTTACCCCATAAATCTTGGAACATAGCTACCATTTGAGAAACCTCAGCAGCAGCAGTGGCAGCAATAACAACACCTTCCTGACTACTGTGTCTTCTTTTCACATTTGTCTTCCCTTCTGTGCACATTTATTGCAATGTGACCTGACACTTTTAGATAGGAATGACTCACAACAGTGCCGCCCAAGTTCCTTGCCCCCTAGTTGCACGTCCCTCTAATGAAGCATGCACTTGCTGGCATCACATCGCCGTTGAAATTATTCTTAATAAAGTCACATTGACTCCTTAACTGCCAAATCCGATGTTTTCTTCTCGGTTTCATCTGCCCTGTCTCCTCTGCTGCGCCGGACAGCTTCCCTCCCTCTGGGAACTCTCCGCATTGGCTATCATGCCACACGTCTCTCCTAGTTTTTCTCCCACTTCCTTGGTTGCCTTTTTTTCTCAGTGTCATTTCCTGAGGACGCTCAGAACAGGAATCCTGTTTTCATGTGTCTTTGAAATTCCAATGTCTCGTGCAGGGCTTGAGACCTGGTGGATGTAATCGCCACTTCAGAAGCCACTTTTCTGTCCTGTGTCATGGTGACCTAGCTCTGATTTTTTTTTTTTTCTTTTAATAGTTCACCCTCCCATATGCTAAGGAAAGTTGACTTCCTTTACAGTTCCAGAGATGGGTGGTGATTCGTTCAGGCCAATCTCTGCGTTTGTCTTTCCTCTGATTGATGTAACCGTGGACTCGAGATTCAATCATGGACAATAGGGGGAAAGCTTCTAGGGTATTTCTTGGATAGATTTTCCAAACTAGTTAGAAGAGGGAGTATATTGGTTTTCTAGGCCTGTTGTAACAAACTACCACAAACCGGGTGACTTACACAACAGAAATATATTTTTTTACAGTTCTGGGAATCAGAAGTCCATAATCAAAGTGTCAGGAGGGTTGATTCCTTCTGAGGGCTATGAAGGAAGGATCTGTTCCAAGCATCTCTCCTTAGTCTTAGATCTTAATGTTCACACGGTGTTCTCCCTGTATGCCTGTCTCTTTGTCCAAATTTCTCCTCTTTATGAAGACACCACCCATATTGTGTTAGGGTCCACCCTAATGTTCTCGTTTTAACTTGATTACCTCTTTAAAGACTTTATCTCCAAATAAGGTCAGATTTTGAGGTACTGGAGGTTAGGACTCCAAAATATGAATTTTGAGGAGATACAATTCATCCCACAACAGAGAGGAAACAACCTTTTCTTTTACCATTACTAATGTCTGGAGGTGCAGCAGCCACATTGTAACCACGAGGAAACAATATAGTTACCAGATCATTATACAGACAGTGGTGGAACAGTAAAAGAACCTGATCTTGGTTCACATCTTTGATAAGCATAGTTTTTAGGAGAACAAATTGGTCTGTGTTGTCTAGTCCATTTGGACTGGAGCAGAGTGACACTGAGGGTAGAAAGACCAGTTAGGTGGATATTGCAGTAGTCTTAGTGAAATGTCTGTATTAGACTAACGAAAAGAAAGGACATAGTCAAGAGACATCAGTGGGGAAATGTTCTTATAGGAAGAAAGATGGTTGCCAGAGCTGTGCTTGGGACATATTCTTAATCCTTCCTCTTGCAGAGCTGTCAGTGCTGGGAGCTGCTTGGATTGCAGGCAATTTCGAGAAGGTGTTTAAAAAGGAAGGCAGGGCCAGGTGTTCTAATAACCATTTTATGGATACAAAGGACTTGTAAGTTGAACTTTTCCTCTTCCCAGTGGTATAATTCTAGATATTACCTGAGAGTGTAAAAATAGGCAATTAAAGCAGGTGCTTTAAATCAGTTTTCCCCAAACTGTGATTTATGGAATGTTAATTCTATGAGTTGTTAATAGGGCTTATGAAAATCAAAGGTGAGGAAAGACATATTATGTCCCCAAATGAATTCAGAAATTTAGATTAAAGTCTGTACTGCAGAACTTCTCAGAGCCTTTAATATTCTAGTGTAACATGGGGATCTCTAAGATAGAGATGCAGCAAGTAGTATTTACCAAACTTATTAAACTTATCCTGCATCAATTGCAACCTTTTTTCATAGAGCATCTCACAGCATTGGTCTGTGGAAGACACTTGGAACATGCTGCTTTAAGCAATGATTTTACTCTAGGTTTCATTTCTTTTCCTTCTGGTACATCACACCCCAGCTATTCAGTCTCCTCAGTGTAAAGGGCTCATTACAGATGGGATTGCCAATTCCCTAGTGACCTGTGAGCCTTTATGCAGTGATATTGACATCCCCATTTAAAACACTGAGGCAGGAAGAGATGAGGCATACTACTGTGTGAATAGAGCTGTTCCCAGGAGGCAGGAAGGAGGAAAGGAAATCTATGAGCTTGCTTCATCTTAGGTGGAACATGCAGCTAGACCTATTGGGCACTGAGAGCCCACACTTGCAGCTGAATCCACTAAATAAAAGGTGTTTGCTACAGGCACCTCTGAGAAGGGAATTTTCAGTTGAAAAAATGCACTGCTCTTTCCCTAGGGAGAGAGTTTTTCTGGACTCATTTTCCCAGACACATGTTGTTCTTTATTGCAGGTCCCCAGGCAGGGGTGGAGTCTGCATTTTGCGGTAAGGTTGTTTTGCCCCTGCCGGGGACAGGCCCCCTGTACATGCTTCCACAACAGGTAGTGTGGTTTAGAAGTTTAGAACACACATAGGTTTCTGGGTTCCAATCCTGACTCTGGCACTTGATGGATTGTGATCTTGGGAACATATCCTAAGATCTTTGAGCCTCAGCTTTTTCATCTATAAAATGGGGATAGTAATGATGTCTTCTTTATCACCCCCTTGTGAGACTTACACAAACCCAGTGCTGAGCATAAACAAATGCTCCATAAATGTAATAAATTGCAAAAATGAAATGAGGTTAAATTACTAAATTCCTTTTGAAACATCGTGACATTCTAAGGAGAGGGTATTTGCAGGCAGAAGAGATGGCATATGCAAATCTATAGCAATGGTGTGAATTGCAAAGAGTGAATGGGCTTTTGGGTTCAAGGTCTATTATGGGCAGATATGGAAAGCAGCGTGTGGTGGTTAATTTTATGTATCACAAAGAGTGGGCCACTGGGTGCCCAGATTAAAGGCTGTTTCTGGGTGTGTCTGTGATGAGATTAACATCTGAATCAGTGGACTCAACAAAGTAGATTGCCTTCCCCAGTGTGGGTGGGCAACATCCAAACTGTTAAGGGCTTGAATAGAGCAAAAAGCAGAGAATGGAGCACTCACCACTTTTTTCCTGCCCACCTGTTTGAGTGGGGATTTCTCTGGTTCTTAGACCTCTGGACTCAAATTACACCACCAGCATCCCTGAGTTTATAGCTTGCAGATGGCAGATCATGGGACTTCTTTTCCGCTTCCATCATTACATGAACCAATTCCTCATAATAAATCTCTCTCTCTTTCTCTCTCTCTCTCTCAAAGAAATTTTATTAAAGGAGGATTTTATTGAATAGGGACATGGTTAATTTCTTGCATGCTAAAATGGTCACTTTTCCAGTAGCAGGAGGCTGTGTCTAAGTACAAAAATTTGAGATATGGTCTTCATAATTGTATAGCATGCAGTATAATTTAAAGATAAGGTTGGTGATCTTACAGGTATTTACTACTAATGTATCACGGTTGACACAATAATAAATGATCAGTTGGCATGCTCATGGTCATGATGATGAATCTAAGTAGCATTCATATGCTGGTGAATTCTGCCTCAGGCTTAGAAAATTGAATATCTAGCAATATATATTAAGTTTGCCTAAAATAATTGGCTTTTAATTTACATAGAAAATTTTCAGGAAAAACATTTTTTTTTATTTCAGCATATTATGGGGATACCAATGTTTAGGTTACATATATTGCCTTTGCCCCACCTGAGTCAGAGCTTCAAGTGTGTCCATTCCCCAGACAGTGTGCACCACACCCATTAGGTATGAATATACCCATCCCCTCCTCCCCTGCCACCTGCCCAACACCTGATGAATATTACTACTACATGTGCACATAAGTGTTGATCAGTTAATACCTATTTGATAGTGAGTACATGTGGTACTTGTTTTTCTATTCTTGTGATACTTCACTTAGTAGAATGGGCTCCAGCTCCACCCAGGATAATACAAGAGGTACTAGATCACCACTAATTTTTGTGGCTGAGTAGAACTCCATAGTATACATATACCACATTTTATTAATCCACTCATGTATTGATGGGCACTTGGGTTGTTTCCACATCTTTGCAGTTGTGAATAGTGCTGTTATAAACATTCTAATGCAGATGTCTTTTTTATAGAATGTCTTTTTTTCCTTTGGGTAGATGCCCAGTAATGGAATTGCTGGGTCAAATGGTTGTTCTACTTTTAGTTCTTTGAGGTGCCTCCATATTACTTTCCACAGAGGTTGTACTAGTTTTCAGTCCTACCAGCAGTCTATGAGTGTTTGTATCTTTCTACGTCCCCACCAACATTTGTTGTTTGGGGACTTTTTGATGAAAGCCATTCTCACTGGAGTTAAGTGATATCTCATTGTGGTTTTGATTTGCATTTCCCTGATGATTAGAGATGCTGAGCATTTTTTCTTATGTTTTTTGGCCATTAATCTATCTTGTTTCGAAAAGTTTCTGTTCATATCCTTTGCCCACTTTTTTAATGGTGTTGTTTGATTTTTCTTGCTGATTTTATTTTTTATTTCAAAATATTAAGGGAGTACAAATGGTGTTGTTACATGGCTTGAGTCAGGGCTATGAGTGTGCCTATCACCTGAATAGTGTTCATGGTAGCCATTTAGGTAGGTTTTCTCCCCCTCCCCTCCTACCCTCTCCCTTCTGCTTTATTTCCAATGAGTTTTACTTCCCTCTGTGCACTTGTGTGCCCATCAGTTAGTTCCAATTTATTAGAGAGTACATTGTGGTATTTGTTTTTCCAGTCCTAAGATACTTCACTTAGGATAATGGTCTCCAATTCCTTCCAAATTGCTACAAAAGGCATTAATTCTTCCTTTTTTATGGTTAATCCATTCATTAATTGATGGGCACTTGGGTTTATTCCAGATCTTTGCAACTGTGCATTGTGCTGCAGTAAACATTTGAGTGCAGGTGTCTTTTTGAAAAAATTTCTTCTTTTCCTTTAAGCAGATACCCAGTGGTGGGATTGCTGAATCAAATGGTAGGTCTACTTTTAGTTCTTGAGAAATCTCCATACAGTTTTCCATAGAGGTTGTACTAATTTTAAGTCCTGCCAACTATGTATAAGCATTCCTTTTTCTCTGTATCTACTCCAGCATATATATTTTTTGACTTTTTAATAAAACCCATTCTAACTGGGATAAGGTGGGTTTAATTTGCATTTCCCTTATTATTAATGATGTTGAGGTTTTTTTAATATGTTTTTTGGCCATTTGTCTATCTTCTTTTGAAAAACTTCTGTTCATGTCTTTTGCTCACATTTTAATGGGGTTGTTTGTTTTTTCTTGCTGATTTGTTTGAGTTTTAGGAGTGTTTTGGTGGAGTCTTTAGGATATTCTAGATACAAAATCATATTGTCAGCAAACAGGGATTGTTTGACCTCCTCCTTCCCAATTTGGATACCTTTTATTTCATCCCTTGTCAAATTTCTCTGGCTAGGACTTCCAGCACTATGTTGAATAGAAGTGGTTACAGTGGGCATCCTTGTCTTGTTCCAGTTCTTAGGGGAAATGCTTTCAACTTTTCCTCATTCAGCATGATGTTGGCTATGGGTTTGTCAGATATGGCCTTTATAATTTTGAGATATGTTCCTTCTATGTCTAGTTTGTTAAGAGTTCTCATCATGAAAGGGTGCTGCATTTTGTCAAATGCTTTTTCTGCATCTATTGAGATAATCATATGGTCTTTGTTTTTGCTTCTGTTTATGTGGTGAATCACATTTATTGATTTATGTTGTTGAATCACCCTTGCATCCCTGAGATGAAGCTCACTTGATCATGGTGGATTATTTTTATTTATTTATTTTTAATTCAGGATATTATGGTGGTATAAAAATTTTGGTTACATGGTGGATTATTTTTTGATGTGCTATTGAATTTGGTTTGCTCATATTTTATTGAAGAGTTTTGTATCTATATTCATAAGGGATACTGGTCTATAGTTTTCTTTTTGTGTTGTGTCCTTTCCCGGCTTTCTTACAAGGTGAACCTGGCTTTATAGAATGAGTTGGGGAGGATTCCCTCCTTCTTGATGTTGTGGAATAATTTCTGTAGTATGGGTAGCAGTTCTTCTTTGTAGGTCTGATAGAATTTGGCAGTGAATCAATTTGGTCTGGGGATTTTTTTGGTTGGAAGACTTTATGTCACTGCTTTGCTCTCACTGCTCATCATTGGGCTGTTCAGGAGTTCTATTTTTCCCTGGTTGAGTCTTGTGAGGTTGTCTGTTTCCAGGAATTTGTCCATATCCTCTATGATTTCTAGTTTATGTACACAGAGATTTTATTAGTACTCACAGATGATGTTTGGTATTTCTGTGCTATCGGTTGTAATATCTCCTTTTTCATTTCTGATTGACCTTTCTCTTCTATTCCTGGTTAATCTAGCAAAAGGTCTATCAATTTTATTTATCTTTTCAAAGAACCAACTTTTTGTTTCATTGACCATTTGTATATTTTTTTCCATTTCATTTAGTTCAGCTCTAACCTTTGTTATTTGTTTTCTTCCACTGACTTTGGGTTTGATTTGCTCTTCCTTTTTGAGTTCCCTGAGATGTGATATTAGGTTGTTAGTTTGTGATCATTCTGTCTTTTTGACATGGGCATTTAAGGCTATGAATTTTCCCCTCAGGAGTGCTTTTGTTGAGTCCCATAGATTTTCATAACTTGTGTCCCATTTGTCATTCAGTTCAAGGAATCTTTTTATTTCCCTCTTAATTTCAGTATTGAGCCAATAATCGTTCAGCAGCGGTTTGTTTAATTTCCATGACTTTGAGTAGATTTAAGTGTTTCTCTTGGAATTGATTTCTAGTTTTATTCCACTATTTCTTGAGAAGATACACAGTATGATTTCAATTTTTTTAAATTTGTTTTAACAATGTTTTGTGGCCTAAAATATGATAAATCTTGGAGAGTATCACATATGCTGATGAGAAGAATGTATTAATATATTCAGTAGTTTTGGGGTAGAATGTTCTATAAATGTCTATTAGGTTCATTTGATTTAGGGTCCTATTTAAGTCCAGTATTTCTTTCTTTATTTTCTGCTTTGGTGATTTGTCTAGCTCTGACAGTGGGGTGTTGAAGTCCCCTGCAATTACTATACTACTATTTATTTCCTTGCTTAGCTCTAGCAGAATTTGTTTTATGTATCTGGAAGCTCCTGTATTAGGTACATATATATTTGGGATTGTTATGTTTTCTTGTTGATTTACTCCCTTTACCATTAAATAATGATTATCATTGTCTTTCTTTACCATTGTTGATTTAAGGTCAATTTTATCTGTTATGAGAATGGCTACAACTACTCTCTTTTGGTTTCCATTTGCATGGAGTATTTTTCCCCCCTTTCACATTGAGCCTGTGTGTATTCTTGTGATTTAGATGTGTTTCCTATAGAAAGCAGATACCTGAGTTGTGTTTTTTCATCCATTCAGCCAGTCTATGTCTTTTGACTGGCATATTTAATATGTTCACATTGAGAGAGAGAATTGATATGTGGGATGCTGTTCTGTTCATCATGTTGGGTTGTACCTCATTGCTTTGTTTTTCCTCTTGTGCTATTATTTTATAAGAGTTGTGAGTTTTAGCTTTTTGGGGTTATTTAAACTGGTGTTTATCTTTTGTACCGATTCATGTGTAATGCAGTTCTGAGTATTTCCTGCAGGGCACATCTTGTCATGTCAAATTCCCTCCATGTTTGCTTATCTGGAAAAGACTTAATTTCTCCATCAATTGTGAAACTTAAATTTTGCAGGATACAAAATTCTAGGCTGGAAATTGTTCTGTTTAAGAAGATTGAAGATGAAGCTCCACTCCCTTCTGACTTTTAAGGTTTCTGCTGAGAAGTCTGCAGTTAGCCAGATGAGTTTTCCTACATGACTTATTTGTTGCTTGTAGAAATTTCTCCTTCAATTTGACTTTGGCCAGGATGATTGCTATGTGTCTTGGAGATTTCCTGTTTGCTATGAATCTTCCTGGTATTCGATGACCATCTTGTATCTCTGGCGATCCCAGGGAAGTTTTCATCAATAAATCCCTCAAATCAATTTTCCATGCTTTTAGCTCTTTCTTCTTCTCCCTCAGGGATATCTATAATTCATATGTTAGTTCGCTTCCCATAGTCCCATATCTCTCTAAGTGATTGGTCAACTTTTTAATTCTTTTCTCTGTCTCTTTAAATGACTAGGTTGGCTTGATAGTCTTGTCTTCAAGCTCTGAGATTATTTCTTCTCCTTAGTTCAGTCTGCTGTTGAAGCTTTCTGCTGTGTTTTAAAATCACCTAAAAGATCCTTTCATTTCTTTAAGTTCTATTATATCCTTTCTTATGTTGTCTAGTTCTTTAGTGACTTTTTCATTAATTTCCTAAAATATTTTTTTGGCTTCTTTTTATTGGTTTTCAACTTTCTTTACAATTCCATTCATCTTATTTGCCATCCATATTGTGAATTCCATTTCTGTCATTTCGGCAATTTCCTTGTGGTTGTAGTTCATTACTGTAGCTCCATTGTGATCCCTTGGGAGTATCTAATTGTTTTGTTTCTTTATGTTGTTAGGGTTCTTTTACTCATTTCTTCTCATCTGAAACCTCTTTTCTCAGCTCAGGGCTAATGGGTTTTTAGGGAACCTGTTCTTTTCTGAGAATTCTCCTGCTTAATTCAAAGAAGGAGAGGTCCTTGATGGTCCTTTTTTTCTTACTCTGAAATGTTGACATGGTAGGGGAGGGCCGTGTGCACTAAAATCTTGTAATGCAGCTGTTCTGATCTGTGCTGTTCACCTGCGATTGCCACTGTTCAAGCCTGTGGTTGATGATCTTTGTGCTGGGTATTGGGTTGTTCCCCAGATAGTTGTAGGAAGTTCAAGATGCATAAGACCCTCTCCACACATGCTGGTGTTGTGGGGATTGTTCTGCCCAGAGTCTCCCCACAGAGGTGACAGTGGCAACTGTGTAAGGCTATCTAGGCAGTGGTCATGGGTTCCTGGGCTGTGGGTGTTTGCTCAAACCAGGTCCTAATGTAGTGGCGGCTTAAGGCTTGGGGGGTCCTTGGCTGAGTGTAGGACCTTGGAACAGTTCCAATGACAGTGGTGGAGACTCAGGGGTGAGGTCTTGGTGTCCAGGTGCAGTGTCTAACTTTTCTCATTCTCTCTGGGTTATATTTTTTCTTCAAGGCAACCTTGGATTCCATCGCCTATGTAACAATGACATTGAATGTTTTGTCATTGAAATTGAAAGTTTTATCATCTCAACATTTTCCTTACTTTTTTTGAATGTTTTCTCTGTATCACTCAGTTGGAATTTAATCTAAGCTGCATCACAAAAGCGTCTCTCTTTATGTACAAATCCTTATTATAACTTGAGCAGGATGTGTCTGGAGGTGTGATGATGCCTACCTCACCTGGGACAATGGTGAAGGAGAAACAGCCTGGAGTGGGTGGAGCTTTTGTTGGGAATAAGCTTATGGAACCTCCCTTGGCTGCAGGACTAGCCTTTAAGGCAGGTGCTGTCCAGCCCAATATGCTCAAAAGGCTAATGGCAGAGAGGGTCAAATTCATACCTGAGCCTCTGGGAATTTTGTTAATCTCGCTGAACCTCAGTTTTCTTATCTGAAATATAAGGCAAAAACATATTTAAAACATAGAAATAAAACCACACATGCCACAGGGTTATTGTGGAAATTAAATCGATGAACTTACACAAAGCACTTAACAAGGTGACTGATGCATAATAAGCATCCAATAAATGATGGGTATTATTATTTTAGTCAGTAGATGAGAGGTTACAATCAAGTGCTTCTGGAACTTAGAAATAAATTACCCTCTGCGAGAGAAACTAGGAAAAAATCAACACATAAAAAATGAGATTAACCATCTGTGGAATTAAACTATCCTAAAATGGTCTGCCTGTCCATGTGGCTATGGAGATTTGGGAAACACCCAAGTCCAATCAAGCAGGCTGAGGTATAACATTACAAAGGCCCAGCTGGAATGCGATTGATGAAAAAGAAATCTGGAGCCCAATCTATTATATTAGCATAACCGAGAAAAAAACATATCAAGAGAATTGATGGACTCTAGAAAAAGGGAGGGTCAGAGATCAGGTTTTCCTATCTTTTATTTAGCATCATGCGAGAGCAGAGAAATGAAGAGAGACCAAGGCTAGAAATGAAAGACAGGGCGTCAGAGGCAAGAAAACAGAGAAGGAAAAAGAGAGAGATAAAGGAAGAGAGGTGGAGAGACACAGTAGAGCAGAGAGAAAGAAATACAAAAGGAAACATTGAATCCAAAATACGGGAATATTCAGTGTACAAGAGGGATAGAGCTAGAATGGTCCAATTGTCTCTCCCCAGTGACAACCAATATTATTTTCCCTTCTTCCAAGCAAACTTCTGATTGCGGCTTTAACTTGGAAGGCTTAGTGGTGTTTCTAATGTCTGATCTCAGCAATGAGAAAGAGCAACCAGACTATGAAAGTCCTCAGTGGCTGGAGGAGTGAAGTACCTCGGTAAAGCCTGCCCGTGTCAACCCTGGTTCTGGAGCTGGGCTAGCAAAGCCAGAAGAAGGAGTTTATAACCGCAGTGGGTCACTGCTGGTCATGCCTGATTAGATTTGAATCCGTTTAATTCAATGAATATCCATTCCCAGCCCATTCTATACAGAACATTGGGTTATTTGGGAGATGATTGGGATGATACATTCGCCTTCCAGGAACTTGCAATCCAGAAACCCTATAAAGCTTGTGCACAAAGGGATCAAGGTGCTGCATTATCATGCAGAAAGCAATAAATAATTCTGTTGAGGGAACTGTCCTTGAGAAATTGACACCCTGGAGGAAACAGCATTGGAACTGGCATTTAAAAGCAGTGGTGGACATTTTAACAGGCAAATAATGGAGTGTGGGTGGCATAACAGATGCAAGCAAGTACATGGACAATGGGGATAAGTTCTAAAGGGAATGTCAGGGCAAACTGGAGATCAACCAGCTATATGGATGATGGAGAAGGATGAATCCACCAGGCACCTCTGATTTCGAACCTCTTGATATCTCCAGTAACTGACACAGCAGGCTGCAAACCATATGTGCTCAGTAAAATCTCATAATTGGTTTTGTTGCTTTTCATGGTTGAGAGATACATCACCTGTGACATACGATCATGTGATGTTAAATCTGCCAGAGATTCTCAAATTAGTTGCTGACACATGTTCTATGCCTGGTGTGACTTATGGTGGGGGAACTGAGGAAATGAAGCAGCCCGTGGGGACATGTGAGGAAAGAAGGAATAATCCCCATTTGTTTTAGGGCTTTCAGCATACCCCTTGCATCAATCTTACTGCATAGTCTATCTAATTTAAATTCATGAGCTAGATAGTCTTTTGCTTCTTATGCAGTCATGGTATAATAAAAAAATACACATTTGATCTTTGTTCCTGATTCCTTTTAGGCGCACTGAGCTCCTAAAACCCTTGGAATCTTCTCAGTGATAAGAGTCCAAGCCATGATTAGAGGGTTAGAACTTTCAATCCTCCCACCCCCCACCGACCTCTGCTGCTGGGAAGGTGGTGTGTGCCTGGAGAGGGCACAGAAGCCCTGCCCCGCACCCCATACTTGCCCTGTGCCTCTCTTCCATCTGGCTGTCTCTGAGTTATATCCTATATATATATATAAACAGTAAACATAAATACAGTGTTTTCTGAGTTCTGTGAATAGTTCTAGTGAATTATTGAATCTGAGGAAGGATGAGGGGGCCCCAATTTATAGCTAGTTGGTCAGAAGTACAGATGGGTCCTGGGTTTTGCATGTGTCTGACACGGCGGCAGCATTGTGAGCCAAGTGCTTAACTTTTAAGTCTGCACTAAATCCAAATAATTGGTGTCAGAATTGAGTTGAATTGTGGGACATCTATTTGGTGTCAGAAGTGGTGGTCAGAGAAAAGAAAAAGCAGCAGTTGAGAAAATGAAGACTCAGAGAGCTTAAGTAATTTATGTGGGTCACACAGCTTGCATATGGGAGAGTTGGCCCTGGGGTCCCTGTCTGCAAGAGCCCAGAGCCTTGCACTTAACCATGCTGGAAGGACACCAGGCTGAGGTTGGCCACTCTGTTCTGTGGAACCTGCTGGGAATCAAGACAGAATAAGAAATGGGGAGAAATTGCTCTCACCTCAAGAAGTGGCACAGAATAATGGTGGAGTTTGTGCTCTAGACTTGGAGTATTTGGGTTCAATTACCAGGTTTACTGCTTTGCTAGCCAACTTAGGGAAATTGCATAAGGTTTGTGCCTCAGTTTCTTTGTGTATCAAATATCAAATGAAGAAAATAATAAAACCTATTCTATGATATTTTTGTAAGACTTATGTGAGTTAATATGTGAATGGCATTAACAATGGTATTTGACACATAATGACTCAATATATGTTAGCTATTATTATTATCGTTATTTGTGGAGAACATCCACAAATGATAGGCCTGTAGAAAGATGCTACAAACCTGGAAAAGAATTCTGTTGCATTCTTATTTACGAAGGTGTCACGACAAGGTAAAAAGGCCAATTCCATACATTATATATGGAAATCAGCATTATTATTTTAAAGTCAGAATGGGGCAACTATTTGGTTGAAAATAACATCTTGGAGGATGGAATATCTAATCATCACTAAACAGAAGTGGGGGACCTAAACTCCTTGGAGGAAGAGGCGAGCACATTTCCCCAGTCAGGGCAGGTGATCTGCTCTTGGACACTAGAGGAATCCAACCTCTCCCATGGGATGTTAGAAACAGTGTGGAGGGAGTTCCTTACTGTTTGACTTCTAATTAGTGTGACAGCATCACACCTGACATGGGCTTGGCAGTTGGATATACAGATACCTCAGGAGAAGAGGAAGGCCAGGAGGTCAGAACCAGAGAGGATGAGGGCCCCAGAAACCCACCAGGCAGAAGGGGAGTGGTCAACGCCAACGTATCAGTATTGAAAGTGGTATAGAAAACTGCAGTACCCAGGGAGACAGAAGTGGGCATGGGAGGAAGGAGACCAATATAGGGGTGATGGCAGGGAGAGAGTGGCAGGGGACTAAAAAGGATGTTATCCAGCCCCAAGGTGGGGGGATTATAATAGCTAGCAGGAGTTCAAGGGGGCAGCAGGTCAGGACAGGGCCCTACTAGATCAAGCAAGTAGCCAAGTGCTGGCCAGGAAATGGAGGACAGCAATCTCCATGGAGGCTGGACCTCAAGCACATTAGGGAGGAGCTGGGACGTTGTGCACACAGTGCAGAGGGCTCACTCCTGGCACTTTGGATACCAGAGAGGCAGCATTCATTCCAAGTCCCACCCACGCCTGATTGTGCTTCTTGTCTTCATCAGGGTGGGTACAAAGCACTAGGCTTGAGCATCAGGCTTGAGGGACTCTAGCTGTTCATTGCTAAGGAAGGTAGGGATGGAAGGCCACCCAGTCCCAAAATGTGTCTTTAAAAAATTATTATACCTTTAATTTTGGTGGGGGAAAGCTGATTTTAGTCAAGTACATTTACGAGAAAGTTTTCAAATGAATTTAACAAACAGGCTTTCTCTCCACACATAAAGAACTTTGGCTGGTTGAGGAAGAGAAAGAAAGAATTAAACTCAAGATCAGTCAAATAATTTGGGTATTTGAAAAGCAGCAGAAACTTATTTGGGGAACAAGTTCCATCGCATCTTGTCAAAATCACTATTTTTCTCAGATTCAAGCACTCCCTTTTGTGCAAATTTCTACCATCAGGTCTATGTGGGAAGCACTTCTTCACAGCAAAGAGATTCTGGCATTGGTTCACAAGCAGATATATTACAATTAAAATAAACATTTGAAGAATTTCCTATCCTTGAGGGCTTAAAGATTAAGATAGCTTCTCTCCAGAAATGTTTAAAAACGATGCTTCTAAAAACAGGAAGATGAACTAATTTACCTCTGGAACTACAGTAGGTCAATTATCACACATACACCGACCATTTGCAACCCGTGAGTTACCATAGCTGTAGGTACAGAGCTACGTGAAGCCTCAGTCCTACTATAAACAAGCTTCCGAGTCCGCTGAGCCAATGAAAGTTGCCCTGAGAAAGAATGGAAATGGTACAGGCAATTAACTGTAGCTTCCTCTATCAGCTGAAATCCACTCAGGAAACTTTTTTTAAAAATTCAGAATTTAATATAAAGACTTAGGGAGACACACATTGAATGACTGAAAAGGCAAAAGTGGTCACTGAAGTGACATACAGGTACGAGACACTAACTCCAGGAAGTAAATACCACCCCTCAGGTTGGGGAGACAAAAGAAAGGAGAGGGGCTATTAGAATACAGGAGCTTGGAGGAGAGGCCTCTTGGCAGGAGACATGGCTCTTGGGGAGGGAGGGCTGCCCAGCTAGCAGAGGGGCTCTGGAATGAAGATACAAAGAAGCTAATCCTGGCAGCGTGCGGATGGGTATGTATGTTGGGGAGGGAGGTTACCGCAGAGAAGATGGAATCAGTTGCTTCTGCGAGGGTGAGGAACCATTGCTGGACCAGAAAGCCCCTTCCATCTCCTCCAGCCTCCCAGTCCCTCTAGCGCTGCTATTGGTAGCAATGAGCAAGAGCTACCTGGCAATTCAGAAATGTGGTTTTCCCAGTCTCAGCCTCAGCATCAGTGAAGAAAGGTAAATTAAGAGACAGTCATTCAATAACCAAAACAATGCGCACTGTCTGGGGAATGGGCATGCTTGAAGTTCTGACTCGGGGGGATGGGGGCGGGGGAGGGGATGGGTGTATACCTACATGATGAGTGCGATGCGCACTGTCTGAGGAATGGACACGCTTGAAGCTCAGACTCGGGGGAATGGGAGGGACATGGGCAATAAATATATTTAACCAGAATTTTGTACCCCCATAATAAGCTGAAACAAAAAAAAATATTAAAAAAAATACACAATGAAAAAAAAAAAAGAAACACAAAGAGAAACTGCAGAGGAAGTTTCAGGTATGATAAAAGTGCGTTGGGCTCAATGGTCAGGGAAGGTGCCATGGACAATAAGTGATCTGATAATTTTGTTATAGGTGAGGCAGAGTCCACTGTGGGTCATTCGTTCATTTATTCATTCGATACGAGTTTGAACGCTTGCTAGGTGACCAGTGCTCTGTGAAACACTGGAAATACAAGGATGAACGTGACAGACCTTGAGAGTCAAACACCTTACACAAACATGTGCAGTTACTTTGTACCTGAACCATGACTGTAGTTCAGTTCTCCTTACGCTCATCCTCTATTAGATCATGAATATTGTATAGCTCGTGCTGAGAAATTGCAGTTTTAACTGTGGCAGTGTGGAAACACAAAAGGCTTTTCAACAGAAAAGTGAAATAATGCAAGTGATGCTTCGTGCTGAATTAACTCTGATGGTCAGGGAGAGGGTGTGACACAGGCAGGCCAGGTGGGCAGCCTGGTGGTGGTCAGAGTGCGTGGGAGAAACCCTACGTGTGCATAGCTGTTCTCATTGTCACCCTGGACCTACAGCTGAGGGTGAAATCTAGCTACAGGCAAACAGGGATTTTAAGCTAAAATGTAAAATCTAGCTCGTTGCCTTCTTTGTTAGGGTGCTATCTCAAATCATACTACTTTCTTCCCTTGTCGCTATCACATGAGAAAGTGCGAGCAGATATAAGAATATAGGGAGCTTGAGAAGGATGTGTACCCTGACAAATTCTTAGGAAGCCACTTTTTTGGCAAGAGATACCCATTTAAATTTAAGGTTACCTATTCAGCAACTTAGCATAAGGACTCAACTGAAAAAATATATCTATATTTAAATAAATATACACACACATGTACATATAAATAAATAACACACAGGCACACATAGTCCACTCCACAAACTGGACTATAACCTCAAGTTGGTTTATAAATCATCTAGCTAATAAATAGTAGTTTTTACTTAAGGTGCAAACTGGGGCATTTTATACTGAAAATGGACATTATTAATAGTTTTTCCAGGATGATTAGTACAAATGGGGACTGTCCCAGACAACCATTGTTTTTCTTCTTCTTCCCCAAACACCTAGTTTTCACGCTAAGCACTTTTAGAACATGAAAAATGTTAATGCAATTTGCAAAGCCTACCTCTTTACCCATTTTTAGATGATTATGAAGAAGCATTATTTAGTGGAAGATTTTAGACTTTGGAATCTTACAGACCTATATGCAAATTTCAACTTTGCTAACAGCTTATTTGGACAAGCTGTTTAACCATCCTTGGGTGTTGTTTTGGTCTTTGTATGATAAAGATAATGACATCTGCTTCTCAGGTTTGTGGTGAGAATAAAAGAGATAATGCACAAAGAGAATCTTGCACTTTTAAAAATATGAACCCCTTCTACTAAAAGCACTAAAGCAAATGAGGCTGGCTGGGTACTAGGCGACATTCTTTATCTATCCATCCATCCATCACCCATCCATCCATCTTCCCTTATGGAATCCCATAGTTAAGAAGAAGGCCATCCAGGTGACTAAATCACACTTCAGTGCAGACCCCAGCATCACCCTTTTTCCTGAAACATTTTTATAAGGGTGAAATCTGACTGCTCTAAACATCAAAGACAATGACAGCCTTTGGATTGGCGTTGACATTGCCCAATAGGATAATTGCCGTGTAGTTACATTGTACTTATGCACAAATACAATGATGTCTACTTAATTAAATCTACCGTTAATTACAGTAAACGTATTCCACCTGACTTCTGCAATTCATCTTCCTGTAGTTCCTTGGGCAAGGGGGATCTACCATATGCACTATGAGATGAAGACAGATTCCTCCTTACTGCCCTTTTCTTTTCTCCTTGCTTCCTTTTCTTCATATGGTTTAATATGTTTATGCCTTGTTACAGCTTACATACAATTTTTTAATATATTTTCTAATTTATTTCATTTCACAACAGACACATAGGTACACTTTGTTTTTTCTTTTTACAATATTCAGATATTGCACCAGAGACCAGAGAGTTTAAATAACTTGCTCAAGGATTCTCAGGTGGTAAGTGACAAAGTAGACATTTTAGCCCAAGAATTCAGGGTATGTGTTATTTTGAGACATACTCATTCTCAGGTTGTTCATGTATAATCTTGGAAAGCGGAAAGCTTTACTTCTCTGAAGAGTTATCTCCTTTCAGAAATAACCCGCCCTCACTCTGGCTTCTCTGGCTTGAATCTGATTCTGTAGGAATATGATAACACCCTTTGCAGCCCAGTAAAGACCTTTAGACAAAGTGCCAAAATATTGTGTTCCAGCAACATTCCATGTGCAATTAAAAGTATCTAAACACAAAATTTGCACGAATGTAAAAATAACCTATTTCTAAGTTTCCTCTTATCACCAGATTCTGGATAAGCTCACTAAGGCTGAATTTGTCCATTTTGTTTTTATCATTAATTTATTTGTGCGGTGCCCTCTCTGCCAGTCCTCTAAGTACACGCTTGCTGAGTTACTGGAGATGCAGTTCTGACATTTTCTCGGGGCCTCGTGAAATAAGGGAGTTAGATCAGATCACTTCCAATTGCTTTCTGAGCTCTCACCTTCTTTGACCTTGCTGTGACCTTATTCAGCCTCTGCAGGAGACAGCTGTGGAAAAGTTGGCTTTGGTGTGATGCTGTGGAAGGACGGGATCACAGCTTTGCCAAGCGTTCCCGGATCTGGAGTTCGCAGCACAAGGGATGCAAAACCTCCTTTTGCATAGTCCATGCCCTGTGAGAAATTCGGTGTCAAGTCACCCTTTTGGTCAGCAATATGGACTTTCAGATAAAGTAATACAACATGCTCAGGGCTTCCCCTTTTACCTTCAAGGAAAAGTGAGAGACAAAGACAATATATGCCTAAGAGAAAACTATAAATAAATATTCCTTTAACCCACAGAGGCCTTACCCCATGATCTTTAGCAGCCAGGGAATTGTTCCAGTGGCGGCCAGCCCTCCACATCCATCTTGTTAAGACAACAGACTACAGGCGCGAGCTCCTCTGCCCCACCTGCCCGCGGGCTTCTTACCTGAGGATGCAGGCTGCCCTGCTCCCGCCTTCCCCGGGGGCCCTCAGCTGCCACTTCTCACACTTGGTTTTCAGGACAAAGTAGAAAAGGATTCAAGATTCAGATACCTTTTTTTTTTTTTTTTCTTCTTCTTAGAGAAGGCCTCTGTAGCACAGTGTAGGGCAGGTCACCCTGCCTTGGAGTGTTGGTCTCTCTTCTGCTCTGTGATACTTTGGCCTTTGCTGAGCCCCTCCTAGGCAGGCTTGGGGCCTGACAGGCCATGCTTTTAAGATCTTACTGCTCTTCTGCTGACACAGTCCCAATCCTATGAATGCAGTGTCCACTCAGCCCACTTAGGTACAGGTAGGTATTGGATTGGGTGTGGGTGTGTCAGCCTGCAGCCAGCTCACCTGGACCCCCCGTGTCTCAGACTCTCTGGCTCACATGCTGGAACAGTGAGCCTATAGCTCCTCGATAGGCAAGCGCTATATCCTCATCTCAATCAGTTGAAAAGGAAGGATCCGAAGGGTCCAAGTCTTTACATCTAAAGGCCCTAAGGGCTGTGCTGTTTTGCCCCACTATTTATTCATTCAATTAATTATTCCTCCTCTTGGCAAACATTTACTGAGCAACTCCTGTGTGCCAGGTAATTTTAATGATGAGACTGCAAAAATGTCTCAGACATAGCCCCTGCATCCACCCAGCAAACATTCCAGTGGAGAATTTTTTTTTTTTAATATTTCGACTAATTGCAATCCCATATAATAAATACTCAAAGAGAAGTTTACATAAAATATCTGAATACTGGGGAGAGGGAGTGGGTACGTTTTCTCTGGTTGAGGCAAGAGGCTTCCTAAAAGCGGCAACCTGTGAACTGCATCTATTATGGTTTTTAAGAACAGAGGCTTTGAATGGATAAATCCTTTCTCCACTGCTCCTAACCTGCATGCCCTTGTGCCATTAATTTAACCTCTCCAAGACCCAGACTCCTCATCTGAAAAGCAGAAAATAGAATACCTACTTCATAGGATTGTGGTGAACATGAATGAGCTATATAAAGCACTTAGCAAGGTGCCTGCCACAAAGTAACCTCAGCTATTTTTAATTTTAATGTTCTTCTCTTTTGTTATTGTCACCAAAGGACAGATGAGTGGGAAAGATGAGGAAGAACATTCTAGAAGACAGTACAGTGTACGCAAAGGCATGGAGGCACCTCTTCCCCTCATGCTACCCTTAGGCTTGTGGAGCTGCAACATATAAGGTCTGACCCTGGTCCTGGGGAGTGGAGGGTGAGGAGGAGGGCATCCGGGTATTACAGAGCAGCAGGTTTATCACATAGGCTCTTCTAAAACCTACTTTCAGAGTCCCGGCATTGGCTGCCAGCCACGATCCCTCCCATGCCTTCCCCAGCCTTCACCCAGTGGATCCCCCCGTTCTCTTCACCCACAAATTCCTCCTCCAGCCCCAGCACTTTCATTGGACCACAAATGGCATCGGACTGATATCACAGTATTAGGGAATCATTATCAGGAGAAATGATTTTCCGTTACAGAGTCAGGATTATTTAATAATTTCCATACCAAGGCATCTATTTTTCACTCAATGGAGATTTTCAATGTTTTGGCCCAAACCAATATCTGGAGAGAGGAGAGAGAGATTCCCATAGAATACAGGACAAGGCTTCCACAATGGGCAGTAATAAAAAGATAAAATCAAACGTAACTTACTCTGTTTGGGGAAACAGTCATGTGGTTGATACAAGCTTAACTACAGGTGCTTTGAAAGGATCCCTGATGTTTAACTCATGAGGGAAAAACATTGCTCCAAGCTCCAAATTCGAAGCTGCCGTGGATGGATGAGGCGGGAGAGGTGGGGAATGGGGAGAGGAGGATCCGTTCTCCTCTTCCTAATTAAAAGTGAAAGAAGCTTCTGATCAAGGGACAGAGAGAGAATGGAGCCATCTATCTGGGTGGCCTCGCCCCTCCCAGTCCCCATTCCGACCAGGGCTGAGTGTGTGATTGCTGCTGAGAACAAGCAGTGGGTTAAAACTGAGCGGGTGAAATGCCATCCATTGCATGCTCAAGGCAGGTCCCCAGTGGCTAACAGGCCGGCATGGAGTTGAACCAGAAAATGTTAATGTGTTCAGTTCACAGGCAGGCAAACTCGAGTTCTTCCAATATAGCAGAACTCCCGAGGCCCCTCCAGCACCTGGGGGAAGATTTGGGTTAATATACTTCAATTTTATTTTATTCTGAGTTTTTTTTTTTTTCAATTTTTTTTGTTTTTAGATGAGTTCCATTCCTCCTTGGTAGAGAAACCCTTGCTATATCAAATGTCCTCTCTGGGCTTTAAAATTTCATTAATTAGCATCTTTTAAATGGTTGGGTAATATTCTTTTCTCCCTTTTCCGAGCCATTTCCCCAAGCCCTAATTTTAATAAAGCTGGTGTTCATGAACATTTGAATTTTAAAGCCCTTGGTTATAAGAAAGACAGAGGATGCATTTTAAAAGAGAGCCAATCAAGGATGACTCAAACAGTGAGCAGGACTTCTCTGCTTTTATGAATCTACTTTTAAAGATCCAATATTATCTTAAGACATTTTCTTTTCTTTTTTTTTCCTGTAGATACAGCAGAGAGCAACCAAAAAAAAAATCTGCAGGCTTGATTAGGGGGGCAGACACTCTGGGGAAGAGTTACTCTGGCATATTTTAGTGTGGGTGGCAATTTCATTTAAAATAGAGCAATAATAAACCTGTTTTATTTTTTTCACAGAAGCACTATATTTCGGGTAGTAAAGGTGAACTTTTAAGAGCTTTTTAAAAAGGGAACACGTGTCTAGAACTCTTTAAGATCCCAAACTGTTCACAGAATTTATGCAGCGGTGAATTCATTTGCCAGTGTAGACTGTTAAGGCAAAAATGGTTGGAAATCAACCCCACGGTTATCCACCTGCTTGATGCAAGGTTGTGCGTTTCCCCAGCAACTGGGCTAACATCATAACCACTTACAGTGCTGCAGAGTCTGCAGCCCCCTGGGCGGCTTCAGGTGCTAGTGATGCTATCAGCTGTTGCTAGGGCAACACAAAACCTTGACCCTCTGAGACCTGCCAGGCAAGGAGGGGAGAAATACAGATTTTGAGTCCTTTTTGGAGGTCTGCTGGTCATTAAAGGGATACAATTCTGCATCAGTCTGCTGCTAAGTTACTTATTAAATCCACCTCCACATATAGATAAATGCATAATACCTAAATAATACATACATGGTTGCAAACAGTCTCCCTTTGGTAGGTAGTGGGTGCTTCTATATTTACAAGTGGTAAATGTTTTTATCACCTTCTTGGAATCAAGCAGTTGACAGTTGGTGGTATTTCCCCCAGTTCTCCCAACCTCACCAACAACTTAGATTTCATTCCCTCCTGGATCCAGAACCTGGAATAAGGATTGAAGAGGTAAATCCACAGTTGTTCTTAAAACATTTTACATGCAGGAAGGATGAGGTCCCAGAGCAGGGAGGTGATTTTCCCAAAGTCACACAGATTTGGGGGAAGAGAAGTCAGATTGTGCTCCTCCTGCGTGTGTCTTATCTCATCTTAATCTATGCTGGCCTCCTTGCCTTTGTGAGTTTTATACATGCCATGGGGTCCTTTCAGTTGATCTTTCTGCCAAATATTTCCTGAGCTGCTGAGGCACCATCTTTTCTGAAATCTGTCTATGGTATTTTTGACCAAATCATCATTGTCTTCTATCCTGATTGTGGTGGAATGGGAAGGGAAGGTAGGAAGCACCTGCTTATGATGATCTCAAGTGCCTCCATGCTGGAGCCGAAGGGAATAGAATCTGGTCATTCTTCAAAGTTACTGTGTACTTTGTCATCAAGGAAATTTCCTCAGTCTACTTCATGAAGAGTAGTCTCAGTTCCTTTGGTGGGGTACTGAGCCTACTGGGGAAGACTGAGCCAATTAAACCATGTCAGTGTTACACAGAGAAATCAATTGGTTGATGAATACCTTTATGGGATGATTTCGGCATTGTAAATCTCGTTAGTTTCCCTTTCCTGATCAATAAATCAGGGACAATATTTTCTACCTATCTGCAAAGGTGCGAAGGTATTCAACAAAGTGCTCATCACTGTGTACTCCTATCTCTTCAAGTCCTAAGTACTTTGATGGTGCTCAATTACTACTTCTCATTCATTCAGGTTATTTCTATCATTACCATAACTCCTTAATGTGTTGCTCAGAGAAAAGAATTCTGAAAACTTACCCCCTGGAAAAAAATGAATATTGGTCCTATTATTTACAGTAGCTCTACCTTAGTGCGAATACAACAGGCTTGGTGATTGCCTGGAAGAGGGGAGTGTGATGCTATTCTAGGTGCAAATGATAAAGCCATTTTGCACCCAGCAAGGACTTAATGGGGAGGATCAGGCCATTAATGGGCATGAAGACAGGATAAACTCTGCTTCAAGTGTACCTGATCCATGATGAAAGACCCTTTTCATGACTCCATTCCTCATGAAAGAGAGTAAATCTTTTTTCTTCCCTTCTGGTAATTGCATTTTTGGACACAATTACTGGTTATCTCCAGGCATCCCACAGGTGAGCATATTGGATTCCATTGAGGATTTGATGTAGCAGCTCAGCTCTTGGCTTCTTTGTGGTGCTGAATGCCATTTTGCTGAGTAATCAGCATGTTTTCCAAATGAATATGGCATACCATCCACAATTTGTTTACTTACCTTCATGAGCTCCATTCCTTCAAAGGTGAAGAGCAGAGCTTTTAAACAGATTTGAAATGGGTTCTTAACAGAATCTTGCTTGTTACTTACAAAGGCAGAGACTATTAAAATGCAAAGAACTTGGGGAAAAAAAAGAATTCAGTTACTTTGGATCACTGATCATCATCCCTGAATGGATGTAATTTGCTTAAATTGCCGAGTAGAACTTAGAGTTCTGGGTTTCACATTTCATTTATAACTACTTTTACTTTCTGGCACTTAGAATCTCTCCAAACCTACTGTTTGACTTTCTAAGGTGGATTCAAGAAAGCCTTATAAATAAAAATCAAAATTTGCAAAACAGATCAATTAGTGGACCAGTATTCCAACCATAGAGAAAATTCACAGAATGGCTCTTGAAATAAAATAAGGCTTCCCTGGGGAGTTTGAAATAGAATTTTATTTTCCCCATTGTATAAGTGAAGAAACTGAGATTAGAACTATCTCCCAAATATAAAAATTTGATTCACATACAACCTTTTAAGAGGACATCTATTATGTAAAGACGATGTGCTTGCATTGCAGAGAATGATATCAATGACACAAATTCTCAGTGGGAAAACTGTCATAGGATTTGAGATTCAGTTATGAAATCCTCATGTCCCCCCAAAGTTACTGTTATAAGTGAAACAGACTTTCCACTTATAGCTGAAGCCTCCGTCTCCAGTTTCTCTATGTGCCACCAAACTAAGAAAAGCCAAAGTGCCATCTTCTTGAAACATGTCAGCATTCAAGCACAGGCAGATTTCTAGCTAAGCCAAAACAGTCAAGAAAGATGAAGTATGTGATACTATATTTCATATGTAGATCATCGCTTTCTTGCTCACTTTACCTACCACAAAATCTTGTTATTGTCCAAAATGACCTTGTTTGTAAAGTGACCCCATTCTCTTGGCCACAGTGAATTAGCTTAGGGGTGTACCCCAATCTCAATCAAGACTATGATAGCTCCCTCTATCAAATTCGAATTAAATGGCATAGACAGCAAGTTAAGTCCAAGGGTTGTGGCTAAAAGAACCCAAAAGGTCATGGGGACTTGGGACTGGTAATTATTGTCAATTATAAGAACAGTGATAAGAAAAGAGAGGAAGCTAATGTGCAGAAAGTTAGAAGAGATACTTGAAAAGAAGCATCTAGAATCCATGTGGCTAGAAGAGTTTCTACTAGCTTTTCATGACCTGTAAGACCCTGACTCTACTTCCTTGCTTTCATTTTAATGAGTGTATCTTCATGATGAACTTTTATCTGGAGCTAGTTCTGAATGAGTTTTGTCTCCCTTGTAACTTAAAGAGCCCTGAGCATCCTGTGCTACCTTGTTCTTTCAGGACTAGTCTTTAGCATGTCAACTTAGTTTCATCACTGACATATTCCAACTATGATTAATAAATTAAAAACTCATGCCATCAATGATTTTGAACTGGAGCCTCCTGAGCCCTAGAGATTTGTCCATTGGAGAAATCCCTCAAACCACTACTTGGGATTCACCTTGTCCTTCCCTACATTTTCTGCAAATGTCTGGGGCTTACACTCTCCTAGGCTCACTGTACTCACACTTCCTGTATCTGTATATACTGTTTCTTTTACCCTCAATTGTTCTGGATGTAAAACTCAGCTCTATACACTTTCCAAAGATAATGCACTCACAAGAAGTCCTTGTAAAGTGGATTTTACTCAACCCTGAGGGACATGGGGAGGGTTTCCATCATGTGCTGCATAGCAAAACTTAGCAAACAAAATCCCCAAATCTTTAAAAATTTCACACTGGACACCATTATTCTCTGAGCTCCCTTTTCATACACCACCACCAGGATTTTAGTTTTAAAAATATTTTTTCTCATACTACATCACCTTTCATACTCTCCTCTGACTTCTCTCTCCTCCTTCTCTTTTATTTTCTCTCTCTTTTCTCATCAGCACTTTCCCTTGTCAAAGAAACAGAGAAACCCTTCCCCATTTCTCAGGCAGGTGAGATTCATCCCCCCTATGAGAACATGGCAAGAACCAGGGCCTAGGCCTTGTGAACATAGCTTTTCACCCAGGACCTAATACTTGTAAGTCCTGGGTGAGAAGGTATTTCTCTATTTTCTCAAAGCCAGTGTCCTCTGCAAGCAAAATTCTAGTGCCAGCTGCTAAGATAACAATGATAGTCACAGCACTAGTCGTAGTCATTCCACCTCAATCTCATGATATATTAATCCATGTCATTTGGACTTTATTCCATCAATGTTTTTCAATCAGTCCTTCATTATGGAAGTGCCTCCCAGGGCGCTGTCTGGCAGCGAGAGAGTGGCTGAGCGGGGAAGGATCCTGCTCCCTCCAGGTCTACCTAATCTTGAGCAGCACAGAGTATATCTGCTTCACACAATGGAGTTCTATGTAAGAATATATTTGAAGAGAAAGGTCACACTGCTAAAAATAGCTTATAACCTCCTGAAGTAGGAAATGAGAAGCCACTGGAGAATTTTAAGCAGGACAATGACAAGATTTAACTCACTATGGTGGGACTGAGAGGAGAAACCCTGAGGTTAGGGTCTCCAGTTAGGAGATTAACACTAGAGTCCATGATGATAAGATGCCTGAATCCAGGTGGTAGCTATCAAAATAGAGAGCCATTTCGGAGGAAAAGTCACTGGACATGGTAGCAAATAATGACAGAAGAAGACATCATGTATCTGTAACATGTCTAACCTGGTGACTGGGTGAATCATGGTGCCATTATTAAAAGGAGAAAGTATAGTAGGAAAACTTGATTTTGGAAGATAAGTGGAAATCTAGGTTTAATTTCACACATTTTGAGATTGTTGTGCTTTCTGGATATGCATCTAACAGAGTCTAGCAGCCAGGTGGACATATGGGTTTATTGCTCAAGGAAGAGGTTAGATTGGAGCCACAGGTTTGGAAATCATCAGTGATAAAGGGTCACTTCAAGCCACAGAGTGGAAAAGACGTGGGATGAGAAGAGAAGACTTTTGAGCATGAGATACAGGAACATGCATGTTTAGTGCCAGCGGAGGAACTAGAAGGGCCTGGGAGAGGAGAGGCAGAGAGGCAAGAAGAACTGAAGGGAATGTTATAGAAGCTAAGAGAAGAGAAGCTGGGAGCAGAGAGCAGGGCCAAATACTAACATGAAGTCAGGCAAGTCCCAGCCTGGCAAGTGTCTATGGACTTGGGGCTTGGAAGGTTGTTGATGAGATACAGGAGGGTGACGGATATGGAAACCAGGTGTGTGGAGTGTGATTGGGAGATAACACAGGGAGGGAGAGAAGCAGAGGGAAGTATGGGAGTTTTGAGAACAATTGTAGGCAGAGAGAAAGGAGCTGGAGAAAAGAGACAACAAGAGCCAGAGAAATCGACAGCCAAAGACATGGACAAGGGAGGCAAAGGAGGATAGAACTGCTGGGATTAAGAGCACCAGGGGAGGAGCTCACCAAGGAGAGGAGGACACCTCGCCAAGAAGATCAAGGTAGATAAAGACAAGCTGGGAGGCTGTTTGGAATATTTACAGTGCTTTATTTTTATTTTTAATTCATAAAGTGCTGCTATAGGTTTGTGTCTCTATCAAATTTATACATTGAAACCTTATCCTTAGTGTGATAGGCAGGGGGTGTTTAGGCAGGGGGTGATTAGGTCATAGGAGCTCCACCCTCAGGAAAGGGGTTGATGCCTTATAAAAGAGGCTTCAGCAAGCTTGTTCGCCCTTTCTTCTACATGAGGACACAGATGGAAGGCACCATCTTTGATACAAGAAGTGAGTCCTCACCAGACACAGAATCTGCTGTGCCTCATTCTTGGACTTCACAGCCTCCAGAACCATAATAAATTTATGTTGCTTATCAATTACCCAGTCTAAGGTATTTTTGTCATAGCAGCTCAAACAGACTAAGACAAATGCTTTGTATAAATTCATTTATGAAAGTTTCTTACAGCCCTGAGATTCACATGACAATTGTGCACGAGGAGAATCTGAGGGACAGAGCCATGCTATCCAGCATCTCATCATCACACTGCAAATGCATGGTGATATTTCACTCAAACAGCCCAGGCAATCCTAATGGCATCATCCTGGTGACTGAACAGAGATGAATGGTTACCAGACAGTTTAGCGCCTGGCTGGCCTCCTGGCAGCAATAACTGAATTGACTGAAAAAATGGTCAGATTGTTGGAGTCATTCTGATAGTCTCAAAGACTGTAACTCAATTGGAACAAATGAAGAATAAAAGTTTGTGTCTTTTCATTAACACAGAAGCATCCAGCTGAAAAGTTAAAAATAAAATAAAATGCAAAATAAATAAACTGTTTATGTGATGCACATGATTCTATGCTAGTAGGTCTGATTATGCGTTTTTCACTGAATTAAAGGAATATAAGCCAGTTGGTTAAGTATTGTGCAGAGGTGGCCAAAACCAAATGTACACCAGGGAAATTTGTCTTTACTACCCACAATCTAGAAAATCAATATCACTCATAAATGGTTATTCTCTTGTTTGAGGAGAGTGGGGAGCAAGGGAGTGGGCGAAGCTTACTGGATGGAGGAGGATGCCGTGACGGTACAGTCGTAATGGAGGTTTAGCTTAGTGATGACAGCAGCACACTCATGAGAGCTTTTAATTCCACCTGGGTAATTTAGTGCAGGCAGCCATCAGGTGACTAATGGAGGTTTGGTTATGACTTCATAATCCACACAGCTAGGCTTCCGCCCTAGGCATGCTAACTGGCAGGCATTAGCAGGCTTTCTCACATGATAATCTCCTTTTATAACCAAAACAGACCACTTTACTGAAGCAGCTAAGCACAGAAACAGTAAAGAGCCCTAAGTATTTAAAGAAAATAAATATGAATAGAGAATAAGACTTTAAAGAAGTAAGCAGATTCAACTGGAATTTTTTTCTGGAGTTTTTATAAATACGCAACTGGAACGATCAACTGCATAGTTTAATAATTCTCTCATGGGAAATACTGATTAGAGATGACCATTTGTGCATACTGTACATCTAACAATACCTCCTTAGTCATAGCCCCATCCTGGAAACATCAGTAAAGGGTCCAAATGCCTCACCATACCTCCTAACCAATGGATCTTAGAGCAGCATGTTCTAATCAATTCTAGAGACAAAAAGTTTATATCCTTTTAGAAAAAGTCCATTCTGTGACCAAGGCAAGAGTAACTATAAGAACTCGTTTTAATTTTTTAGTTTTTTATTTCAAAATATTAAGGGGGTATAAATATTCTCGTTAGATGGCTTGAGTCAGGGGTGTAAATGTGCCTGTCACCAGAATTGTGTTAATTGTACCTACTAGGTGGGTTTTTGCTCCTCCCCTTTGACCTCCTCCCCCTTGCTTGATTTCCAATGACTCTTACTTCCCTCTGTGTACTTGTGTGCCCATCGGTCAGTTCCAATTTATTAGAGAGGACGTGTGGTGTTTGTTTTTCCGTTCTTGAGATACTTTGCTTAGGATAATGGTCTCCAATTCCTTCCAAATTGCTGCAAAAGGCATTAATTCATCTTTTTTTAGGGATAAGTAGTAGTCCATGGTATACATATACCACATTTTGTTAATCCACTCATGAATTGACAGGCACTTGGGTTGATTCCTAGCTCAAGTAATCCAACTTCTGGAGGCTACCCAAGCAGTGACAACCACGTGGCTCTGAAATCAGCCAGTTGGCAACATCCTCACTCCAGTGACATCTTTCTAAAAGTCAGCCAATCAGAGCCAGCCTCAACCTTCTACAGCTGAAGTTCAACCAATCCCTGTACACTGTGCTTCTTGAAGTCTCCCCCAGTCCAGAACCCCACACTTTGAGTCCTACAGAAACTCAGCTCTCTGCTTTGCTCCCTGAAACTGCATTTTACACAGCCTTTTTTTTTTTTTTTTTTGCTCATAGAAGAGATAATTTGGCTTTTTGTTTCAGATACTGAGAGGTGGCCTCTTCCTTCTGAGTTCTAAATCTCACCAATAAGGGTAAATTGGGCATAGCTGTCACTCAGACTCCATGCTGAGGCACTTGGGGGTAACAGAGCTTTCAGTCGATACTTTTCTCAACTGACTCCTATAAGATTGGTATGTCCGCCTGTTCTGCCTCAGTTTCTCCATTTCACTCACCTCCAATGTAGCACCAGTGTACTCTAGACCATGGGGAATTTTGATAATAATAAAAAGGCCTTCAGCTGGCACTGTGCAGGAGAGAGCACCTCTGCGGAAGTGCTGTATTAGAGAGGTGCAGATAGACTGGATCTGCCATTAAATCACCACGGGACAAATTTTAATCTCACTGTGACTCTATTTCCCCTTTAATAAAATGCAGATAATTGAAAATACTTCCTTGTCCAAGATGAAATTAATTAATATATGCATAGCTTCTCATTCAGTGCCTGGAATATAAACAATGTTAAATAATGATGGTTCCGTTTCTACCAGGGATGGTTCAAATCCTGGTGGTTTGGCTCTCTCTTTAGCACTTTCACTTTCAGAGGTTTTCTGAGTGTGCAGAACAGTGAGTCTCGATGGTAGCTATGCACTTGAAATACTTCTTAAACTAAAAGCAACAGCAGTGACAACAACAACAACAAAAACGCAGTGATTTATATGCAGGATGTCTGGAGTGGGGTCTAAGCATCTGTAGTTTTCAAATGTTGTGTGAGTGATTCAAGATTACGTGCATCCAAGATTAAGCAAAGATGAGCATTGTTTCAACGCTCAGAGGGAAAAGAGGCCCATCATGTGTCTCCCCTGTTGTCTACTGCTGTTCACTGTGGCAGGAGCAGGGGCCGTGGTGAGGAACACGTGGCTGAGGAGCAGGGATTGGAGTAGATTTACTTTCCTGTGCCTACAGCATAATACTTGCCACCTAGTAGTTTTAAATAAATGTTCATTTAAGTGCAGAAACAAAACATCTGTTTTCCTTGAATGAATCCCTTGGGACTATAAATATTGAGAACTGCCCGCTTTCAAGAGCTGGTCTAGCCCTGTCTCCTGAGATTCCCATCTGCAGGGCTCCTCCACATAGACCTGTTGTGGACTCAACCAGCTCTGTGCTCTGGCATCGGACTGCCTGGTTTTGAATCTGGCTCTACACCTGAACAACTGTGTGTGTGAAAATCTCATGAGATTAATATTTGGAAACCCTTACATAAATGACCAGGGAAGAGATAAGCCTCCATAAATGCAGTTATTATTATATGTATTATCCAATTTATTAATCTTTTCCCCAAAACTCACTTTCCTCAGGTGCCCCCTATCTGGTGAATGGCAGCACCAGCCTTGATTGCCCACGTGGAACACCTGGGAGCTGTCTTTGCTATTTCCCTCCAATCTCATCCTCTGTGTCTGATGTGCCTTATAATGGTACCGGAAGTGACCACGTTTTTTCTGACTATCACGTAGGTCAGGCTGCATTTGACTTTTTCCAGGACTCCTACAAAGAGGTACCTCTTGGGTCTCCTGACTATCCACTCGGGGGGCAGTTTGCCTCTGGACTCCTTCCAAACTGCAGGGAGGGTCATGTCATGGCCTCGTTTGAAAACTCTCAGTGATCCCCAGTTGTTCTTAGGATACTGTCTATACCTTTTCACATATTCTTTTCCTATGATCCTGGTTTACCTCTCCAAGTCTCAGCTCGTCGACACCCTCCTTGCACAATGTGCTCCATCAGTCGGGACCTCCCTTCAGTGCTTCAGTTGCCCCCAGCTTCTCTGAATATCCTAGTGTCATGTTCTCCCTCTGGAACCTGCTCCGTGCGAATGCAGGATGAAGTCTACGACATGCAGGACTGGAGCCCAAAGGAGATATGATTATTGCAATAGCCCCTCTTGTTCTAAATTCTCACATTCTATGATAAAAATAGTTGCCTCCTGGTTTGGTGACAATAGTGGTGATGATCAGTGGTCTCTGCCCACTCTTAAATTTCATCAGCAAGCTCTAGCTACCGATAAGTCAGAATCTCTCAAAATAAGTTCATGTCTTATCCCAGGGCTCATGGAAATCATTTCAATAGCCCCACTCAGTACCTCCTGGTCTCTTATTTGGATTCCGTTTCCAATCACCATTTTGCCTCTGTATAGCCTTCTTTGATTCTTGCTTCTGGTTACCAGATTGGACAGTTGGATTTTATTACTCTTTTGTTTAAACCTCAGTTTTCCACAGTGGACTTTGGATTGTTCTTGGTAACTGGAGTTGTATTCAGCAGGAATCCTCCACCCTATACCAGTCCCTTGAAACCCAGCCCAGAGCCAATCTCTGACACACAGTCTGAGGCCTGCTTTGACTGCCCTTGGAATTGCAGAAGTAAGACATTAGTCACTGGACTCCTGGATGATTCTACTAGAATATGATCTATAATTAGTAGGCTCAAAGGTGAACTTAATTTTCATAACAGCAAATTAGAAAATGTCCAGGTTATAAGAAGTGTGTGTTTGTGTGTGTGTGTGTGTGTGTGTGTACATGTCTAATTGAGAAGACAAGAAATATAAACCTAATTGTCACACTAATAATGAAGGAAATCTTGCCAGACAAATTTAAACTTCATTATTGGCTTTAATTAGAAAATAAGAGGACAAATAGAATACAGTGAATGTCCCTGGTCTTGACTTTATTAACACATTGCAAAGAGCACTCCATAAAATGATAGCCCATCAGGGCATTTAATTGTCTTGGAGGTGAGCAGCATCTGAGTGCTGGCTGGCTGCATGCAAAGGGAAGGTACTAGAAATGACAGCCTATTGGAAAGATGGTGACATGGACCCTGTCTTATTCAGCATCTTTTCTAATGATGTGGAAGGGGAAGCACACAGTGTATTAATTAAATTTGACAAGGATGTTGATTTGGTTATCTGGGTGAATGTGGAAGGTTTAGAAACATGGTAAGGAAATAGGAAGAAGAAAAATAGAGTTTGAAGAAAATGCAAATAAAGCATTCTCAGAGAAATAGGCCATCAGAAAAATATTCAGGGATTCCGAAATAAGAAGTAGGGCACTTTTAGGAAAACAGAGACGGAAAGGCCACACTTGTTTTCCTTCCTCAAGGAGGGCATGGAGCATCATTCTTTATGCATCCCCTAAGGCTAAAAGCTGTGCCACTGATAATGCTTCAGCAGGAGAATTTTTTTTTTAACTGAGATTTAGACACCTGGAGATTACGGTTTCCATGTAGTATGCTTGAATAGATCTTTGTCTTAGCTGTATCTCACTCCCATCAGAGTTTGTAACGAATCACTTGTCACACTTCTGCATCATGCTCCCTCTCATGGACAAAGGGCATCTCTTTAGGGTCAGTATCCACCTTCATCTCCATTCAGTCAGGGGTTTCTATCAGGGTCCGGGGCTGCCTGTGGACAAGGATTAATTTCTACCTTATCAAGTAAATTAAAAGAAGTCACTAAAATAATCAAAACCTTACATCTATCTGTTTTTCCTTACAGTGTTTGGTTTCCTGACTTCTCATAATGACTCTTCAAAGCCTGTTCATCCTGAAAATGTCACAATGAACTTTGATTTAGTCCTGTCCTTTTCACACCATTTTAAAAACATGAGATGGCTTTCTTAGTCTGTTCTGTCCTGCAGCTCCAGAGGTTCACTTTTGCCCCAGGCTTGTCAACCCTTGCTTAGCCCGTTGCCTAGATCACATTTGTGACGATGTCAAAAATGTTTTGGTTCTAATACTCGTTTTCCGTTTTGCAAGTTATGTGACCATGACCTTAAGCCTGTTGACCGATTTCTCCTCACGGTAAGTATGAGAGGGTTACCCATAGAGTAGAGTAAGAACCTGAGAACACAACAGTGCCTACTGCTCATGCTGCCTGGCCGTGAAGATGGTCACTCACAATAAATGGATTGCTCAGTGGTATGAGGTCCTCTTCCATAGGGGCCTGTAGGCCATTATCAGTTGCCTACTCTTAGGCTGTTGTTCTTCCTTCCCTATAATTCTGCATGTATAGAGTTATCTCCTGTAGCCACACAAAGGAGTTTGGGAGAAGGTAGGTGGGGACCTCGAGCCCCTGGAATATGTCTTTGAGCTCTACCAAATGTCAGTTTCTTGTGATTTCAGCCTAGCACGTACCCTGGCTCTCCAGATGGGCACCTGAGAGGTACTCAGCAGTGTGTCAGGTGTGGCTCCAAAAGCCATTTGCATTCTGGTTCTTTC
This sequence comes from Varecia variegata, assembly GCA_028533085.1. Lineage (NCBI taxonomy): Eukaryota > Metazoa > Chordata > Mammalia > Primates > Lemuridae > Varecia > Varecia variegata. The sequence continues at coordinate 5,795,140 of CM052438.1, forward strand.
TTAAATTCTGCATGTGTGAGGGAAAAAAACAAGTATCTCAGATCTTTCCTTTTAAAACCAAACCAAACCATAAAATTAGTGCCTGGCCTGGAGCAGTGGCTCAAGCCTGTAGTGGCTCGAGTGCACCATGACTGCCTGTGAATAGCCACTGCACTCCAGCTGGGGCAACATAGTGAGACCCCATCTCCAAAAATAAATAAGTAAATAAATAAAAATTAAAAGAAAAAAATCAGTGCTTGGCTCGCTGACTTAGTACAAATGTGTTAGTTTTACAGGTATTGGGCTTTCAGCAATTCTGTTGGTTTATTTAAATCCTCAGATTCTTCATCCGCCTAATGGGCACAACAATTCTTACCATATAATGTTGTTGTGGGGATTGAATGGAACAATAAGTTAAACCCCTCTGGTATGAAAATGTTCCCATTAAATGTTAACGGAATACTATCGGCTGTCACCATCTCTGATCCTCACTTAATCTCATTTGCCAAAAGTGAATAAAATTAAAAATATCTTCTTGTTATTTGATGTCTATTTGATAGAGTTTTGACGAGAACTTAATGACCCCAGAGGCAAACACACTTGGCAAATACAGAGCAGTATTGCAGGAATCTCAGGTGATCAATTATTTTGGCTGGGTTCAAGGTAATTTCATTATACATCTGGAGTTCACTTTCTCCAGATTGATTAAAAAAATGTGTCCTGGACTAAGTGAGAAAATAAGAAGGAAGCCATCTGTATTTTGGCAACTCTTTAAACCTTTAGTGCTCACATTAAAGCTGACCACCAGAATGAGTCCCCTAATCCTCTAGCACTGGGCTGGCAATTTTCTCCTGCAAAGGGCCAGTTAGTAAATATCACAGGCTTGCAGGCCATATGGTCTCCGTTGCAACTAATCAACTCTCTCTTCGTAGTGCAAAAGCTGCTATAGGCAATACACAAACCAGACTGTGTTCCTATAAAACTTTACTCACGAAATCAGGCGGTGGACTGGTTTGTCCTGTGGGCCACGGTCTGTGGACACCAGTTCTACAATACTGAAATGGTAATGTTCTGCTAGTATTGAAATGCCTTTGAGCAAATGCAGGAAGTGCTGGATCCCTTCCTCCCCTCCCCCCAGAGAGGAAGACCTCTGAAGAAGGACCTAGTTAGCAAACTATCTAAATCATTTCAGTAGTATAGATAAATGGGCAGATGAAATAACTTAGACTACAAAAAGTCTGGTTTGAGTTTTCGGTTTGTCCACTTATGGTAATCATGTTAACTGGATTGTCCTCTCAGACCATCTTCCCAGAGTTTTGCAGATGACTCCCTGAGCCTAAGCTTGGGGTGGGCAAAACACCATCCTCAGCCTGTTCCACTTTCACCAAAAGAGCACACTTCAGGAAGTTCGAGAAGGTCTAGAAAAAAGCAACGGGAGTGATTAAAGCTTTCAAAAATCAGACTTGTGAAGAGTGTTCACAGTCATTATGGTTATTCAGCATGAACAATAGAAAATCAAGTCTTGAAGCCTGATGAGTTGTTACATAGGTCTAATGTCTTCTGAGATCCCAAAGAATGTCCATCCCACCACCCTCACCTTCTTCTGTTCCTCCTTTTTTGCTAACCCACTTCTAGAAGAGGATCTACTGAACTCAGTGTGATAGGCGCAGTTCAAGGGACCATAAGAAACAGCCAAAGAAACAATCACGAGAATTAACAGACAACCCACAGAATGGGAAAAAATTTTCGCATACTACACATCAGATAAAGGACTGATAACTAGAATCTATTTAGAACTCAGCAAAATCAGTAAGAAAAAATCAAACAACCCT
>CM052438.1:5797450-5816373 GCA_028533085.1 Varecia variegata
GTAAGGCTGATCTGCTAGCAATAAATTCTCTCAGTTTTTGTTTACATAAGAATGTCTTCATTTTTACTTTATTTTTGAAGGATATACTCCCAGGATGTGTGTGTTGCTATGTATAAGGTTGTCTTGCATTTCTCTGAGGCTCTATTTATTTTCCTTCATTCTTTTTTTCTCTCTTTCCTTCAGATTGTATAATATGTATTGACCTATCTTTAAGTTCACAAATTATTTCTTCAGGCAATTCAAATATACTTTTGAGCCTCTGTAGTGAATTTTTCATTTTAGTTAGTGTAGTTTTTAATTCCAGAATTTCCATTTAGTTCTGTTTTTTAATAATTTCTATCTCTTGATTGGTATTCTTTATTTGATGAGACATTGTCATCATACCTTCCTTTACTTCTTTAATCATGGTTTCCTTTAGTTCTTTGACCATATTAATAATGACTACTTTAAAGCCTTTGTCTATTAAATCTGACATCTACTCTGCTTCTGTTTCCTGCTTATTTTTTTCTGTATATAGGTCATACTCTTATGTTCCTTTGCATGTTCCATAATTTTTATTGGAAACTGGACATTTTAGATAACATAGCAACTCTAGATCCTAGCTCCCAACTCCTGGGGCTTATTATTGTTACTTGTTTATTTGTTTAGTGAGTGATTGCATTATTTTAGTGAAGTCTATTTCCCCTGCAGTGAGTTAAATTACAAATATTGATAAAGAGTCATGTCTGGGATAGATTTTTAGTAAGATTGTGTGAGTAAAATGCTTAGCACACGCTCCCACCTATGTATGTGGAAACGTGGTGCATCTGTGCTTGTATGTGCATAGCCTGTGTCTGAAAAGAGAACCAAGAAGCTAGTAAAGTAGCTGTGTCTGGGAAGGAGAGCTGAGAACTGGTGAGCTATTATGAAAAAATGCTCACCTTTCCTTATACCCACTTTTTTACATATGTTTTGTTTTGCCATGTATATACAATTCTTCATAAATATACAAGGGAAGAACAACTGAGGTTTTTTTTTCCATTAGAGAAAGAATCTTAGCAATATCCTCATATTAAATTCATGAATATATAATTTAAATAGAAATTAAATTACTTTATTTATGAATGCTGCTTTGACTAGGGATTTATGATTACTAAACATGAATATATCAAATTTGCTTGATATTTTTCAAAAGCAAACTAATCTCTGACTACTATTTCTTCTAGTGAAATCATTAATAACATAAAGCGTAACAAAAATGTCTAACTTTCAGAACCGAAATGTTAATCTAGAGGAAATGCGCATATTTGTTCATTGTTTCCTTCCCTGCTCTATTGTTAGCCTTCGGGATGGTTATCAACACTGCCCTTGTGCTCACTTCCACACCACTATGGTTTCCCCTTACAGGGCCTCTTCTTGCCCAGTGAGCGTCCAAGATCGTTGACAGGTGCGTTTATTTCTGGCTAACTGCAGGCAGCCAAGGAGACTGTGAACTCCTTCTCAGACTTCATTGTCTGAGTGCCTTTCCCCAAAAGGAGTTTGTGCCTGCTCCCTTTAGAGTTTGACTCCTCTCTGATCAGGTTCACTACAGCAAGATTAACCTGTCATTAAAAAATATAATTGTACTTCAGATTCTTCCTGTTTCTTAAATGGATGCTGAACTGAGCTCCAAACCCCCCTGCCAGAAAGCTGCTGAAAAGCCCTTGGCAACAGAAAGCTGATTATTTGCAAAAGTGGGATTCCTAATTGGAAAATGTGATGGAATGAACATAGTGAGTCCCCAGTAATCTCCTTCTAAAATGATAATGTGTTCCACTTAATGAATATTAATGTGTCATATTCATGAGCCTGGAGAATTTGAACCTGTGAGATAAGAATTTGTTTTACCTCAGAACCAACAGGCTCACTCATTCACACGTTCCTCATTCACACAGACAGGCCCGCCATTCTTGAAGGGACACCTCTAGCAGGCAGCGATTAGCATGTACGCAGACCTCTTAATTAGTTGTGAATTTTTTTATGATTTTTTTCTGTTCCTGGGAGTAATTATGCATACTTTTTATACTCTTTACTCTATTCTCTTATAAATTCCTAATAGCAAATAGCCATGTATTTTACTTATTCTTTAATTTCCTGCCCACAGGGAATGTGCAACACAGGAGAGAGACCTGGTCATCATTTAGAAGGACTGATTGTGCTATTCAGAAACACAAAGGAATCTATAAATCCAAATGTGTGTTGTGTGTGTCAAGACTTTTACCTGAGGCTCTACACTTATTCCAATAATATAATTACTACTTGAAATATATTTGGAACTCTTTGTTTCAGACTGGGTCAATTTTCCCAGGGAAAAGGGAAGTGAGAAACGGTACAATGATTAGCTTAGTAGAGCCAAACGGTGATTCATTTCCTTAAGACACAGTTTTTGTATAGTAATCAGGACTAAACCCCATGAGGACCCTGGCATAATTAAGGCCTGTCTTTGAGATGATTCCACTTTGCAAGGCGTGGGACTTTTTAAGGGACATTCCAGTTACAATGGAAGACCTGTACACACGGAATTTATTTTACAATCAGTTGAGCACACCTAAATGAATACTTGTTAGGTATAAAAATATGTGACAAGAAAGAAATACATTTTGTGGCAGAGAAAAATTAAAGTTTGCCCTGCCATGTTCTAAAGAGAATGGAGTCAGATAGTGTGGGGATTTTTTGTTTTGTTTTGAGCTCAAAGCCAACTTTTGTGCAATGGCCTTTTCCCCCCTCAGGGCTGATTGTTGGCTCTGTGTAAGGAATGAGAAGCACCGTGGAGACGAGAAGTTTCTGAAGGACGGAGGAAGCTTGAGGCTGCCTAATGACAGAAGGTCCCCAGGCAGGAGAGATCCCGAGACAGGTAGGAGAGGAAATTGAGAAAGAACAGGCCAGCTGGAGGGGTGATATTTTTAAAAGTAAAATGCTGGGTGTTAGGTATTATAAAAAATCTATGCTATGTCCCTTATGAGATCCTCCGTGAAAACTTAGTTTCATTTTGTGTAAATGAGGGTAGGCGCTGAGGGCTGTTCTGCAGACTGTGCCTGAAGACCACAAGGACGGCCCCCAGGAGCAGGGATGTTCTGTTCCTGTGCTGAGCCCAGGGCAGTGTGTGACCAGATGGGTCCTTTACCTCCCATTCTTCCTCCAATTTCCAGCACCCTCCCCTGAAGCCCCTCCTACCTTGTCACCCGCCACATGAATCACTTCCTTTTCCACCAGTGCTGATGTGTTAACTTGGGGAAATCTCAGCGCGGTAATCCCTAGCCAAATCCTAAGAAACACCAGGACTGGCAAAACTGCAACTGATACGGTAAGTTTCATAGCAAATATGGGATTATGGGGAAAACAATAAAAGTGGCATTGAATGCATGTACGAGTGTCAAAAATTAATAAAAATTGTAGAAAGTATCCATTCGCCAAAACAAAGTAAATTTCTCATGATCGGGCAGGGGCTCAGGTGAGGAAATGTGCGCCTGCATCCCGAGTGTTTAGCTAGTCAGGGGACGAAGCTGCTGGACATTGAGGGGCCGAGGCAGACCACAACATTTCAAACTGGTCTTCATGTGTCTGAAATTAAACACCTTTGTAACTTCCGTTGTCTCTTGTTTCATTCTTTCCTTGAATTGAGCAGCAGCATGGGTTACTGGTAAGTGCCCAGGTACTGGAGTTTGAAGGCGGTTTGAAGCTCAGGTCTACAAGGTACAACTCCTGCGACCAAGGGCAGGATTGCATAACCTCTGCGTGCCCCATCGGTAAATGCAGACTAAAAACTTCCTTACCTGACTGAGTCATCCTGAGGATCCCGTAAATTGATGTAAGTGAAGGGCTTAGCCCAGTCGCTGGCACATAGGAAGTGCAGTGTGTGCATTTGTTCTCCTCACTTCATTTTTAAAAGACAGACAGGTGTTTGTGCCACCACTGGCCTTTCACAAATTATCTCACTGGTTAACAGTTATTTTGGGAGCCTGATGTCCTTTCGCTGACAAAGAGGATGGTGTGAAAACTCTGTCTTGGCACTACTTGAGTCCTGGCCCGGTGACTTCGAACACACAAAGCCCTCCTGTCTAGTTACATGGGCATCAAAGGAATGCCAGCTGCTGAGACTAGGACTGGTGAGTTCTGGGTTTTGATTCTTATATTTAACTCTCTTATAATTACTCATCCATATACTTTATAGTGCCCTCTCTGGAAACTGAGAACAGGACCTGAGATTCTAGTAGAAAAGATTTCTAGCACTTGGAACAGGACCAGGCTGAAATTAACATGGCCCAAGGAAATCAACAATAATGCAAATGATGATAATCTGTGCAATAATACATAGCCTTTATTTTTTTCTACTTTTAGTATAATAAATAACAATGAAGTTGGTAGAGAAGAATGAAAAAGATAACACACAGAACTATCCATATTTTTCATCTTTTTGGGAGGAGAAATCTAAAAGGAGAAAGGAAATGAAATAAGACACATGCGCACATACTACATGGAAATGACAATGAAATTAATTTAGGAAAGCATTAATGATTTTTCTTACAGTTTTATATGTTTAAAAATATATTTTCTTTATGCATATACCCACAAGTATAGTTTTTACCAACAGCACAAAACATGAATTTAGCAGACATAATATTTATAGTGCGGATTTTTATTCTCATTTTCACATATTCTCTTTCTGCACCTCAGCCAATAAAATCCCCTGCCTCATATGCTCCCACAATGTCTGTTAAAAACACAGTGGGAATGAGTTCATATATTTGCCCATGATTATAATGTGATAATCATATGTAGAGTTTTTGCCGTTGTTCTTTTATAACAATAGATCATTTTGTACTTACTTTTCTGCATCTTTACTATTAATACCTCAAATAATATATAGAAAAAAATACCAGCTAACTGGACTAACTCCAATTCATAGGATTCTTAAATGCTACAAATAATTGAATTGTTGGTTGTACAATAACCAACCATTTCCCTATACATAAGTGTTCATTTAGTTTACAGAGTTTTCCATTTTTATCCTTTTCCTGCATTGTTCCCAACAATGGCTATCCCTGATAGTTTTTGTTTTGTCTTATCCTTGTAAAGTGAGCTTTTTGCTTAAATTTCTATTTTCTTGGCTACCAATGAGTTTGCACATCTTTTCACAAATTTATTGGCTTTTGGGGTGTGCTGTTTGGTTAAATTGTTATGAATATTCATGAGTTGTTTAACTCTTTTGTCCCATTTCTGGGGGGTTTTAACTTTGCCCCCCAAATCTAATACTTGTCTATTTGCTTTATGATATGCTTTATCATTCAAAATTATCAATTTTTACATAGTTGCTATGATCTGAATGCTTATGTACCTCTAAAATTTATATGTTAAAATCTAATCCCGAATGTGTTGGTGTTAAGAGACGGAACATTTGGGAGGTAACTAGGTCATGACGGTGGAACCCTTGTGAATGAGATTAGTGCCCTTAAAAAAGAGGCCTGAAGGAGCTTGTTTTCCCCTTCCACCACGAAAGGGTGCATCGAGAAGGTGCCCTCCAAGAGGAAGGAGCCCACAAGCCCTCACCAGACACAATCTGCAGGCACCTTGATCTTGGACTTCCCAGCCTTCAGAATTGTAAGCGATACATTTCTGTTATTTATAAATTATCCAGTCCAAGGTATTTTGTTATAGCAGCCCAAATGGACTAAGACAGTAATTAAATGTATCTGTCCTTTCTTTTATAGCTTTGGAGTTTCTAGTCTGGATCAGAAGGCTTTTCCTACCCTTAGATTATACTTACCATCTTTAAGATAGTCTCTAAATGTTTATTGCTTAATTTTTTGAATATTTAAATCTTCAGTCTATTTGGAAAATATTTTCATATATTGTGTAAAATTGAGGTCTAATTTTTTTTCCAGATGGGTAGCCACTGCTCCAACACCATTTATTGAAAAGCGTATTCTTTTCCAGCTGACTTAAAACACCAACCAAATTTTCGTATGGACCAGGATGTATTTCTAGATTTTCTATTCTGTTCTTTTGATCTTGTTATCTTTTCTGACTAATAACATATTGATTTGATTACAGTGGTTTTATAATAGAATAGTCTGACACTGGCATGCCCAGTGCCTGCTCTCCATTCTTCCTATTTTTAAAAAAATTTTTAGGGGGCTATTATCAAAAAGTTATTTTTTTTCCATGTAAAATTTAAGAGCCATTTTATATAATCATTAAAATGATTCTCTTAGATTTTAACTGATCTGTTACCATATTTATTAATTTTAAAATATTTTATATTTTGTGATCTTAAACCTTCTATATAAAGGAATGGCATGCCTTTCCATTTGCCTCTAAAGTCTTTCATATCTTCCAAAAGATTATATAACTTAATCATCTATGTCAAATGCTATTTCTATATATTTATTTCTAAGTCTTTTCTAATTTATCTTTGCTATTGTGACTGGAATATTTTCTTCTCATTTCTGTGTACAGGTGATTATTCCTAACTTATAAATCCTATTATAAATATTTTTTCCAGCCTTTTAGAGTTTTTGAGCAAGAAATGTGATCTTATAAAATACTTTTAGCTCTTCTTTTCCAATATTTTGTACTTGAGTTTTTGCATTTGCTAAAACTTCCAAGTTAATGTTAAATTATAATGGTGATTGAGGGTATCCCTTTCTGACTTTTTAATTTAGACTTAAATATTACTCATCTAGGGTAATATTTTCTGCTATGTTTGGTACTTTGATTATATTTTTATTTGTCCCTCCCTTTTTTACTTAACATTTTATTTAAAAGAATGCTAAATGTGACATCACTTCAGCATTGATTTACTTGCACATGTCTTATTGTTTCTAATTTTCTTGATATAATGTATTATGTGGATAAATTTCTTGATATCAACTACCCTGGTTTTCCTAGAATAAACCTTACTTGGTTGTAATGTATTATTCCTTTTCCTAACATCATAGGATCAATTTTCTAATATTCCATTTGAACTGAGATTGTAAAATATCTTTTCTTTTCTCTAGCATCTGTATTATGTTTTGGTATTAAACTGTAAATATAAATGAATTGGATAAATGTCCATCTTTTTATCTATGGCAGGTTTAAATAACAGTAGAATTACCTATTCTTTAGAGATTGGATAAACTCAGCTGGAAACCCACCTAATCATAGTGCCTTTTGTTATCCCTTCAATGAAAATTACCCTATTCAAATTTCACACTTCTTATTGGGTCAATTTTGGTAATTGATATGTTGCTGGGAAATCATCTATTTTGCTCAGGTTTTCAAATTTATTGCCAGAGTTTCATGCTTGATGAGATGTGAATGGAAAATGTAGAAAACTATAATTCTATCCATAATGTTACTTAATGTAAATAGGTAAAATTGGATATGTACATGGTCATGAATTGGATAATATGAATGAAAAAGTGATTGAATTTGGGGATAGATTATTGTTTTTTCCACGGGTGTCTGCTATTTTAATATGATATCAGCAATATTATTTAAAAAAGACAAAGAATTGTACTATAGTGATTAAGAAAAGAGGTTCTGAATTTGGGCAGACATGGATTTGAAAAATGGGTCTGCGAGGTGTTCACTGTATGAAGCCGGCCGTTTACTGGAAGTCTTCTAACCTCAGTTTTCATATTTGTAAAATGGGGATAATAGTGGTGGCTTCCTCGTAGGGCTGATGTGAGCACCAAATGATGTAATGCAGAAGCTCGGCATAATGTCTGATACATTATTAACCCTGACTTATTGTTAGCTGTTGTCGTCAAAAAAGCAGACTGCAGAGAACCTGATGGCTGCAGTTTGACTTTCATCACAATTGATACTATTTATGATTCCATTTAGCCTTCCCAGCCTTAAGGGAAGAGACAGCCAAAATGAATAGTCTGTGGTATAGCCGCTTTGTTATTATTAAACGTGCAGGCCCTGGCAAGTCAAGAGTTCAGTCTAATTCAAGTTGATATGCAGATGGCAGAAAGACCTCCAGGCAGAGGTATAAGAGAGACCAAGAGTAAGATGAAAATGAAGAATAATGGGCTGAGAGGGAAAAAGCTAGAGGAATTTAGGAAGAGGCAGCAGAGTGTCATTGATGGGATGCAAACCATTTTAGGCTGTCAGGGTTTAAATTCTGTTTCCACCACTGGGTCTTTGAGACTTAGTGTTTTCACCTTTAAAATGGAGCTAATAATTACCCTTGCCTCATAAAGTTACCTTGAGATTTAAAGCAGATGAGGCATAAAAAGTGATTGATACATGGTAGACAACTCAATAAATTTCATACTAAGAGGTGGTCAAAGTAATGCAAATAAATAAAGACTCTCAGATAAATCACGGGGTGGTGGAATTTAAATTTCAGGACGGACTCATAAACGACACTGAAGTCAACAGGAGAGAGGAAGGAACAGGAATTCCTAAGTGGCCTGATTCCTAAATGAGAAAGAGAACAGAGAAAACTGTATACCATCATTTCTACAACCCCCTTCTTAAACTTATAACTGGATTTGGAAGAAGTCCATGTTGGTGAGGGATATGGTATTCAAACTCCAATTGGATTTTCTGAATGTTAAAAGTTGTGGCAATGTAGGCAATAGGAAGTGACGATCAGGGTGCAGGTGTGCATTTAGAAATGGCCCTTTAGCGGGGGCAGTAGAGCCTTGTCTGGGAGGATGGCAACTCCAACACAGTACAGTGGCGGAAAGCAGGGTTGGTAAAAAGAGATATTGGGAAAGACTAGATTGACAGGGACAAAAAGTGAGGCAAGATGATTGATATACATCATGAAGACTTTAAAGTTTGGGTTGGGACTTTTGCTATAGTTCTTTTATTTTGTAATTATTATTTGTTCTTGAAGTTGTTATTCTTTTGTTGTTGTCTTTTAAGCAAGTGTTTTGAAGATCCTTATAGGAGGAGAAAGGGAAAGTCTAAGGTGGTTCTAGAATAAGGTTTCTTCCTTTGGATGCAAGGAAAACAATTTCGACCAAACACTGAAGGAAATACTTAACCCAGTTAGTAAAGAACTTGCTTCCCCCGTGACAGAGGGTATATAGAAAAAAGAGGCCTTGGACTAGCCAGGTAGGCAGGCGAGAGAAAAAGAAGGCAGGGAAGAGAAATAAACGTGGTCATAAATGCTGAAACCCTCTATATGCTTGTAATTTGACCACTTTGCTTGACACTTGTACCCTAATATTCCTCTTGCAGCTATAAAATAGTGTGAGCACAGTAACGGTGCAGCCGGGCGTGCTGTGTTGGAGCCGAGCCGGTGAGCAAAGAAAGAAAACCATCAGCCAAGGGCACGGGGAGAGCCCCGGTGCACTGTCTCGGGATCAGAAGCCCTGCTTGCTGGCATGGGAGGCAGGCAGACGTTAAAAGAACAACAAGGCCAACTGGTTCATCATCAGGGCTATGTTTTTAAAATAGACGATGTCTCAGAATTTCTAGTCAAAGAGAGGGCTATGTCAGGGGGATTGGAAGGGAATGGAGGAAGAAAGATTCAGCCTGGAAATGCAACTTAAAACAAGGAGATATCATTTATCAGCTACCAAATTGGCAAAGACTTAAAAAGAATTACGATGCCTAGTGCTCCCTAGGATAAATGGAGAATGGTGCTCTAATTTACGCATTACTTGTGGGAATATTCATCAGCACAGTCTTCCCTGGGCTCAAATTTGGCAGTGTGTACAGAAAGCCTTAACCGTGTGCAAACTTTCAAAGCCATTGTTTTAGTTAGGATTAGTTCAGTTGTATGTGATAGAAAACCAACTTCTAAAGTGACTCAAAACAAGATAACAGTGTATTTCTCCTTCTGTCTGGAGGTGGGCAGTGTAGGGTGGGGATGGTGCTTCACAGAAGGTGCCACAGACCCAGAAATCTTCCATCGTGTTGCTTGACGGGCTTGGGCAAAGGCTCCTTCTCACATCCTCGGTGGCTCCTTCAGCTCTGCTCATCCTATCCGCACTCTGCCCGAGGAAGACCCAAAGAAGACTTTACCTTTAAATGACACTTTTCAGAAGTCACACAACCAACATACTTCTAGTTCGATCTCAAGGCCTAGAGCTTCTGGCTGAAAAGGTAGCTGAAAACATGCTGCTTTTTTGTAGGCATCATGTGCTCAGCAAAAATTCAGTGATCGAAAACTAAAAGAAAAGCAGGGAACAGCTTCTAAGAACGACTCAGCAGTGGTCTCTGACCCATTCCACTTTTACAAATTTATTGAAGGAAGTAATTAGAAAATGGTTCGCAAATGGAGATGCACAGATGTTTATTGCTGCACTATTATAATATGGAAAAATTAAAAATCACCTAAGATCCCCCAGTAGGGAAGTGGCTCAATAAATTATATTAATAATACATGTAGGTGTAGGATACTCTGCAGCCCTTAACATGGCACATTAAAGTAAATATTCTGACATGGAAAAGTAACCGTGATGTATTACAGCAGTGCACAAAGTGGTATGGCTGCTATCATTGAGATTTGTAAGAAAAAGTAAAAATAAAGCAATACAAGTCAGAATAGATACACATTAAAATGTTAATCTCAATTGCTGATTGGTGGATTGGTTGGCAATTTTAATTTTTGTCTTTGTACTTCTTCATATTTTCTGAATTCCTCTCCAATGACTATAAAGGCATAATTAAAAATAATCACAAACCAGGATTCTATACCACATTTACCCTGCTAAAGATAATCCTCTCTTTGAACCCTTGCTATTTCTCAAGCTATGAGAGTATCTGCTGATTCTCCCACTTTTGACTGTTTCCACACCAATCCTTCCTAAATAAAATCAGCACGTTAATTTTCCTGTAAGAACGACTTTTATCATACTAATTCTCTGTTAAACCTTAACTGCTCTGCAATTGCTTTATATTAGATAAAATTTCCTTTCCTTGAACTTCCAAGTTCTCCACTTGTGTTCCAAACCTATGTTTCTTGTCTCATCATACCAATGACATCTGCCCTGACAATGTGCTATTTGCTGGCCCCAAACCCATCTAGTCCCTTTCTGCTTCTGTGTCTATACGCAAGCTGTTAACTATGTCAGGAATGCCTATCTTTTGCTATCTTTGAATATTAAAATCCATCTTCCATAATCTTTAAGGTCCTTCTCAGAGGCTATCTCCTTCCTGAAGCAATTCTAGTAGATGTGATCTCCACTAACGTTTTTAGGACCAATGGTTATTTTCTGTCTTATGGAAAAGCTGTTTTGGGTCTTGTCTTCTCCTTTTTGTTAGGATCTTGCAAATTCTCTGAAGCCCAGGCCTCCACCTTATTCATCTTTGTGAACCTCCATTATACCTATCACAGAACTTAAGTGCAATAGAAGCTCAGCCATTGTTCATGGAATTAAATTTAATTGAATGAAATTTACATACAGTGAAAAGAGAGAGATTCCTGCTACCCATGGGGAAAGAGGAGAGGGAGAACAGAAATGGCAAAGCAGTAAGGAGAGGATGTTTCCTGACAGTGAAAGAAATGAAGCAGAGGGAGATGAAATAAAAAGAGTTTCCAAGGAATAGAATATCACTGAACTTTAGTTTAATAAAAAACGTAAGATTCAGAGCAATTTTTTAAACGACAGAACCAAAGTCTGTAATCATTATGCATGAATCTCTCCCTAAAATTGACACTTGGCCTTGTCTTGAATATCTCCAATGACAAAAAAGCTCATTACCGCCCACGGTAGCTTATTTCTTTAGAGGACAGCTTTAATTGATAGAAATTTCTTTCTTTGTATTGAGACAAAATAAAGCTATTATCTTTGTTACATTCTTCTCTTTTCACTTCAAATCTCCCTTCTCTATGAGAGCCCTTCATACATCTGATCAAAGTCATCTTGTCCTCTCCACATCTTTCTACTCTTAAGCTAAGCTCCTTGATTTTACTGAATTATCCCTGATACCACATACCAGGAGACTCATAAAGAGCCTGTCTTTCCAACAGGTTAACATTATATCACTATTATTATCAGATACCCATTGCAGACACACATTGCCCATCTTCAACACACTATGCATGACATATAGTCACCAATAGCATATCACTACTTTGCCCATTCTCCCCCAAAAGACCTAAGAGTTTTTTAAAAATTTTATGAAATGTAAATTAAAGTACCCTTAATAAACAGATGTTGATAGCGACTGTTTCATCTAATTTTCAACACAAATCTCTAACTGTTCCCTTCCAACAAGATTGCCATCCCCAAACCACCTTCCTTGGAATTTATGAAAGCACCATCATGTTTATGCAAGAAGGAAAAAGTCCAGAATATGTGAGTGAATCTGCAGATGGGTGACAACGACCTCAGAGGCACAGACAGATGAAACCAGGCAAGGGGCAGAAAGGACAGTGCTCACCCAAATGGGTCAAGCCTTAGGTGGGCAATTTGAAACCCTATTTTATTTTCTTAATCTGTTATTCTCTCTCAACCAGGGGGTCAAGATGCTCTATCATCAGAAGTCTGGAAATTAGAAATGGGACATGGCTGAGCACACAACTCACTAGGGGAGAAAGACATCTTGAATTTTGTGATTTACCCTCAGGCCATAGATGAACTCTGAACTCTTGTCTATCTGTCTACGTAACCTGTTATCAAACATACAGGAAACCCTCAGCAGGTAAATGCATGAAGGAATGCAGGAATTGTACACAGCACACAGTTTATGAGACCATGTGAAGAATCTCTTCAGAGACAAGAAAAGTTATCTTTGTCACGGAGGAATGGTGGGTGTCACCTAGAGAGGAATAAAGGCCATCAGAGAAAGTTCCTACAAAGATCAGACACCCCATGAATGCCGTTTCCTTCTCTACCGGTTGAGTACAAATGTCCAACAAATAAACACTTTTAGAACTGAAGGGACACGAAGTATACAGTTTTATGAATAAGGAAAAATCTCAGCAGTCAAGTACCTTGTGTAAGATCATGACTCTAGTTAGCTGAAGAATTGGGATGAAACCCAGGGGTCTTGACTTCCAATTCAGCATTCTTTCTGCCACAAGAAGTAAGGGATTTTTTTCTTTCTTTTCTTTTTCTTCTTCGTCCTCCTCCTCCTCCTCCTTCTTCTTACAATTTCAAGCAAAATATAGTCACTAAGAAAAATCTTAAAGAGGCAGAAAAGTGAGCAAGAGGAATCAACATTACATCTCTGTTATACAGGAGCCAAGAAATGATGACTCAGACGTCCAGCCACCCAGTATGCTGCCTGCTGGGTAAGAACACCAACATCTTCAGTGGAATAAGAAACAAAACACAGATCACATTTTTTAAGTCTTTATTAGAACTCTGCAGGAGAACGAAGAGTTACAAATATGTATATCATTTTTATCTCAATAGTGGCTCTCTAATTTGAATGGTATTAATTTCATTGATTTAACACTGTCGAGTAATTAAGAGAAACGAAGGGATAATCCCAAGTCCTCAAAGGAACCGAGCAGCTACTCCTGAGAGGATCACGCCAGGCCCATTAACTGCTGTTTGGAACCCCTAGAAAAGACCCCACTGGGCCAGACTGTGTGGATTAGTTGGTATCTTTCTATTTCCTTAAAAACATTAGTGCAAGATACCATAAGCCTGTCTTGAGCTAGTGCTATTCTAAAGCAAAGTCCCTTGCCTCGTTTCCCGTGGTTTTATTTCCTGTGGATTGCAATCTTGTTCAGGACAGGGGCTGGGAGCCTCCTCCTCTCCTCAACCCACAACAACCCTGCAAAGTCAGTGCCAAAGCCAGGCGGGGATTTTGGAAGGGGACATGTTGTTAACATCTGTTGATGAATATGGTCTGCACTGATGTTTTGTGTTCTTTTTCCTTCTTCTTTGGGACTTTGCTATGCTGATTGAAAAAAAAAAAAAAACAACAACAAAGGAATCTCTTCCCTGTAATATCTTTGCAAAATGGAACTAATTAGATCATTTGGGAAGGTGGCATGTAGTTCAGAGAAACAGGCATCCTGAATTTCCTAGGACAATGCCAATTTCCAGTATATGTTCTTAATGTTTATATAAATCTATGACACATGCTGAAAATTTAATGTTCGGGGGTCTCAACTACATCTTACATGTTGTACAAAACATGTTTCTGTGCTTTTTGGTTTGAGAATATGAGTAGGCTACACACTAGCCTGCAAGTGCACTAGTGCTGCTTAAAAGCATGGTCCCCAGACTGGCAGCAGCAGCACAGGGGAGGATGCTAGAAATGCCAATTCTCCAACACCATCCCTGGAATCTGTGTTTTATCAGGCTCTCTAGGTGATATTTTTGCATGTTGTAAATTAAGAAGCTCTTCTCTAGGGTACAGATTCCATAATTACTAATTTTTGATCATGCAGATATGCAAACAAACCTCTGGACATAGCATGGGAGTCCCAGGAGCCGATATGACTCCAAAAATGCAATTCAGAATTTATAAGGTCTCTGAGATGGTAGTTGTAACTACTATCTATAGACTTTCTCAACAGTCCTGCTTCTTCAGAAAAGTGGTATTTATGAAGTCCTGCGATGACCTTTGTGGCCCATAAACCACTGTGACTGTATACAGTGCTGTGACTGCCTGGGTCCTGGCAGGAGGCGGTATTCCCTCGGTAAAGATCAATTACCAGCCTTCCCAGAAGGGATAATGGCCCTTGCAGTTCTGACTACCTGAGAAACAGATTTAAGACAATGGATCACTAGCAATGATAAAGCCCTGGCCAGTCACCTCAGTTTTTTCTCCCCAGAGGCATGAATTCTCAAGAGGCCTGTCCCTTGACAGGAGATGGAAATCTGTTTACATTGCAATTAACAAAAGGGATCCATGATGGGTCTTGCACCAAATATCCTCCTTGAATCATGAAGGCAAAGTTTTACCATGTAATTGGAACACAGAAGGGATTGCGATACATCAGATATGTCAGGTGGAATATTCCAAGATTAATAAGATGCTATACTATATACCAAGTGGATTATCAATTTTAAAAAAAAATGTACAACAAACCAATGAGGTAGGTATTTTTATTTCCATTTTACAGATGAAGAAACTGAGGCTCAAAAGAAATACAGTCATCTGAAATGGGCAAAGGATTCTCTGTTCCTTTGGTCTTTCCACAATACCACACAACTTCTCTGACATGGGGAGGGTTATGAGCCCAGGGAAGAGTCATTGTCTCAAAGTTACTAGCAGCATCAATGTATTCTAGGTATGAGCACAGCCTAAGAAAGGAAAAAAAAAAAGAGTAGAATAAATGCTCAAATGTCAGTCACTCAGGGAAGTTTGCCCTGGCCACTCTCTCTAAAATAAAAATGACCCCATCTTCCACTATTACCATACCTGCTTTGTTTTTTTCAAAAAGCCCTTACCATACCTTGATGTTATATTATACATTTGTTTGTCTATTTTTTATTTTTTGTCTCCCCCACTGGAACATAAGCTTCATGAGGGCAAAGACAATGTCTGTTTTGGTTTCATCTGTACATCAAGTACCTAGGACAATGTCTGGTGCATAGTAGGTACTCAATGAGAGACCCCATATGCAAACAGAGAAAGGCCTCACAATATAAAATGGTGGAACTTTTACCTACAACCTGCACTGACTGGTTCAGGAAAATCAACCCCTTATCTACAATAAATGACTCAGGGAGCCAGCCTGCTATAAATCAGACTTTCTGGAATCCAGATTGTTATTTCCAGTGAAAATCTAGGAAGCTAAACAAATTCTGTAACAATTGACCTCAAATGGCCAGGACTTGATTAATATCTGACAGCTTCCCTAACTTTTGTCCCCACTTCCAATTTAGGACCAACTGGAGAAAGCCAAATATATACCCCTAACCAATCACAGAGGTGCCCTGCTTCCAGTTAGCCTACGGTTTCCCCACACCAAGCCTCCAAGCGAGCATACCCAAAGCCTTTCTTTTTTTCCACCGCAAAGATTTCCACTTCTCTGTCTGCCTTCAAGTCTCTAGCAAAACACCAGGGACTCCCTTGCTACAGCAAGCTCAGAAAAAATAGCCTTTGCTTTCCCCATTTGGTTAGCCTTCATTTATTTACACATCAGTAATAGATGTTGAATAAACGAAGGAATAGATGTAACCTGAGTTGGGAAGACCAATCAGAGAAGCATATGAACTGTGTAAGAAGAGGAAATTTTAATGAAAAATACTGTTTGTATAGCAACCATGTTGTGTGTGTGCACAGACACGCATGTGCACTCACACACTCACATGTGTGCTTGCAAAGAGAAAACCAGAGAAGACAGAAGAGCAATGGGAAGGCATTTAGACAAGACTCACAAAATATTCCTGATGGACATTTTGAAGCACACAGACATCATTGCCATGTCAAAATCTTAGTGTTAGATTCTTGGAGAGAGGGTAATTACTATTATTTTTCTCCAAGAGAAATCTCACTAGTATGCCCTGAATGAGAGTACAAAAATCAGCAAGTGGTTAAGACCTACCTTCCTAGGTATAGCATTAGGGGTCAAAAACCCCAGTATCCCATTGGCCAAGATAAAGACCACTAAAGCCTCAAAGACAGCTAACTCAAGAATAATTAGCTCCTGAATATTACCAACCCCCATAAATACAGAAGCAACATTTATGATGAGGCAAAATTCTGGTGGTAAGAGTGGTGAAAATGTGTGCCCTGATTAGGCTGGCCAGAAATTGGTCCAAGAGTCCCAGGAGACTCAGAGAGCACCCTGCTCTAGTTCAGATCTACAGTTTAATTTAATTGAAAAGGAGGTTACCTAAAATGGATGTATTGCTACTGACGCCTTTTTTTTCACACCCTGTACTGTAAATTTTCCTTAGAGACTCATGTCACATCAAACTGTATTTTTCTGGCTGGTCCAGTTCACAGATGTTTGTGTATGGGCAATTTTATATGCATGTGTGCCAGCATCTGGAATGTATCTCAGTGTTGGGTCAGGCAGCACACAAGGGTATTCTTGACCTTTCTATGCATAATACGTGTGCCCTGGTCTTGACAGAATGTGATTAAGATGGAGAAATTAAAGGGCAAAAGTGAAATCCAGTTATTTTCAAAGCGACTGTAATATAACAGATCAATAACTTGCGGCTTGTTTTTACACCGATCTTTATTGTTTTTGACAGATCCTCCACTGCATTAAGCGATGTGTATTTCAGTGTTATCTAGGTACTCTCCCACAGGGGAGGTTTCGATGGGATTATTTCATACGGGGTTGAAGTGCAATGGTTCATTCTGGGTATGCTGAAAGGCAGGATTTGTAGCAATGTGTGAGTCCTGTGATTCTCTGGCGAGGCTGTGATGATGAATCGCTTGCCTGAAGGGCAGACACAAAATGCTATGAGATAAACCAAGGCCATTATCCAGGCATTCTTTGGTGTGTTTGGGTCATTTTGAACTGTAGATGCTGCTTTTTTGTCAAAGATAGGATGGAAAGAAGTCTCTTGTTGGTAAAATGCTGGAGCAATATGGATGTTGCATGATTTTATTCTAGAATTATGAGGCAGGGGGAAAAAAAAACCTCATGATATAATCTTATCACTTTCAGGCCCCTGGCAGAACTTCATTTAAACTACTATGAGAAAATACTTTGAATATGTACAGCATCATGCATTGTAATATTGTTATTAATAGATTTCTCCATCTTTTGCGAATTGTTTTAAAAGCAGACACTACAGAGCTGGCCACTGGAAGACCATTTTTATATCTCAGAACTATTAGAATCAATTTATTTTTCCTAACCATTTCCTCTATATCTTGTCTTGTTCTTCAATGACAGCAGAAAAGCAACATTCATGCTAGCTTGTATACTCTAACTTCAGAGTGTCCAGAGGCTCCAGTAATTTTGTATTAATCAAGGTAAGCTCATCTTCTTTGTTGCCTCAGATAAATCCCAAAATCTCAATGGCTTAAAATAGAATAGGTTAATTTCTTTCCACGAGCAAAGTTCAGTATGTGTCAGGTGACTTTCCTCCATTTTGGAGTGATGCCATTCTGAACCTGTGGTCCCCAAGATCGTCATGGCAGGGAGTAAGGACCAAAAGCATGAGGTAAGTGGCCATTGGGAGGTGCTTGGCTCTTTCACCTATGTACCATTGGCCAATCACATTGCCTCACTGGGAAATGGAGAGTAATGGTGGGATATTTGTTGGACATTTGATGAGCACTAATAGTTTTTACCACCTTGGTTCCTGCTTATAATCTTTCTTTTCTAGGAAAAATAATCTGGAATTTGCTGGTTTATAATTATTTTTTAATTATTTATTTCAAAATATTAGGGGGGTACACAGGTTTTTGTTACATGGATACCTTGTATAATGCTTAAGTTGAGGATTTTTGTGTGCCCATCACCAGAATAGTGTTCACTATACCCAATAGGTAAGTTTTTACCCCTCACTCCCTCCTACCCTCTCCCCTTCTTGGTTACTAATATTTTTTACATCTCTTTGTGCCTTTGTGTGCCCATAGTTTAGCTTCCAATTATTTGAAAGTATATGTCTTGTTTGTTTTTCCATTCCTGAAATACTTCACTTAGGATAATTGTCTCCAGTTCCCTCCATGTTGCTGCAAATGACATTATTCCATTCTTTTTTATGGCTGAGTACTACTCCATGATATATTAATATAAATACAACATTTTCTTTATCCACTCATGAATTACTTTCAACTTTTCCCCATTCAGCATGATGTTGGCTATGGGTTTGTCATAGATGGCTTTTATAATTTTCAGGTATGTTTCTTCTGAGCCTTGTTTGTTGACAGCTTTTATCAAGAAAGGCATCTACCCAAAAGAACAAAAGACATTCTATAAAAAAGACATCTGCACTCAAATGTTTATGGCAGCACAATTCACAGTTGCAAAGATGTGGAAACAACCCAAGTGCCCATCAATACATGAGTGGATTAATAAAATGTGGTATATGTATACCATGGAGTACTATTTAGCTATAAGAAACAATGGTGAT
>CM052438.1:5816873-5911292 GCA_028533085.1 Varecia variegata
CACCCTTTCCTCCTTCCTTCACTCATCTCGTCCTCCCCAACAGTAAGGCAAGAGAGAGGTTCTGGAACCATCAGTTTCATCACGAGAAATCAGTGCAAAAGTCCACATTCCATGAAGCAGGATCTGTGATCTTTTCTGTGCCTTGGCTTCCAATTCTGTTTGTGAGTGGTTGAGATAAATCCAGATTGATTTATCTTCATGCTCTTTCAATGAGACTGTTTGCCCTGTCAGGTCACTAACGGTGGACTTTGGAGACAGAAAATGCTGGCCATTAGCAATATCAACTTGAGGGATGTTTTCTAACTTCTTGGTGGCTCATTTTCCTCGACTGTAAGGATAAAAGTAGGACCTAGTTTATAATATTCTTGGGATGTGTGTGTAAACTCAGTGTTTGCATCTCGAAAGTGCCCCATAAGTGGCAATTTTTTGGTTGCTATTAATACATAATATTTTACATATTTGTGGGGTACATGTGGGTATTTGTTACCTGTATAAAATTGGCAATGATCACATCAGGGTATTTAGGGTGTCCATCACCTTGTGTATTTATCATTTCCATGAATTGGGAGCATTTTGAGTCCTCTCTTCTAGCTACTTTGAAATATACATTTCCTATGGTTAAGCCCTGTTTGAGACGTTGCCACACATTTTCAGGAATGGTCATAGGTGTTTGGAGAGTATGCTCAGCATTAATGAATTGTTTTATCACTGGTACCTAGTATAGTGTACCTAATAATTGCTCAGAAAATTACAGTTTAATAGAAGGAAAAATATCTCAGGGATCAAAACCACACACTTGGGATCTGAATTATTTAAGACATCAATTTAGCTACAGTAATAGAGAGAGATGCAAACCAACAGTGACATAAACAAGAATTAATTTCTCTGCCACATAGAGATCCAAAGAGATTATCTGGGCTAGAGAAATGTTCTACGATGATCAAGAATTCAGGCTGCCTCTACCTTGTTGGTCTTGCCCTGCAGCTTCTACTCATGGTCCTAGGGGGCTGCTCCAGCTTCCTCTATCAAATCTGCATTTTCGGATCAGGGGAAGTGGAGGAAAATCACATTGCACTTCCCTTTAAGGACATAGACTTGACGTTATATAATTTATTTCCTCTTGCAACCCATTCATACTGCCACTGTCACCCGCAAAGGTTGGCAAGTGTGCTTTTTCACTGGGCAGCTTCCATGCTAAAAGAAAGTCAGAATCCACGTTTTATCTGTCTGGCTGGCGATGTGCCATGGCAGTTTCCTGAGGGGTCCAAGATCTCACACCGAGCTGCATTGAGCTCCTGTATTCAGGGGAAAGCTCTGGTGTCTGAGGTACAAGAAAAACCACCAATGCTCAGCCCTTGCCCTCCAGGAAGAGATCCTAATTTATCTATTTCTGTTAATGGCACGATTTATCTTCCAATCGCCCGATTGATCTGCTTGGACTCTTCCCTCTCCCTCAACACAAAAATCTGATGAGCTGCTTTGTCTCCTCTAATGCCTTTTACACATCTCCTCTTTTCCACTCACACTACCACCCTAATTTAGGCCTAATTACATATCACCCAGACAATTGCAATTACATCCAAATTGGTCTCCCTTCCCCCGGTTTCTTCACTTTCCAATTCATTCTGCAAAGCAACTGCCGAGTTAATCTTCCCCGAACACAGCTCTGCTCATCGCTGCCCTGCTTAGAGCCCTTCGAGGACTCCCACTGCCTAGGTCACAAAGCTGAGCACTCTAGCAAGGTGTGGCTCTGGCTCCGGCCTACCTTTCTAGCTTTATTTGTCCTTCTTCCACATACCTCCTGTTCCACTAACTGCTCCATATTTCCCTATGTTCACTCTTCTGTAAAGAATATTTGCTATTCATGGAACACATTATCCGTTTTCTGTGGGATGAAACCATTTCCAGTCTTTAGAGCTTAGTACCAATGCAACCACTGGATTCTGCTTCCTGTAGGGAAAGTTTAGCCTCCTCCCACGAACTCACTTTGGAATTTATTCTAACTCTGTATTGAGAAAGGCCTTGTATGCATGTTTAATAAAACAAATAATACACGTACAGCTCAGTAGGTTCCCCCAAGGTGAATGCACCCACGTAACCAGCACACCAAGGAGGAAAGAAAGCTCTAGTAGCCCCCAGAGAAAGCCCCCTTGTGCCTCCCTCTGGTTACAACTCCTTTATGCCCACTCCAAGAGTAACCACCATCCTGACTTCCAAAGTCACAAATCAGTTTTTGATTTTATCTGAAATAAATCAAATCACACAGTCATTACTTTTTTCTGTCTATTGTCTTTCTGATTCAATATTGTATTCGTGAGAATCACTGACATTACTACACAGAGTTGTAGATCATTCACTCTTTGCTATATAGTACCCCATTGGGTGACTATTCCACAATCTATTTATTCCATTCTACTGTTGAAGGGTATTTGTGTAGTTTCCAGTTTGGAGCTATTACAAATAGTGCTGCTATGAACATTCTAGTTTGTATTTTTTTGGTGAACATGGGAATATATTTCGTAAGATAGAAAATACAAAGTCATGGGGCATGTTCTACTTTAGTTGATAATGCAAAACAGTTTTCCAAGGTAGTTTTATCAATCAACATTCCTGCCAGCAATAAACAAGAGTTTCAGTTGTGCCATATCCTTGTCAACACTTAGTATTTTCTGGATTTTTAATTTTAGCCATTTTAAAATGGGCATTTAGTGGTATCAAATCATAGTTTTAATTTGTAATTCTCTTAATGACTGATGAAGTGAACACCTATCCTCTTCCGTAAAGTGTTTGTTCACATATTTTGCCCATTTTTCTATTGAGGTTTCTATCTTTTTTAAAAATTCAATTATAGGGGTTTTTAAATGTTCTAGGTATGAGTCCTTTGTTGGTTAGATGCCTTCTAAAACTATTTAAGCTCAATAAGAGCAGGAAAATATTTCAACCATTCTATTTGCAGTGTTTGGCATAGTTCTCAACTTGTAGTTGGTCCTCAATAAACAGTCGTGAAATGAATGAATGATTTAATGACTACCTCATCGTGCACAGATATTAAAGCAAGGATTCTCTTTCATTCATTTTCTATTCCTCATCCAGAGTTGTGTCCACAGTGTTTCTTCAATAAATCTTTGTCAAATGAATGACTGAATAGCTTCCGGCAACCAGAAACATAGCATCGTGTGTGACCTTCTCCAGGGGAGAGCTCTCACGGCAGTGACACAGTGGAGAACAGGTACCCTGCTTCCCTCACGTTGCTAGGGTGAAGGCTTTCAAAATACCTTGTTTACACTTGAAACAAAAAAAAGGCTAGGTTTTTTTCAGCCCATGGATAACTCCAAAAGTAGGATTTTAAAAATGCAAAGTGCCCATATGCTCAGCTCGTACTGAGAAATGGTCTCATGAGTAATTAAAAACAGTTACAAAAGCAATGGAGTTGTAACAATTGAAATATCACACACATATGTGTGCACCGAATCAGAAAACCCCATAATACTCAGTCACTGAATATTTCTGCGACTGTGGGGTTTGTGACACCGAGTGAACATCCTTATTCAATGCTTACATCTGAGAGCTCAATCACACCTCAGAGATTTTGCCAGGTTTTCTAGCGCTCGCTTCTGTTTTTAAGCTGTGTGCTTTGCTTCAGTTGAAAGGCTTTAGGCTAGTGATTGTGGCTTTATGTGTTTTACTGCTGCTAGTGTTCAACAACCCAATAATACTAATGATATCAGTGTAGTTGGACTGTAGCATTTCTCTTTTCTTATGCAGGTGTATAAGTGATTAAAGGTTTTCTTTTTTTTTTTCTTCTTCTTCTTTGATTTTTCCACCACGGCATTTAAAATAGAAACATATAATGTATATGCTGATTTCTGAATTGGATGAATTTAATTCTTGCACCCCATTCTGCAGGTGATTTTCTAACCCAATTAAGACTTGGGAGACAGGGGCCACAGAACAGTGGTAAATGTCTGATTACAATGATGTCAAGAAAAAGTACAGTGGCCTTGCAGAACTGTGAGCTAGATATTATGGTGGAAAATCACAAACCTATATGCTATTAACAGAACAGAGGTTGCCAAGTTGTATGTGTGTGTGTGTGTGTGTGTGTGTTTCTGTAAGGGCCCAAAAACTTAACATTTCTGGCTTTCGGGACCATATAATCTTTGTTGCAACTACTCAACTCTGCTCTTTTACCATGTACAAAAATGGCCCTACACAATACATAAAACAATGAGTGTGCCTGTGTTCTGATAAAACATTATTTACAAAAATAGTAGCAAACCTGATTTGGCCTTTGGGCTATTGTTTTCTGACTCCTAATCTTGAAGAGCTGGGTTCTAGTTCTGTTACTAACTGGCCTATGGTCTTCACTTCTCCGTAACCTTATCTGTAAAATGGGCTTGATGATACCTGTGCTTCCTGCTCACAAGTAGTAAGGATGGCCTGAGATACGGTGAGAGGCCTTTATAAACTCATCAACTCTATAGTGCTGTGTACATGGTAGTCATTAAAACCATAAAATTTTAGAATGAGAAGTTCATTGTTATTTCCCAGCACCTTTGTTTGGGAAAGCCAAGATTCAGAGAGCTTAAGATATGTAC
Organism: Varecia variegata; assembly: GCA_028533085.1. Taxonomy (NCBI): domain Eukaryota; kingdom Metazoa; phylum Chordata; class Mammalia; order Primates; family Lemuridae; genus Varecia; species Varecia variegata. Next base: position 5,821,472 of record CM052438.1, read on the forward strand.
TAAAGGTCACACAGTTAGTTGAAAGCAGATTCAGAATTAAAATGCCACTGTAATGGGTAAACACAGCAATGACAAGAGAGAGTGGCTCATGTAGTTACCTGTCTAAATCATGCATTCTCCCATCCCTTCATTTGTAATATGGTGGTAAATATCAGCTATTTTCTCTTCTACTCAGAAGATGCCCTGAGAAGCAGTGAGCCTAGTTTTTTCCCCAGGGAAAACTACTTCCCTGGAGCTATCTGAATTTGGAGTTGTGATATGGGCCCAAGAGCGCATTTGTCTTCAATGTGTCTACTTTGTTCCCAAACCAGGCAGAGGTATGAGAGAAGGATTGCCCAAGTAGGTAATTGGCTCTTTGCTCCTAGATCTTCTTGGCCCTATGCAATTCAACACTTAAAAATTGAAGGCAAGGAAAGCCAGAGCAAGGGTGTCTATGGGAAATTATGCCCAGGATCCACACACCCTTCAAATTCAGGATTCATTCAAACTATTTGGTGAAGGTTGTCTGGCCTCAAGGGTATTTCAGATGGCACAAGCTCCAGTGGTCACCGAGCAAGCTTTGTTCTTAGATAACTACTACTGCAATGGACCAGACCATGCACCCACATCGCCGTGAGCCTCTTTTCTAGATTTCAGGATAGATTAGAGATGGCCTGCCCCTCTCCCATCACCACATGCCCACCTGTGAACAAACTGGGGAAATTTAGTCATTTCTAAGATGATACTGTATTAAATGAAGCACTGAGTTTTAGGCAACATGTTCTAAGTGGGCTGGGGAGTGGTGAGCAGTGAAGAGTAGGAATAAGGGAACCAGAGTCTAGTCTGGGCTCTGCCATTGAACAAACTTGGATCTTGTGCCTATCTCTTCCCATCCTTAGACCTCTCAGTCCCCAATTATGCAATAAAATGATCAGGCTAGATGATCTGTAAGGTCTTCCTCTAACAGTTTTTGTTCTTCTTCAACTCTATGATTCTGTTCTGTTGATGACACTTCTCTTGATTTACTCATGAACTATTTTTATTGAGCACTAATGTCTATAAAAACTTTTCCAAAAAGCTTAAGCTACTGATACTATTGAAATGCCTAAAATCCATTGGGTAGACAAAATAGGATATGATGAATATCCAGTGAAGGACAAAGAAGCAGGTTAAGCCAGAAATCATGTTAGCCTCGAATAGTCAGAGAATGTTCCTAGTTTTATCCAATGTAGAATTTGATCTTAGCATTAAGTGTCAAAGTAAGAAACAACTGAATTTTTAAAGGTTGGTAGAATTTGGATATGCTGAGAGAAAGGCAGGGTGGAAAGGTAAATACAAACAGATTTTACATTTAGGGAAAGTCCCATTAAAAGAGAATTAGAAGATAATTTTGGACAAATAATTTGGTATATGGTAAAGAATATCCTTGAGTACTAAAATAAGGAACTCGAACTTTTGTTCCCGAGTCAGTGACAGTTTAAATATTTTGGGATAGTTGAATTAATGATAAAATCCATGTTCTAAAATTATTTGACAGCAGTATATTGAATAGATTGGAAAGAAGTAAATTGCATAAAGAAGGAGTATTTGGGCAGCAATGGCGACTGTGCAGGTATGAGGTAATAAGATGCTGGTGGAGGGAAGAACAGACAGATGTAAGAAATATTACTGATGATAGTTGGCTATCTTTTAAGTCTGAAAGATATCAAGGAAGAGAATTATTTCAGAGTTTTGTGAGGACAATAACTCAATTGCCCTGCATATATTTTTCTTATTTTTTATAGGGGTAGACTGTTAGTGTATAATACTAGGTGTTAACGTTGTGTGACAAGGCATTTATTTTATACATAGGTGTCATCACAAAATATTACGCAGAAGAAAACGGTCCTGGTAGGATTTATTTCTCTATAAAGATTTGAGGACTATATTGATTTCTAATTTGAAACATGAGCTGAACTGCACCTATTTCTCAGGTTATTAATTTTGATATTATTTTTCCTACTTCTTTACCAATATCCCACTAATATCTTGTGACTCTCCTTCGTGATGTGATAACTTGGTCTTTATCATTTGTTCTGTTATTTTTTAAAAGATACAATCTTCAATGTATTTATGTTTTTACAATTCAATGGTTTTTGGTAGATTCACAGAGTCGTGTAAACCATCACCACAGTTACTTTTATTAATAGAGCATTTTCATCACTCCAAAAAGAAACCCCATATCAATTAGCAGTCACTTCCTCCTCTTGCCTCTAGCCCTAGGCAATCACTAATCTAATAATTCTCTCTCTTCTGATTTGCCTAGTCTGGATATTTCATACAAATAAAATCATCTAATATGTGGTATTTTGTGACTTGCTTCTTTCACATCAAGTAATGTTTTCAAGGTTTATTCATGTTGTAGCATGTATAGGGTCTTCATTTCTTTTTCTGGTCAAATAATACACATTATATCTCCATACATTTATTTCTTCACCCATCAGTTGACTGATATTTAGGTTTTTTCCCTTTTATGACTATTGTGAATAATGCTGCTATCAAAATTTGTGTGCAAATTTTGGTGTGTCCATATGTTTTCATTTTCTTGAGTAAATACTTAGGAGTAGAATTGTTGGGTCATATGGTAATTCCACATTTAACCTTTGAGGAACTGGCAGACTGTTTCCAAAGCAGATGCTACATTTTACATTCCCATCCACACTGTATGAGGGTTCCAATTCCTCCACACCCTCAACAAGACTTGTTATTACCTATCTTTTTGATTACAGCCAGTCCTAATGGGTGTAAATCGGTATCTCACTGTGGTTTTTATTGCATTGCCCTGATGGGAAGAAGGATAAGGGAGGGCACTTCGTGTTACCCACTGGATATCTAGGATCAGAAAGGTGAAATCCAGTGGCAAACTTTTGTGTCTCTGTTAACATTCTGGATTTCTCAAAAATCATTTAAAGTCTGGCTAGAATAACATGGACATCTTTCCAAGCCAAATCACAGCCTAGACACAAATGCTGGAATGTCCCTACGTATTTATCCTGGTGATCAGTGCAGCTTCCCAGATCCTGTTTTATTTGTTTTAACTCTACTAAAGGGCTTGTGGACTGGGGCTGGTCCAAACTCCCCCACTGCTTCCACCAAGGTGGAGGTAGACGCCACCACCTCACCCTCTGTAGGCCCCCCAGGCCTCCCTGAGTACGGGGGCAGCTGGGAACAGGTGGGAACCTGAGGAGGGTCTTTCAACATCATCATCTTACTGAACTGCAAACATCCCTTGCACCACCAAGGAGGAAAGCCTGTACATACGGGATTTCAGCCCATTTTCCTTTGCTTTTGCAAAAAAGGTGCAATTGTAAGACAGTGGGTTGATGTAGAGTCCCGTGTAGCAGCCACTGCTCTCCGCTATCCAGCTTGCACTGTGGCCAGGCGGCCACGCAGAAGATCAAACATTTTATCTTCAGAGTATCTGGATCAAACTCGTCCCAATTTGAAAGAATGTGCCCAAAGGGGTGTTAGAACGGATTTTTGATCCTTGTGCACCCATACAGAATGTAACGTAGGGGAAAAAGGAGAGGGGGAAGGAAACCTTGCCAGCTGGGGTCTGTTAGAGCTGGGTGTCCCCAGGTAACTACCTGGGCCATTTGGGTGAAATACCAGTCTAGGCATCTCCTTTCCAATTCATAGGAAATCGGGCTATGCATGACCCCTCAAACTTAAGAACCTCTCTCTTTTTTTCTTTTGAGCATCAGGACAATGCTATCTGTTTGTATAACAACCTGGTTGTTTGTGAAAGTAGTGTCACCTGCGACTGGGTGGCTGGCCATGATAAGGAAGGCACCTCCTAGACAGGGTTATCCTGTCAGAGTGTTTTCATGGAAAAGGCGAGCTGGCTTACCTAAACAGAGCAGTCCGAGTCACAGCACCAAAGATGTCAGGGTGGCAGTCTACCCTTGGTTCTTGGTGTGCTCTTAGCAGAAGAATGACCAGACACACCAAAGTGTCAAATCCAGACTGTTATCCTGGTCCTCTGACTCCTTGCTTGGAAACATCACCAGCAGGGCCAATATGATGGAGTAACCTCAGGCAGGAAGCAATTTCACACCAGCAAGCAGCTGTGTACTGTAAAACAAAACGGGCCAGTGGAGAGAGAGAGAGAGATAGACTCACTCACACTCACATTCACATTCTCACTCACACTCTTCACTGTCTCTCTCTCTCTTAATTCTTGGATTGTTTTCTTTTATCAGCCCAGACCAGGGGAGGGCTCTCAGGAGGTGTGAGATGTTATCAAATGATCAACAGTGTCCTCAAAATTCCATCTGCGTATATACAAGTTCCCTCTCTGAAAGGCCAACTGTGGGGGTTGTGAACCACAGTGCAGATTCAAGCTAATGGCATAATCATTACCCTTAGGTTACTTTGGGTCACTTTCTAAAGCCTATCCTGCCTAGGCTGGGGCATTCCCAGATTGATAAAGCATTTCCTCCCTCCCCAGGTGCAGCAGTTGGCTGGGATGGTATTAAGGGTGGGGCAACAACAAAACGGAGTGTCTGCCCTTACCCTTCTTCCCAGGTGGAACATTCGCTTCAGACAGCACCAAAGCAGGGCACTCTTGTCCCTAAAAAAGTTGGAGATCCTAACTGTCTACCTAACAGATATCCAGTTATCCCAGCACCATTTGCTGAAAAGATGATTCTTTCTTTCATTAAATCATCTTAATACCCTTGTCAAAAATCAATTGACTGTAAATGTGATTTGTTCTGTTTTTAATTTTTAACATAGAAATTTTTGGGAATCTAAGAAACTATTGGTGACAAAACTTGGTCACATATGACCAAGGGTCAACCGAGTCTCCCTAGAGCTACCAGTGTTTCAGAGCCCTGTGTCACACAGCTGGCCTCTAGTTAGCCCACCTCGTTACATCTTCCAGGTGTCTAATGAATCTTTGAAGAGTTAAAGTAGACAGGAGGTAATAATAATGACGATGAGAGGAACAGTAAGATTTGAGGACCTACCGTGCACTGTGGACTATTTTAAGCATACACTGTCTCATATAATCCTCACAACCACCTTGCCTATATTGGTACTACTGAAGAAAAAGAGAAATGAAAGAAAGTGATGCAGAGAAATTAAGAAACTTGTCACTAATCCAGGAAATGGTAAAAGGAGGCTTTAGAGCTAGATAATAGCTCTAGAGTTTGCCCTACCAATCTGTACTCTAGACTCCATTACACCGTCAAAAATTCACCAATTTCCCAAAGTAATTTATTTGGGGTTATTTTCTTACTGCTTCGTGGCCCTCAAATGAGTAGAAGTCTAGGTCTTGAGGTGAGTGGTTTCATATTAACCAGGGAGAAACCATGGAAGCTGATTAAAAAGCTAATATTCTGAGTTTTACTCTAGGGTTTCAAAGAAGAAACCATGATTCCTTTGCACAAGGTTCATTAAATCAATGAATGGAAGTGCCCACAACAGTGCTGTGTATGTGAAAACAAGATGTGTATACATAGTTGGGAAAAATCATGGCTTTCGGAGGCAAATAGTCATGAATGCCATGTGTGATATGGACTAGGATCTTAACCTCTATCAACTCTCATCTCTGCGATGCAAACAATAAAAGCATTCAGGACTGCTATGGGAATTTACTGATAATGTCACTGCCTGGCACAATGCCTACCACGTAGAACAAGTTCAATAAGTGCTATTTTTACTTTATTATGATGATGGCTATTTTCTCCAAATAAGAAATAGGTTCCAAAACATGGCTCAAGACATGTTTAACTCACAGATGGGTTGGCAAGCAGGAGTACTATTGTATACCTTTAGTAAAGTTAGAGAAAATATACTATACTACTTTCTGGAAGTTCAACCCTACTTCCCATCTGCCTTATCTCCTAACTTGAATGGTTGGGTGCCCACAGCCCTTTTGCATTAAATTTTACATTGATTTTTATGACCCCTTTATTGCATATAATATCTGAGTACTCCAACTTCTCAGTCCTTCTCTCTCACCCTCCCTGGTGTGGTATGAAATAAAGTTCATAGCAGCATTATAATAGACAGATCAGCTAGAATCCAAAAGTGGGGGTTACCAAGTAATTATCTGTAGAAGGCTCCAAAAATGTCTATTTTTTATGTCCATATATAAAAACTGCCTTAAATTTAGGGCAAGCCAAAGCATGTCCCAGCTTGTGTTCTCAGAGATCATGACTTCAAAATGCTGTTCTCTCTCATCTCCTCACTTAAAAAAGAAATAGCAAACAGAGTAACCAAGGTCTTGTTTGGGGCTTGGTCCTCAGGAAGGATGGAGTTCTTTCTTCTCTATTTTTTGGGGGGCGGGTGGCGAGAGAGGAGGGCAGGTGCTGTTCTCTGGAATGGGTGCCTGTCTTTACAGACCGCCTCCAGGACACACATCTGTGTCCTATTATGATCCAATCTTTGGCCCATCTGTTTTATTTATAATGCCTCTGGGGCCTTTTAAAGTTGACCCATAATATGAGCTCAGCTTAACATTAGGAAAAGGTATTTAACTCACCTTTGCTCCTGGAAATTGCTAAAACTATTCACTAATCTGTCTTTTATCCTCATGTACCTACCTCCTATCCACGTGACCATGTGTGCCGAGCAGGTACAATCCAGAGGCTGTTGGGGAAATTGGATCCACTGGGATGTAGGGGACCCGTCACCCTGGAAACCTGAGGACCAGTGAGTTCAGTATTTCTCAACCAGCGTGTGTCTATACCCAGTGAATCCCCAAATCAGTCTACAGACACAGACACTTGTCAAAATTCCTAAGAATGACCTTCTCCGTAATCCTCATGCCCACTGGCAGATACGGTGAGCTGCTGTCTCCTGCCACAGGCTAGCAGAGTAGTGAAATCAGATATGGAGCTTTGCCTACAGTCCCCCGCCCCATACGTGACGAGGATCCTGGGTGTTTGCTATTCCACTCCTGCCAGCCCCTGCCTCCCAGTGGGTACTTATGGCACTTTATCTCCAAACAAAATTAATTGGCCCAAAGTGCTGGTGCTAAGAGATGCAAGCACACAAGTAGTCCAACCCGGCAGGGGAATGGGGACCCCGTCTCTCCTCACGTACAGCTGCACTGAAGGGGTAGGTGACAGTGAGGCCTGCGGTTGGACTTGTGAAGTGCTCTGGGGCCCGGGTGATGGGTGCCTGGGGAGGCTGGAAGGATATCACGATTAAACGAACAGGCGGCACTAGATTGTATCGCAGGCCGTTTTTATTGTGCTATAAAATGGCTCATTTGGGGAGAAATGGGAGTTTAAACTTTTCTCCTGTGATCCGTTGTCCTATTGGTTTTTAACATAGTTCAGTTGCTCCCTCTCCCTCTTACCCCTATGCCATTACCCCACGTTTATTTACTCATTTATTTCTCTCTCTCTTTCTTTCTCTCTTTCTTCTAGCCTCAAATTTGAGCCTGTTAGTTCTGCCATTACTAATTGTATGATGTTCTGAACAGTTTATTAAACTCTCTGAGGCTCTTTTTTTTATCTCTGAAACTGAGATAGTACCAATCTAATATGGTCGTTGAGAGTTTTAAATGAAATATAGTATGTAAAAGACAGACTGGCATTGCTCCTAGGCTCCATATAGGTGCTCAGTTAATGGGAATTCTTTTCTGCTTCTTCCTTCCTAAAAGTCACACAGCAGATTATGAACGGGGATGTCTGTGGCCTGAAGCTTCAATCTTTATGGGAACAGAAATTAGGGTGACTCAGTGGTAATTGTCCACATGCTCAGATGCACCCACTGCCTTGCTAAAGACTTCCCTGGATGAGGAGGGGACAGTGAGGTGGAGGTGACAGAACAAGATCAGCTTCAGGAAAATGATATCTAGCAATATGAGGGGCTGAATTGCACCCCCACCCCGAATTCCTACATTGAAGTCCCAACCCCCAGTCCCTCAGCATGTGACTGTATTCGGAGATATGGTCTTCAAAGAGCTACTTAAGTTAAAATGAGGTCATTAGGGTGGGCCCTAATTTTGGTATCCTTATGAGAAGAGGAGATTAAGACAGACAAAACTACATGCAGGGAAGGCACAGAAAGAAGACAGCCTCAGAAAAAATAAAATAAAATAAAACAAATACACAATTGTGATAAATTGGGAGAGGCCCCTAGAATTGTAAGATCAATAAATTTCTGTTGTTTTAAGCCACCCAGCCTGTGGTTCTTCTTTATGGCGGCCCTAGGAAATGAATTCTACCAGGAATGTATGATCCATATTCCTTCAATTATAGAATTAATATCAGCCGTAGGGGGAGAAAGCAGAAATTTTTCGGTTATGAAGGGACTAGAGTCTAGAAACATGAAGGGAGATTTTTGGGGCAGAACATGCTTTTCACTGACAAGTGAATGATCTCACTGACTGTCCTGGTTACAAACTGTATTCTAGGCAGTGGAGACGAGGCACGCTTCGTCATGGAGCCCGGCAGGCTGGGGTCGGTCTCGCTGCTGCAGTGTCTCTCCAGCAGCTGCTGAGAATTATCTCAGCCTTTTAATCCTCTCATTTCAGACTTGTTTCAGGCAGATTATTCCTAAAAACCTCATGTAATTAATATCAATTATTTAGATTTGCTGCTTTAGTGAGTGTCAGATTTTTCAGTGCAGGACAAGATGTTATTACTATTATTACTGCTAATTGCTGAATCGAAGAGCCTATATGACAATTGGACTTAAAAATGGAAAAATCAAGGTTTAATTATTGCAAAAGTTTACGAACAGGAAAACTTGGAATTGGAATAACTGTTCTTTATCAAGGAGTTACCTTCTGGTGGTTCTCTGGGCCCTAAGGGCTGAAGGTTTGGAAATAAAGTGCCTGGGTTCGACCCCCCAGCTTGGCCCTACATCAGAAATGTGAATTTGGCCACCCCTTACTCTCTGTGTGCCTACCTTCCCCCATCTGTAAAAGCGGGGTGATATTAGGGTGCAATTCATGAGGTTTCTGTAAAGTTTAAATGAGTGAATATATGTAAACCTGCCAGGTGTGGTAGCTCACACCTGTAATCACAGCACTTTAGGAGGCTGAGGCAGGAGGATCTTGCTTGAGGCCAGGAGTTGGAGACCAGCCTAGGCAACATAATGAGATCCTGTCTCTACCAAAAAAAAAAAAAAAAATTAGTCAGGCTTGGTGGTGCCAGCATTTCCTCCCAACTACTTTGGAGGCTGAGCCAGGAGGAGCGCTTGAGCCCAGGAAGGCATTTGAGTTTGCAGTGAGCTATGATTGCACCATTGTACCACTCCAACCTTGGTAACAGAGGAGGGAGACCCTATCTCTGAAAAAAAAAAGGAAAATAAAAATACATGTAAACCCACCAGAATAAGGCTGGCAGTCTGGCACACAGTGATTTCCAGGTGCATGAGATATCTTGTTATTAATATTGTTAACATCACATTCTAGAAAGTATTCTAGAGTACTGTGTAGTATGGGGCAACTGTGTAGTATGGCAGATAAGGAGTCAGGTCAACTGAGATGTGAATTCCAGCTTTGTCACTCACAGGCCAAGTGACTCTGAGCAAATTACTTGAGTTCTTTGAGGCTTAGTTCTCTCACTTGTAGAAAGGGGATAATAGTCTGTCTACCTCACTGGAGTGCCAGGTGCATGATGAATATTAATTGCTCATATTTGAGTACTTATGACTTCCCAGGTACTGATAACTTTACTGCATCAAGTAAGTGGACATTCTCTTGAAATCTATGTTATAGGTACAATTATTATGTCCTTTTCCTAGACAAAGAAAATAAGGATTGGAGAAGGTGAGTGATTGGTTTGGGGGTGTCTGGGTGGGCCACGGCTCCTCAGTGGTAGTACCAGGCAGTCTGGTTCCCAAGCCCAAGTGCTGGGCTTTGTTACCTAAAGCACCTAGCACAGCATGGCTCTTACATAAAGTGATTTATAACAGTATTTTATTTTGGCTTCAAATTGAGAGCAAGTCACACACTTCCCCAAGCTGGCATCCTGCAGGAGAGACTCACCTCATATTTCAAGAGGAACAGTTGATGCAAATAAAATGTGGCACAGCCTGTCAGTATGCGTAGCACAGACTCTATCAATGCCAGTTACCCTACCTACTGCCCTGCACCTGGAATCCACCTCCAACTGACATTGAGGTACACACTTGCTATGTAATCTCCAGCCCTTATACCCAGGTACAAGTAGTCAGCAGGCTTCACACTAACTGACCCTGTTCCTGTACAGTATCAGTCCCCAACGTTTGTGGCACCAGGGACCAGTTTCATGGGAGACAATTCTTCCACAGATGGGGATTGGTAAGGGGGCGGGGGAGGTGGGGCTCAGGTGGTGATGCGCTGCACTGTTTTCCTCATTGGCCATGGATGGACTGGTACCGGGCCACAGCCTGGGGGTTGGGGACCACAGCTATAAAGGATTGTCCTACCTTCTCCCATTCCCATCAGGCCTGTCATCTGATCTCCAGATCTTGTGTCCTACTCCATGAAAACTGAAATTGACTTGTGCTTTTGCTAAAATCTCCGGCAACCGTTAGCTTGAATGAATGACACATTGCCCACTTATTTACATGCACACTAACCCCAGATTTTTAAGAAAGAACTTTAATAATAATAGCCAATTAAAAAAGGAAAAAAAAAAACCTCTAATGGCAGCCCATTTCCTCAGAGTGCCCTGTGCTACATGGACCTCCTGAGTGACGGTTTGTTCATTCTGGAATTGCGTTGCTCTCTGCTGCTGCAGTTACCCATTCCTACATGCAAGAAATACTTCTTGAGCTGATACCAGGTGTTAGAGGCTGTTCTGGGTTCTGGGAGTACAGCAGTGACAGAAACATTAAAAGATTCCTGTCCTTATAGAGCTAAGATTCCAGAGTAGGGAGAGAGACAGTGAACAAATGAATGGTTATATATATGAATGGTTTTATACACACACACACACACACACACACACACACACGTGTATACACACACACACACACACACACATCGAAAGTCTATAAGCACTTTGGAAAGGCAGCACGGTAGCGTGGTATAGTGGCTAAATGCAGATTTTGGAGACAGACTCTGATTTAATGCCAATTCTATCTTTTGCCAACTGTATGACTGTATGACCTTGGGCAAGTTATTAATCTCTCTGTGCCTCTGTTTTCTCATCTATAGAATAAGGGTGATAATAATATAATAATAGTATCTATCTCATAGTGTTGTTATGAAATTTAAATGAGTTAATATTGCAATGACACTTACAGGAATTGAATGTATTCTATATACAGGCTTGATAAATAAATGAGAAAAATAAAGCAGGGTAGGAAACAGTGAGTTTCAGAAGGCATGCTGTGCAGTTCGTAGTAGGAAAATCACCAAGGCGGTGATGTTTAGTGGTGGGAAAGCTGCGGGAGAAACGCTTCCTCAGCAGAGGGAACAGAAGAGCAAGACTCCAATGCGGAGACCCGCCAGATGCGTTTCAACACCAGCATGGACGTGGGTGTGAGAGAAAAGAAGGAATCAAAGACGGCTGCAAGGACTTTGGCCTATAGAAGGATAACTGAGATGAGGAGACTGGGGTGCAGCAGGTGCAGGGGTGGGGAAGGTGGGGAGCACGTGTTAAGTTTGAGGTTTGTCTTGAAAGTCTTAATGGAGACGTAGAAAGGTGGGCACAGGCGTTTGGAGTCCAAGAGCGTGGCTTACAGTGGAAATACAAATTCTGGAGTCATTGACATATAGATGACATCTGAGGTGTGAGACTGGGCGTACCAGTGAGCGTAGATAAGGAAGAGGAGCAAGAATGGAGCCCTGGATCGCCCCTAAATTAAGAGATGGGAGAAAAGAGAGAAACCAGCCAAGGCTGCTGAGAAGTTAATGAGAAAAAAAATCAAGAAAGCATAGTGTCCTGGAAACAAAGCAAAAAGGGGAAAAAAAGGGTTTGAATTGAAAGGGAATGGTCAACCATCCTAAATGCTGATGACAAGTGAAGTAAAATTGAGGCTGGGAGTTGGCCTTTGAATTTAATAATGTAGAGGCCGCTGGCAGCCTTGACAAGCCTGGTTTTGGCAGAGTGGCGGGGGCATGTGCCTCGCTAAATCCGAGACACTTACAAGATAATTGGAGGGAGGAACTAGGGAAAATGAGCATCAGCAACACTTGCAAATAATGTCACTGCTGTAGTGAGGGTGGGGGTACCTGGCACGAACGCTAACGGGTGGATGAACGCGACGGTGGAGGAGTTCTCTTACGGTTGTACAATCGTCTCCACCAAGTAGGAGTCAAGGATGTAAGCTGAGAGTAAAAGCTAGGGAGAAGATGTTGGAGTCCTGCAGAAAAGGGGAAAAGTAGGAAAACGTTCTGGAGAGGGAGAGAGTGAATGGCCCCAGGCTTTGGTGTCACATCGCTGGACATTAGTAAGAGCCCACTTGAAGCTGGTGACTATGTATTTAAAATGATACAGGCTGGGGTGATTGTGTGTTTCTGGTAAAGCAGGGGTCTACAGGCAGGATACAGGCGTGAAGTAGGCAGAGTTGGACTCAACTAAGGTTCTGGTTTTGCAAATTGTGTGTGACGAACGGACCATGAGGAAGGGAATGAAGAGGCTACAGGAGGAGTGATTGCAGCGAAAGACAGTGGGATTGAAACGGGGACGCAGGGAGGAGAGACAGTGAAAAGGAGTCATCAAGATTGCACTGGAGTCAGGGTCCCTGCAATAATCATCTGGGCAGAAAGGGAGTGGTGGTCCGGAGCGGAGTGCGTGGAACTACGACTGGGGAAGGGCCGTGGTTATTGGTGAGGACGACGGCTATGCGATGAGCCTGGCCGTGGGGACTGAGGTAGGGTGAAGGGCAAAATCAACAGGGAGAAAAGCCCCAGGAACTGAATGCTGAGTGTTGGAAAGGTAATCACGTATGTAGAGAGGCCACCAAGGAATAGGAGTTGAGCTGGAAAGAAGGACACAGCCAGGAAGGAAAAAATACGAGGCAGTGACACGGGAGTCAGGGGTGACTGAGACAAGCAGGGTGGTTCTTGATACAATCCGACGGCAAGAGACTCACAGCTGGAGGTTTTAGGGCGAGAAGGGAGGAGCAGAGGGAGGAAGGTCTGGGCGGGCAATGAATCCGGAGGAAGATGCGCCCCCACTGCCAGGCCCAGAGGTCAGAAGTGGTGGGAGACACACAGCTGCCCCTTGAGAGGGCTGTAGGCAAACCGCTCTCAGGGCAGACTCGGGTTTCGGTGAGAGTGAGACGTTGAAGGCAACACTCGGAGAGACATTGGAGAGTACAGTACGCTCAGCTGCCGGAGGGCTAGGGATGCTGGGGGTGAAGCGGAAGCGTTTGAGAAGCTGGGTGGAAGCAGGGAATAGAGGGAGGGGACATGCAGAGCCTTATGGGGACTGGAGCAAGGCAGGTGACAATGGCCTGTAATTTGGAAGTTTCCTGTGACATAAACAGGTATAAGGGCAACATGGAATTGATCCCAGTGGACTCAAGGTCTCAGTGTGAATTGGGGGTAGGCATGTTTGCGTGCTGGGAGTACTTCTAGATCTGTGTGGATGGAGGCCCGGAGCGGGGGAAGCACAGAATTAGTCCGTGAGCACCCAGGTCAGTCCTGATGACTGGTGGGGGGGGGTTGCTCAGTGTGCCGGGGTTCCCTCTGACAGCCATGAGAGGGACTGGGGAGGTTTGGGGAGCACGGGCATCACTCCCCGCATAAGAGTGCCCCTTAACACTCACGGTGGGCTCTGAATAAATCCATGCCAAGCTGCACTGACTGATGAAGCTGGGCACCCACTGACCTACCTGCTGGTGGTTTGGAGGCTGAAAGTTTTCACACTGTGGCTAAACAGACTTCACAGCCGGCCGTGTTGCATCGAGGGCCCTCTAGAGAGGAGACGTGCCACTGGCAATCCATCAAAACAGGCATCTATAGTACCAGGCACGTGCTTAAAAAGCCTCTTGGGCAGTGGCCACAAGAAAATAAAACCTCTTCTCACAGTGAAATGCCAGGCTTCGGGTTTTCACATGTGCCCCAGGGCCGGAATGGCACTGCTCTCCCCGCACTCCGGTTTCAGGAGACATGGCAATGCCTTTCATTGTTTGGTGGTTCTCCTTGTTAACTCTTCAGTGGTGATTCTCTCCGAGGGCAGCGAATGGCTGGCTCCAAGGAGGCTGCAGTGTCCTGTGTTTACTGTTGATGCTGCCTTGGGCCTGCGATTCCTGCTGCTCTGCAGCACAGAAGTCCACAGGTGGATGGGCAGGTAGATGACAGGTGGGAACATCATGCACGCTATGCTGTTGGGCTGGTGGAGAACACTGACAGGCAGGAAAGAAAGAAAATGACAGAGAATAAATTCCCCGGGGGACAATTAGCACACCTTGAAAACACACCCCAGGAAAGCAACAGCTCTGAGTTCTAAAGCCAATTCTCAATTAAGTCCTGAGATGGTTCCCACTAACAGTGATGAATTGGTTTATTCCCCATTGGTATCTGCAAAGTGCCTTCAAACACCCATGTCCCCATCTGTTTCTTTAACAAATTAACTTAAATCTAGAAAATTAGCAAAGAAACAGAGCAACTGGCCTATGACAAGCCACCAGAACGCATTCCTGGTGTAGCCTTCACAGCAGCCTCTGCAGGGCTAAGAGCTGAAGAATCAAAGGTATTTTCAAGGACAAAATTTGCTTTGAATTTTCACTTTTTTTTTTCAGTACATGAAATATGAGTGAAAGACCAGAAGTCCAGGAAAAATAAATTGACTGCATTGTTTTTCCTTGCGATACTCAAAAGGTAACCACTGAGATTCCAATAGGGTGCCGACCCAAAGCCAACTTTAAATTGAACAACGCAGTTTCAAATGGAAATTCTAAGGGAATAAACTCTGGCCAGTTTCTCCTTATCTTTTTAAAACTATGAGTGAGTGCAGATCGGGACTGTTGTGTTCTAGGTCTTACGAGCAGGGAGTCAGGCTGAGAGCCCAAGCCAAATAATGGGCATTGTTGGGGGGGTCCTTTGTCTTCTGTCTTCCAGAGAAGGGGAATTCTGTCCCTCTGACCCATAGGGGAGAGCTGTTGGCTTTGTTGGATCCTGCTAAGAGATACAATAAAATAAAAAAGGATAAATTAGGGTAGGATTTGCCAAAATAGAGCTCTTTGTGAGTTTGGCAAGAGAAGATTTTTTGCAGTGGCAGGAACTGAAGTCAGATGAGAGTGGATTGAAAAGTGTAGGAAAGGAAGAACTGGAGACAACATGCATCAAAACGACACTGGAGAAGTCTGACTGTTAAAAAGAGGAGAAATAAGGTAGTAGTTTGGATGGGAGAAGGGAAGGTTACACTGGGATACTGGGCTGGTCTGTATGCTGATGGGAGTCATCCAGGTGGCAGACGGGGAGAGAGTGATGGTGCAGGACAGAGGGGAGAACTTGAGGGAGAAAACCCTTGAAGAGGTGAGAGAAGCTCTTCAAAAGGAGCAGAAACAACAAAACAGGAAAGAAGACAGCGAGAGAGGGTTGGACTCAGCCACCCAGTTGCCTGCCTACTAAGACAGTGCAGAGCCACTGACACAGTGCGGTGGATATTCACACACACAGACATTCACTGCCGATCTGGACTTCCTGGGTGATTAATTCTGGGCATCCCTCATATTTGCAAACTTTCCATTTGTAACTCAAATTTTGATTTTTCAAAATAATGGAGGGTTGCAAAAAATTATGCCCTTTGTGATAAACGGTTTATTATAAACTCATCATTTCTTAGGGGAAAAAAAAGACTATGTTGCATTTTGCATTTTCTAAGAGAGCATCAGCAGAATAGGGCAGGGAGAATATTATCTCTAAAAGCTTATGCATCATCCTCTTAAAATGTTAATGTCCCACTTCCAGCTGAACAAATAAGCCTCTACAACTTGAATGCAACTAGTCCTAATGAATGTGAGAGCCAGGCTAGAAGAAAAAAAAAGAACCCGCTTTTGATTGCAGAAAGCATCTTTCACAAAGAAAAAAAAATTAAGTCATTATTTAAAAATTGCTCCATTAATGTGCCATGAACAAAGGAGAGTTAGCTTGAAAAGACCAAACAGCTTTTATTTGGGGGCACTTTCTTTTCAATGGGATTATAAACAAGATTCTCATGAAACTCTTCAAACCGACAGAACATGAGGATGAAATATTGAGCTGCTGTGGTCCACTCATTGTCTACCAGCGCCGGTTTTATTTTGCTTCCTGAATGCCTTTGCAGATTGTTTTCTTGTTGTTGTTGTTTTGTTGTTGTCAAGTAGGTAGAGATGGAGGGACATCTGGATGCTGTTTTCCTCTACAGTTTAGGAGACAAAGGAGAGTTAAAGCAACCGGGAGAGTGTTCCCCTAACCAGGCTAAGAGGGGCTTGAAGGAAAACACTTGGCACAGCAGAAAAGAAACCCATTCGAGCATCGTTGTTAGAAAGTGACTTGGAAGATGACCTAAATATGCAACTGGCAGTGAGAGTGAGTTTGCTTCTCTTTTCTGGACCAATCTATTTTCTGATTTTGATTAAAGTAGACATAGCAAATGTAAGGTTATTGCTGAAGCTATTTTACATTTTTAGAGGATGTACGTAATCACACCCACAAACACACACACACACACACACACACACACACATAAACATATGTACATAAATGTCACTGAGACGGATTCATTCCTGAAAAGACCTGTAGCCTGATTTTGAGACCTGTGGTTTGGAGAAGGCTGAGAAGAATTTTCCCGTTATTAATATGGAGCCAGGCCAACCTGAGGCCAATCATAATTTGTAGGTGCTCAGGTGGCTAAAAGGAACACACAATATTGTTGGGCTCAACCCCAGAGCCAAAGAAACATATACCCTTTACCCTTGGGGCGAAAAACTAGGTCTTAGGTTTAACGATATCCTCATCGCCTGCCCTCACATATCCACCAAGTCAGCTCTCCCATACAAATGCACACCGCTCTTTTTCTCTTATTCCTTCTGTATTATTCAGCATAATGTATTATTCACAAATTATTATTTTGGATCATTCCCTTTCTTAGTAAGCTCCCTCTACAAGTGTAAAGGAAACCGGTGATCTTCTGCCAATATTTCTTCAAGATTAGGAAATGTGATCACGGGATACACAGATGTACAATTCACCCAGGGCTGCGAAAGTCATGCGCTGGCAAAGAAACATCACACCTGAGAAACAAGACAGACCACGGTGTCCCCGATGCCAGCTCTTTTTTCACCAGCCAAGGACGACAAGCTTTCTAGTTACGGCCACACCATCATAACACGAGGAATGAACAGCCGAATTTAATCCCACTCATCATTAGCTCAATTAGAAAATAAATCTAAGAGAAATTAATTAGTTGTCCCAGCAAATCCTCTAAAGACTTACTCAAAAAAAACGTTAAAAAATAAATATATTTGTGGTGGTTCTAACCATCTCCTCTTCCTATTCCCTTTCTGCCCTGAACTGGTTACTGTTTTCAAATTTCCTGCTGGAATCGATGAGGTAGCTTGGAGCTCACAGTGGTCACAGTAAGGCAAGCTCGCCTCTGAGTGCTTGACTAATAAAAGATCTAAGGTTAAGTAAGAGACAGAAGCTGAAGGCAGAACACTCAACAGCAGGTAAATCAATTCCACTCAGGTATCTAAAGGAAGCGTGTGCCAGCTGGACCAGGTGAGTGGTGAGACTCACCTGCACACACACACACACACACACACACACACAGAGATCCACAGAGTCCATGCAGGGCTCAGTCCCACTCACTGCAGGACCCTAGAGAAAGAGGAACACAGGAAGTCCCAGGACAAGGGACTTCCCTTGGGAGAGACTGGATGCCAACAAGGCTGTAGCCTTCCCTTCAGCCACCCATATCCACAGACTTCACAACGCCTCCTCCTCCTTATCCAGGCAAAACACCTTGCCTCAATCACCTGCGTCTGAAACAAGAGTCAGGCTGGGATTACCTGTTCTCCTCTCTCTTTGTTTTATTAAAAAATATTTAATTGAGAGGACATTAGGCCCGAGGGAGCACCAATGCATTGGGTTCCTAGGTGAGTAAAGGAAAGCCCATTGTAAATAATAAAACGAAACTTAGGCTTAGCCCATCAGAAACCACCAACTAACCTCTAACTAGGGACTTTCCACTTTAACCGAAGACCGATCTTTGTCTTGCTTCTGTAAACACCTTGTAAAGGTTTCCTCTCTGTTCCCCACACTGCACCTCCCCATGGAGCATAGACCTGCCTGCGGTCTGGTCCTGCCCCATTCATTCACCTCTGAATGCTCAAAGAAACCCTTTAAAACTTTAGTGTGCCAAAGTTTATCTTTTAACAGTTTTACACAGCCATCCATTTTGATGGATACTTTCTTCAAAACCTAGGCATACCTTCTTTCGTCCTAGGCAGGAGATCCATGCCTACTTTTTCCCCAATCTTCCTCCCACACACCTACATCACTTTTCAGACTCTCGATGGCGCTCTTGGCTGAGTCAGCCTCTGGGAGACACTTCTGAGAGACCAGAGTGAAGGGAGCCAGGTGTTGTGGCCCCTGCTCTCTACCTGACAAAGCACCTTCAGTGGCAGCAGCCTCTTCTCCAACTCCTTTGGGGCTTCCGCTTCCTCCTGCAGAGCCCCCTGCTCTGTGCTCTTAGCTGTGTGTCTCTGGAACACACCTTCTCCCCTCCCCTCCAGCCAGGGCTGCCAGGTGCTACCTGCCTGTCACTAAATTTTGGTTTGCCTTGAGTCCCCTGTTGGCTTAGCAAAATTTCCATCACACATGTAACAAATTTCCTTCAGTATGTTTCCCTCAGATTTAAATACACATTTTTTTAATTGATAATATTTTTACAATTTTGAAGTTAGATCTTGACATACCACCGTGTCATCGAGTCCTGTTCATTTTGACTCTTGCAGCCTTATTCCAGGTGCCCACAGCACGAGTACCTGCCCAAGCAGGTGGCCGTTCCCAGCACGGCAGGGCCAGCACCTGCCCCATCCACGCGGCAGCGCAGGGGCCATGGGTACAGGTTTCCCCAAGCTCTACTGAAGTCCTTTGCTTAGGAACTTAAAAGTAATCAATAAGCAGCTGGCATTTGTTGAGCGCTTTCTTTAAAGTGCTGGTCTCTGTGTGCACACTGGGAACATCACCGATGCTATCTCATTTAATCCTCTCAACAAGCCCGTCAGAAAGGCCCAATGGCCGCCGTGTTCCAGATGTTGGAGGACGTGGTTCTGCTGGCCACAGTCAGCCCTGTGCTATCACTCTTCGCTACCAGTGCACGCGTGTGCCCACCTCCGCTCCTTTGCACAAGGCCCCCCCCTTTCTAAAGCACTCTCCTTGGCGCTAACCTCACCGAAACACATTTCTTCCTAAGTCCCTTTCTCTGTGAAGCTTTCTACCTCGGAGTCCCTTTAAGAGCAGTGGTTCATAAATGTGTTTTGCCAGAAAATATTATATTCATCTGACAACATCCCTGGAAGTGACAGGTGGATAAAAGCACCCCTCTGCTTACAGTGGCGGTTACCCCCTCTCTCCCCGGGAGGGGCAGCGGAGAACAGAGTTTGAAGGTCACTTTTTAAGACCACAGATTCTCTAGGTCAAAGTTTTACAACCACGGACTTGTGAGGTATGTTAAAAGTAAATTAGTACTAATTACACGCTTCCAGTACTTTACTCTGCCATGTTTTATTTTAACTTTTTATAAAATTAGGACAGATGTGGAAGGATATGCCTTGCACGTGTTTTTGTTTTGTTTTGCAAAGTCAGAGACCACATCCTGCTTTTGTCTCCTCGTTGCCCCTTACACGGCACTCTGTGTAGCAGATGCTTCCTAAGTACTCAGTGCCTTCTCGAAAAGGAGCAGCTAGACTTTGGGGGGTTGAGGTGGACTCTTGTTGCTTCTGGCTGCTCACTGAAGACCCTATTGGCTTGGGAACAGCACACTCTTATCTCTTTGAAGAATTCTCTCTCTTTTAGTTTTGGTGGGATAGCAAATTAGGGCGTTCTGCACAACCCTAGCCAAGGAACACTCATGTGATCTATGCCAGGCTGATCGGCTGCTCTCATGGAGTTGAGCAGCCACTGTTAGGAAGAATGGTGCTCTTTCATTGCTTAGCAAGTAACTCCTTCTATCTTAACCCTGGGCCTGACTTCTTTCCTGTCCCTTTCTGTCCCTTTTTTCTTCTGGTTCACCAGACTTTCAGTTCTGGGTTGCCTGTTCCCAATCCAGTAAACGCCTTTTATCATAAGTTACAACCAGAGACTGTTCCTGTTGCTGACAACCAAAGAACCCTGACAATTTTTGTAACTATCTGATACGTCCCAGTGTTAGGTGCCCCAGCAAAGAGAAATCTGCTCACAACATGGGAACGGCAAACACATCCCAGAATCCAGCTTGCTTTAATCCAGATGATTTCATATTCTCATCTGGAAATATTTGCTGAGGTGTTGAAGCAGTGAACAAGTATTCTTGGCAGTACACAACCTGCACAACCATACAAGGCAGCCCGGAAGGTCCCCTCCATTAACGAAAGCAGCTCACGTGCAGTCCAACTCAGGGGTGCAGCTGCAGGAGTGGGCAGGCCCAGGGAAGATGCAAACAGGAGTAGGACCAAAATATACATCCCAGTTGGAAGTGGATAATTTGGCTGAGCTTTGAAAGGTACCAATCTGAGTAGGAAAGTTCCAAAGCTAGAGGATGATGATGATTCTGTTGTAATAGAGCAGGAGAGGCAAATTGGGCCTTGAGATCTTCTATCAGCAATGTGGCAGTTGGTAGATTTCCCTTCAGGAGCCCTGTGCCCTTATTCGACCTGTGAGATTACCATATGCAGTGGGGTCTGCTGACTTGGAACACTGGGGGGTGCCTCAGAGAGTAGATTGAAACACAGTCAAGCTCCTCCCAAGGATGATGGTGCCGGCCTGCACAGCCTGCTCAGCGACGGCCGCTGGTTAACAGGAGCATCCTCCATCCGCTCTGCTTTGCTGCACTAACGGGGTCACGGCCCAGAAGGGCAGGCGGGCCCATCCTGCAGGAGGACTCGTCCCAAAATTGACACTGCCCATTAAGGAAGGGGAGGGAGTGGGTTTTCTGTGTGACCCAGGAAAGCTCCTGGCCTGTGGGCCTTTCCCCTGTCTGATGTGCAACTGGAAGACACAAGGTTTAGGTCATAGCTTTAGACAAGGTCATCTCGAAATTTTACTTCACTTTCAGAGACTACCAAGGACACGTGTCTGTGGGTCGCATCCGAGTCAGTCATGAACTTGCCTATTCTCTCTGATGGTGGCTTTTTTTTTATGCCATTAAGTCTCCAAATGATGTCTCTGAGTCCATTTCCACTTAGACAGGATTATCCATTTGTATGGTCAGCGTGTCTGGTTTTAGGCTGAGCTTCTCATGCATGAAATGCATTGTCTTTCCCTTTAAGGAGTTTACTGCCTCAGTGACCTTTATATTTGACAAAAAGCCTTTTTAATCCACCACGCTGCCACTTTCCTAAGTGGTTTCTCCTCTGACTGGCAATATTGAATGGACTTTCCCTGTTGACAGGCACTATTAAGACATGCTGTCTTTTCTATTGAATCAAAACTGTGTTCTTTTATTCACTTTTATTTTACTTTATAAGTTTGTTGTAAGTGACAACGCGTTCACTTACATAGGATAACCACATCAGTATATATCAAGCATGGCCACAATACATTTATTAATACATTAGATGCAGAATTCAGTTCACCGCTTCTGTTTTCTCAGACCCCGATGGGAACAATTTAGAATTAAAATACAATAATATTAAGCCCTCCAAAATTCCTCCTATGACTATGAAGACCAGGATTGGACGATGTATAATTTGACTTACAGATTATTCCAGTGTATTTGTGGGTGGGTATCTGAGATGAGGCCTTTGTTTCAAGCCCTTGTTTAACATGAAGAGTTTTGTCTTTGGATCTGTGAAAAGAACAGAGAAAACACCAGAGAATACTAAAGGGGATTGTGTTTTTGACCACGGTTTGTTACCACGGGCAACCAACACTCTATAGAGGGCTTGCGTGTTGTGGAGAGTGGTAACGGCTCTTTAAAAAATGATTTAGTCCAAACAATTAGGATATGTGGCCTAGCTTTACCATGTCACTTTGGACAAGTCACCTCATTTCTCTTAGATGACATATATAATTGGCTACCAGGAAATTTAGTAATGCACTGTATGTCAAAGAATACTGTATGTTGCAAAGCTCTGAGTCTTGGTTATTTTTGACACTATTATTTAGACCCTACATTAGTTAAGAGGAAATAGACTCATTGTCACACAGTGGGCTTCTCTTCACTAACGTTTGTTGACAACCTCTGGAAGGCCAGGCACTAGGCAAGGCATTTGACACTTGTTTATTTTTTCCTGACAACCCACGAGAGAGGTGTTATTAATATTGCCCCCATTTTTCAATTGGAGAATCTTGTGGTCTGAGAGGGAAAGTGTGTTGCACATAGTTATGCAGCGACAGAGCTTGGATTGAGCACAGATCTCTCTGACCCTGTCTAAGGGTTTGTTTTTAACATGGAAAACATGCAATCCAGATGTGGGAACAGTTGTCTCTTTCATTCCCGTGCAAGAGTCCTGTGATTTTTCTGGATTTGATCAGCAGCACTTGAGGGAGCATCAGCTTATTATTTCATTAGCTCAGAAGAGGAAAAAACACCACCCTGTGACAGTCCTAGGGATAACGCTGCCATGATAATGAAGGCAACACGATCAAAAACAACTACACTATCCAAAAAAATTATCACTTTTAACAAGGAATTGAGACTAATTAGACTTTGAATTCGAAATCAAACAAAAATGCATGAAGGCTCAATTTTCCATACAGCTGACAGTCTGACCTTTTTAGGAGTGAGAACGAAAATTATTTTTAATTAACATGACTAATCACTTCCCATCATTTCGAGGTAATTGGCTTTGTCTGTGCAAGGGTGTTGTGGGTGTTGATTCTTGCGCCATAGCTAGATACTGCATTGAACTACAGGGAGCTTTCGAGGACGGGCTGCTCTGGCTTGGGGACTCCCCACTCCAGAGTCATCACAGGGTGAAATTCATGGTCCCATTTGTGTTTGTATGTGTGCGTTTATTTCTTTTTCTGCTAAACGGATCAAATTTTTTCTGGTTTCACTGATGTCCATTTATAGAGATGGTCTTCTCATGAAACTTTACCCCTTGGTGCAAAGACAGGACATTAAGCAGATCTGTTCCTTCTCTTGTCTCCGCTGGTGACAACGCTCTCCTCCTCGCCGTTTGTGAGGACTGTCTCTCTCTCCTTTAGTCTGTTCCTTTATTCCTCAGGAACCAGGAGGAGCCAGCCCATAGGTTACCCCTGCTCTGAGTGCCAACAAGAATCGGGAGCATCTTTCTATGCTCTGTGCTGAAGAGTATGATTGCGAGGGATTTCTTTTGCTTTGTTGCAATTCCTTTGCAGATTCTCGGTACAAAATGGGTTTTAGTAAGATTCAGTGGGCAATTGTCTGGCTTCCTTCTAAGAAACACAACCAGTGGTAAAATGTTAAAACAATGATGAATAATTCCCATGAAAACTAAAGTAATGTTTGCTAACCATCGTCTCACATTATGGCTTTGGCTAAATGTGAATTGACCAGTTAAAAATTAAAAAAATAGTTGCTGGGATTCAGGGATGAGATGTTATAAAGATTATTAATTTTCCAGAGAGACGTATTCCTGGGATGGCTGAGAGATTTCCCTGGTACTGCTGGTTGGCCTTTTGCATGCTGTTGTATCTTTGTCCATAAAAGGGGGAGTGCTGTGGGCCACAGGAAGGGAGACTTGACTTTAAAAAATTAAAAAAAAAATAGTCTCTAAAGAGGTAAACAAAATGTGACAAATGAAAGTTTTAGGTAAAATCCAGGAGGCAAGAGAGGTTGGCAACATTATTTCATGAAGGAATGGATGGCATCGTATCTAATAGGAGGGAACATGACCACCATGGCAGGCCAGTTCTCCAGGAAAAATGACAAGGAGGGTGGAGTATGAGATCGGGCGTGTCGCCACAGAAAGGCAGCCAAAGTTTCCTTTCCCCTTGCACTCTGTACCTTTTGAGACAGGTTTGTCATAGTAGGGAAATTGAGGCAAGCTCTCAAATAGTGTGTTTAATTGATTAAAAATCAATGTTGCCCTATTTGCACTGAACTCACCAGTTACCTTGATGTTTCCTCAACCAGGATGAAAATAGTAAAAGTGAGGTCAAGAAAAATAATGAATTTCGAGGAGTCCTCCTTTGCTCAATTTCATGTTAGAAAATAAAGGCCTTCCTTTTTCACTCTGGCAAGAGTTTTCCTCCTGAATTAATTTGACCCTGGACTCACAGGCTAGCTAAATGTTTGTTGACTATGTGAGCTTAAATATGTTTAAGCTAGACGTAAGCTCAGGGGATCCTGCCTCCTCAGGGCTCATGTTTTCCTCTCGTCTTCCTGTCTCACTCTCAAGCCGTCCTAAAGACAGTCTCGGGGTGTGTGTGTGTGCGCGTGTGTGCGTTTTCTTAATTGCAGTTTCTTTCCAGCTGGAATCAGCCTCTCCTTGCAGTTGGTGAAAAGCATCCACAAATATGTTGTAGAGGATGTGCTAATTAATGGATGTCCAAACATCTGGGGAGAAACAAGCAAAGTTACAGTTAGCACACCGTAAACAAATACAGAAAGGGCGGACAGTTTGAGCACATCAAAGAGACTGCTTGGAGGAATGTGTTGTATACTCTCTCTGCACCTGTTTATTAGCACAGCTTTGTTTGGAAGGGAAGACGATTTTGTCTCACTCTCCGTATGTCCTGATGTTATGCCTGATTCTATAAACAAAGCCATTCTAGACTCTGCATGGAAGGTCTCTTAGGAAAGGGAGGAATGATGATTTTGTCGGCAATCTACAGACAGCCCAAAAGCTTTAGTGATGGGCCCCTTTTCTGTTCCCCATGTGCACATTTAGACACACATATGGATTAAAATGTCCTTTTGAGCCTCCTCTTTCCACTAGCCTGGAATTGTTCTCTCTCATCTCTCATTCTCTCTGATTTAATTAGTTCCCCATACCATGCCTCAGCAGATCCACAAAGGTAACAGCAATGATAAAAAATAACAAGAGCTAACATATAGTAAGCACCTGCTGAGTACCAAACCATCTTCTCATAATGTTCTTCATGTGCATTATTCCATTTAAACCTCACAGTATCCTAATGAGTTAGGGGCAGTTACTCTCCCTATTTTACACAGGAGAAACCTAAGGGACAGAGTGGTTAAGAAACTTGGTCAACATTAGACAACTATTTATGGCATGACCGGTATTCATAGTTTTTGCCCCAATCTTTACTTGCTAATTGACAACTTGTTCCACCTTTTATCCAGTGTATTTCCTGACTCTGGATTCTCTGACTTCTAATCTTTTTGTGCTGCTGCTAAATTTTGTATCCAGTGGTCTGTCTAGCTCTTGACTCTCGGGTCTCCCTCAAGAACTCTAGCTTATATTTACCACAGTGACCCTCACCACCATGAGGTGCCTCAGCCATTTATCTGTGACAGTGCACCTTCCCAGCGAAGACTCAATTCCAGCACTTGAGCCTGCACCCCCCCAATTCTCTGTTCTCTAGAGGGAGGGAGGACTCCTGTCTATTGTATTTTTGTGTAAGCTTTTAAGTAATCGTAATGCTGGGTTTGCCAAGGGTGCATGTGCTCAATCACCATTGACTCCCAAAGCATTATTTTCAGAGATAACTCCGGGGAATGACATTACTTTTAGGAGCTGAAATTTTATTATTTATTTGTTTATTTATTTTATTTCAAGTACCACAGGGGTACAAATGTTTTTGGTTACATGGATCACTTTTATAATGCTTGAGTCATGGTTTAAAATGTGCCCGTCACCCAGATGGTGTACATTGTACGAGTTAGGTGGGTTTTTGCCTATCCCCTCCCCCCTCCCCAGTGCTTGATTTCCACTGAGTTTTACTTCCTTCTGTGCACATGTGTGCTCATCGGTTAGTCCCAATTTAATAGTGAGTACATGTGTTTGTTTTTGCATTCTTTAGATACTTCACTTAGGATAATGGTCTCTAGTTCCATCCAGATTTTTGCAAAAGGCATTAAGTTATCCTTCCTCGTGGTACATATACCACATTTTGTTAATCTACTCATGAATTGATGGGCATTAGGAGCTTAAATTTTTAGTTACCCTTTACTGCCTCCAGTATAACATTCAAACACTCTGACGACTGGGTTCTGGTTCATAACTCCAGCTTCACGGAACACCTTCTCCGTGCACCCTAGTTTCTAGTGTCTAGTCCTTCTTTTTGGCAGTTTCCCAGATGTTCATCTCTGGCTCTTCTTCCTCCTTTGTTGATCCTCTAATTGTGAGTGTACTCCTGGGTGTAGTCTGTGCTCTCCATCCACCCTGTGACTTAAATATTATCTATTTTTAACAACTCCCAAGTGAATATGTCTAGTCCTGATCTTGCCCTAGAAACCAAAGTGGTATACCCAACTTCTTATCCTATTTTTGCCCCCACCTAGTAGTCTAAAACGATGGTGTTTAGCATAGAATTATTCAGTGGAGAGTGTTGGAAGGCCGAGCATCAGCCCCAGTTCTGATGGAGAAGCTCTGTGCCCAGCGTGGGACAGCACCTGCAAAAGCGAGGGGGCCGTTTAGCTCACCAAAAGGCATCCACTCCCTACCGGGTGGTGTACTCATGGAGCTGTGTCCTCCAACAAGGGCACCATTTTTTTATTATGCACAAATGCAAATTATCCTGGAACCTCTTCTCTATTGTAAAGAAGTTCCCTGAGAGCAGGGTCCTTGTGTCATATCTACCACTGTATTCCCAGCACTCAGAACAGTGCTTAGCACACAGGAGGTGCTCAGTGATATTTGTAAAATAAATAATAGAACAAATATTTCCTTTTCCAAAATTGATTGCTCTGCTTTTGTTATGTCCAATAAACAATGGGACTAACTAGATGTTAAGAATGTGGAGTAAAAAATAAACCCTAAAATTTATTCATTTAAAAAATTATTGAGTGTAATAACAATAGCTAAATTTATTGCACTCCTACTATGTGGTACACACATTGAAATTTAATCCTCATCATGTAAACATTATAAGGAAGACACCAGTATTATCTCCCTCTTGCAGAGGGAAACTGAGGTGTACAGAGTCCATGTAACTTGAGCAAGGTCATGTGTCCACAGTAGAGTCAGGCAGAGCAGGGATGGCATATTGTATATTTGAGGAAAGAAGTAGGAGAATAGGAAGACTCTGGGATAGAGTGGCTAAGTGGGAGTGCCATGGGGTAGGACAGGGCTAAAGACCACATTCAAGGCTCTTTGAAAGGACAGCTGAATAACTTATCATTTAACTGATGGGTCAACAGGCATAAATCAGGCCGGAACTGAGCCATCTGAGGTACATGGGCACTTTACCTCTCTCCTCCTAGCCAGTGGTATGGGCTCTGGTCATACCAGGCATCTTCTTCTAGCTTTACTCACATGTCTTCCACTTGTCAAAAATGACCTTGTTCACCTGATGTCTTTGCAAACACATAGTAAATGTGCATTGAATTGGATTGATAATCTAAAATTTTTTTCTTTTTTGAATTTAACTAGTTAATTTAATGTTTTATTAAAGATGGGATCTTGCTCTGTCACCCAGGCTGGAGTGCAGAAGCTTTTTAATTTGACCAGGTCCCATTTATTTATTTTTGTTGGTGCTGTGATTGCTTTTGGGATGCTCTTTAAAAATTCTTTGCCTAGGCCAATATCTAGAAGAGTTTTCCAACATTTTCTTCTAGAATTCTTATAGTTTCATGCCTTAGGTTTAAGTCTGTTATCCATCGTGAATTAATTTTTGTGAGAGGTGAGAGGTGCAGATCCTGTTTCAGCCTTCTACATGTGGCTATCCAATTTTCCCAGCACCATTTATTAAATAGAGATTCTTTATCCCAGTGCATGTTTTTGTTTGCTTTGTTGAAGATCAGATGGCAATATGAAGATGGATTCATACCTGGATTCTCTGTTCTTATTCATAGATCTATGTTTCTGTTTTTGTGCCAGTACCATGCTGTTTTTGTTACTATAGCCTTGTGGTATAGCTTCTAGTCTGGTAAAGTGATGCCTTCCAATTTGTTCTTATTATGTAAGGTTGCATTAGCTATTCGGGCTCTTTTCTGGTCCATGTGAGTGTAGAACTAGTTTTTCTAGGTCTGCGAAAAATAATGTTGGTATTTTAATGCAAAAATTGCATTGAATCTGTAAAACACTTCTGCCAATCCATTCCCACTATCACCACTTCTATTCAACATAGTGCTGGAAGTCCTAGCCAGAGCAATCAGACGAGAGAAGGAAATCAAGGGTAATCGAATGGGGAAAGAAGAGGTCAAACTATTGCTCTTTGCTGATGATATGATCTTATGTTCAGAAAACCCCAAACTTTCAACCAAGAGACTCCTAGAACGGATAAATTCAGCAAAGTCTGAGGTTACAAAATCAAAGGTACACAAAATCAGTAGCTTTCATATATGCCAATAACAGTCAAGCTGAGAATCAAATCAATGACACAATACCTTTCACAATAGCAACGAAGAAAATAAAATATCTACCAATATATTTAACTAAGCAGGTGAAAGCCCTCTATGGGGAGAACCATGAAACACTGAGGAAAGAAATTGCAGAGATGTAAACAGACGGAAAACATATTATGCTCAAGGCTAAAACCTTGCTAGAGATTTCAGCTTTCCAAAGTATAGCTATAGTTAAGAATCAACCAGCTTCTGACCCCTAGCCTGCTTCCCTGTAATTGCTTACTACTTAGGAGCTTGGTTACAAGATTTATAACTTCCCTTAATCACTTCTATAGATAATACCTGTACTGGGGAACCTAAGACTGGCTTTAAGATGTTTCCCAGACCCTGAATTCCTATGGGTGCACAGAGGCACCAGATCCGTGATCCAGACCACGGAACTGACTCAATAGGTCCTATGGCCTCTGCCGAGGAACAGAGTCAGCATGAGAATGCAGATTCTACCTCCCTATGTTTTCACCTGGGACCAAACCAATCAGCAATGCTAATTCCCTAGTCCCCTGCCCACAGCATTCCCCTCCAAAACCCAATACTAGAGCTTCTTGGGAGAAGGATTTGAGGAATTCCTCCCATCTCTGCGTTTGGCTGTCTAACACCATTAAACCCTTTCTCTGCTGCACATCTGCAGTCTCAATGCATTGGCTCTTTTTGCCGGCAGAAAGAACCCAGCTGGGTGATAACATCCTCTTAACACTTCTATGAGTTCACCAGCCCAGAAGCTCTCTGAACTCCTTCAGTTAGGGTTTTCATGGAGGCTTCATCACATGGGAATTATTGATTAAATCATTGCCCATTGGTGATTGAATTTTATTTCCAGCCCGTCTTCCTCTCCCCAGCAGTCAGGGGCTGGGGCTGAAATTTCCAACCCTCTAATCCCATGATTGGGCCCTCAGAGAACCAGACCCAACCAGCAAGAGTTGCCTCATTAGCATAAATTTAGGTATGGTTGAATGGGGCTTATTACAAATAACAAAAAAATGCTCCTCTCACACCTATCAGGAAATTCCAAGGGTTTTAGGAATCAGGAAATTCCAAATATATATTTGTTATTCTATCACAACATCACGGAATGTCACCATTATATTTGTATATTATAATTGTATCTTCAAAGGACATCGTGAGTTGAATCATAGCGGAATCATCTCTGCTCCACACTCTCATATGACTATCTCTGTCTTTATTGTGTTAAGCTGCAGAATTTTAACTAACTTCATTTCCACCCTCCAAAGAAATCCATGAATACCTGTAACTACAGCTTGTTTCCTTAAGAATATACAAAATTACTATCCTTTATTTTCTTGTTTCCTTTAGAATAACAAATCATTGCCATCCCTCAGGATCCTTGGCTCCAGACAGCCCAGTGAGGCACTATGGAAAGAACTTTCGGGAACCAGAGTGTAGTTCAGGGATTCTGATTTCCCTGAACTTCCTTCTTCCTATCTACCTCCAAGTAAAAAAAAGAAAAGAAAAGAAAAAAGAATGATAAAAGACGGTCCAGAATTTTAAAAATCCCAAAGGGATTCTAAATGTTCACTATTACAGCATACATATTTATACACAAAGAGAATTGAAGGTTTTCTGATTTCAATTAAGATTATTATCTCCTTTGAGTGATGGTTTCTCCTCTTTCCCCCCCAGAAATCCCTTTGGCTGATCTATTTTAAAAGAGCATTAGCTAGGGATAACTAGGCTTATTTGTATTGAGTCTACTTTCCCTCCAGGTCTATTTGTCTTAAATTCTGAAGTCCCTTTTCCTATCCTGCTAAAGGTTAGCAGCTTGAAATCAAGGACGTGAGTCATTGTTACTTTTCATGTGAAAGATAAGCTCTGTGGTTTTTATAGCAAAAAGTATATAAGATTCCAGAAATAAAGTACAAGTGAAAAAGGCCATTTGGGGCTCTGAAAAGTCCTTTATCTAAATCAGAAGACCAAGGTCAAATTCTTATCATGCCTATTGGTACCCAGGTTTCTTAGTTAAATTACCAAACCTCTAAGCCTGTTTCCTTATCTGTCAAATACATGTATTAATACCTGCCCTATTATCTGACAAATTATTGAGATATTCTAATTACATGCATAAATATCAGGTATTTGTGAAGCATCACACACATAAATGTTTGTATTGTATTTTCCTTAGCAGTATATGAACATAGTAACTCGTTAAATATTCTGAAACAAAATACTTGCTGATGTGGTGATAATATCTTAATAAACTCATGACAGTGGAATGTGAGTTAGTCTTGGAACAACCTTGAAAAACTTTCTTTGATACATAATAAAGAATAGTAAAAACTTTTGGTTGAGGAGACTAATGATACATCCAAAATAATATGCTCGGCTTCCTGACAGAGAATGTTTCCAAAGTGAAATGCTACTTATACTCATAGATTCTTAAAACAAGTTATGCAAAGAGAAAGCATTAAAATCCATCACTTAAAAGCTATATACCAGTCATTATCCATGATGAGAATTCAGGAAAATACTATTAATAGGCATACAATTCAAATCTCACTGATTAATACTTCAAAATATTATCCCTCCACATTATTCTTGGGAAGCTGTCCCTATATGTATGACTTATTGTGCCAGACACACTTGTGAATATCTAGTATACTGAGTTGGCTTTGTTCTGACCCCAATTTTCAAATACTCTTAATACAAAATTACAGAAATGGAGTTCATATTTAGAAAGTGTGTGGGCCAGGCACGGTGGCTCATGCCTGTAATCCTAGCACTCTGGGAGGCTGAGGTGGGAGGATCACTTGAGGTCAGGAGTTCAAGACTGGCCTGAGCAAGAGTGAGACCCATCTCTACTAAAAATAGAAAAAAACATTTAGCCAGGCTTGGTGGTGCATGCCTGTAGTCCCAGCTACTCGGGAGGCTGAGGCAGGAGGATCCCTTGAACCCAGGAGTTTGAGACTGCTGTGGGCTATGAGGATGCCACTGCACTGTAGCCCGAGCAACAGAGCAAGACTCTGTCTTAAAAAAAAAAAAAAGAGAGAAAGTGTGTGAGCGTGTGCACACTAAATATGCACATGGGTTTTTCAAAATCTGTCTGACTCTAAATTTTCAGGTATTTATTGATGTTATTCATGATTTTTAGGGAAGACTTTCCTTTCTTGCCTTTCCCCCTGGAAGACCTCTTCTGACAGTTCAGGCTTAGCATCTCAGCTCCATAGATTCAGCCCTGACTAGACAATTTAATTCCAGATTGCTAATTTCAGGACATCATAAGGATGCTATTTTACCAGAATGCATCTTGGAATTAAAAAAGGATAGTTTCTTTCTCTCCGAGCATTTGAAAGATCAGACTCTCTTCTTCGTACTTCCCTCTCTCATTATATTGCCTCACAAAACCTTTGTTCATCCCTAGGTGTTACAACCCCCTCGGCCTCACCCCCAATACACACATAATCTACATTGGAAAACTGAGCCCTAGGTGGTTCATGGACTTGCCCAAAGTCAGGTGTGCCATTGCTGACTTGGGACATAAATTCCCACATCTTCTAAATCTTCATCTGCTTTTTGTACATTAATGATTTTGATCTCCATCTTCTAACTGTTATTTCACGGGAGGAAAATGCATGGCTTCACTATTCAATGGCCTGAAACACTGAATGAGGCATAGAACATATGTTACACTCCAACTTGAAAGCCTGTCGGTACGATGCTCTTCCAGCATGAAGAAATTAAGATTGGTCTCCCTCTTCATCCTCCTGAGTTACTCAATGCCACTGAGTAGGAATATTTAAAAGGAGGGTTCTTATTGTGGCTTCTGAAGACCTCTTTCTTTTTATGGAGGTATAATTTTCAAAAATAAAATGACATGATTTTAAGTTTGATGACTTTTCACTCTTGGATATACCCAGGTAACTGCCACTCCCAAAAAGATATGAAACATTTCCGTCTACTCCAAAAGTTTCTGCATGACCCGTTCCACTCAATGCCACCCCGAACCACACAGAGGCAATTGCCTTCTGATGGTATAGATCCTTCAGTGTCTGATTTCTTTTGCTTAGCATCATATTTCTGATATTTATCCATATTGTTTTGCCATCATTAGTTTATTCATTTTTGTTGTTGAGGAATATTTCATTATATGAGTATGCCACAATTTATTTATTCGTACACCTCCTGATGGCTGTTTTCAGGGGCTGTTATGAATAAGGCTGTGATAAACCTTCTTTGATAAGTCTAAAGTGAATTTATAGTTTGATTTCTCTTGGGTACATAGCCAAGATTGTTAATTGTTTAATTATAGGCTATACCCACCTTTACATTTATTTTAAAAATTGCCAGAGTTTTTCAAAGTGACCTCTACAAGTGGTGTATGGGAGTTTGGGTTACTTCATTTTCTCCACACCATTTGATATTATTAGTCTTTTTTGTTTAAACCATTCCAGAAGATATTAAATGGCTTTTTATTGTGATGTAAATCAACATTTCTCTGATGACTAAATGAGTATCTTACCATGAGCTTGTTGACCATTTATGCATTTTTTTGGTAATAAATATGTTTAAGTCTTGCCAATTCTAGGATTGTTTGTCTTTTTGTTATTGCTTTATAGGAATTCATTACATATTCTGAATACAATTTTTTTGTCCAATATTATATATTGTAAATCTTCTCTTCCTTTCTGTGATTTGTCAACTTATTTTGGTAATGGTGCTTTTTGATGAGTGTGCAGTTTTAATTTTGATGAAGTCCTATCAATCATATTTTCCCATTATGATTAGTGATTTTTGTGTTCTGTCTAAAAAACTTTTGCCTAACCCAAATTTGTGAAGATACTCCCATATATTTCTACCAGAAACTTTATGGTTCTAACTTTCACATTTCAGACTCAAGTTAACTTTTGTGTCTGGAATTAATTAGAAGTCAAGAATTATGTTGGTTATTTGTTCCAGCACCATTTGTTGAAAGAATGTCTTTACTCCATTTATTTTACTTGGCACTTGAATACCTCATCTAAAGTATTGGGAAATGGTACAGGTGGCGTTCCATGCATTTTCTGAGACATATATATGACTTCATGCATACTGAAAATATTATGGGTCCCATAACCATGCCTTTGCACAGAAAGTTTCTTCTGCCCACAACACCATTTTTATTTTTTTAAATACTACCCAAAACACTACTTACTAGTCTTAGACACCTTTCTTGATTTTTCCCATATGGCGTGGCTATATGCCTCTTTTGGAGTGTCTTATAGCACAGTGAATTGCTCTATGAAAATATTTGTTTTATGATATGCTAATTTTCTCTTGACTTGACTGTCTCCTCAACCAGACAGTGATTTACTTGAAAACGGGCCTGTGTTTTTATCTCCATATCTTTCATACTCATCACTGTGACAGCAAAAAAAGATAGCCACTCAATTTATGGTTTTAATTAAATTTGAGTGTCCTGATATTCCACAGAAGCAGTATAGGATAGTAAAGAAATCATATACTTTGCAATGAGATAATTTTGATTTCAAATCTCATTTCTGCTACTCACTAGCTACTTGAATTGGAGTACATTATTTAATTTCTAAACCTTAGTTTATTAATCTATAATATGGAGATATATAGAAATATAAATATTTTAGGATATTTATAATAAGTAAAAGAAATAATGTTCAGTATATAGTAACTGCTAAATAAATAGGAGCAAGTGTATTATTGTTTTAGTGTTAAAAGGGCATATAAAAGGCTTGTGCCTGAGCTCACTAATTACCTACTATAGTATCCAGGGAATTTTGATTTAAAAATTAAGTAGAAAATGCCATATTATGTTTCTGTCCATAAACATATAGCCACAATTTGGATGTAGTATCCAAAGTATTGCTCCAAAATATAATCTACTTTATAAATCTGTCTGTTATCTATCAAATCACACCAAAAGTATTGAAACCAAGCAGGAACCAATTCTTGGAATAACAATATTACATCACTGTGGAATTTAACCAAGGAAAAATGTACTCCATATTACAAAGCTCTAATTCTATATAGATGTCCTGGGGACATCATACATGGAAGGGTAACACGTATCACTAGAACCTTGAGATAATGGTTACAGCCCTAATTCACGTACCTTCCAAAGAAGATACTTTAGCCATTAGGCAGGTCCATCAAAAAGTCATATTTCTAGGGCTACTCCCAAGAAGTCCCATCTGCCACCCCTTCCCCGGGCTATGCCATTTGCTCCCATCTGTCCCACTTAGAGGCACTTAAGGAGCTTATAGAATTGCGGTGTTTTCCCTCTGAAATGCTTCTAAGTACACTATTTTCCAACATCCCTCCCACTTATGGCATCCATGCAGCAAACACAGTGTACAAATCACTTCCACGCTGGTTGGCTTTCATGTGCTCTGAATGCTGTTCTAAATTGACCTGATACCTATTAAACCTGAAGTGGACTTTTAAAATCTGAAGAACATTTAATCAATGGGGCATTAAAGTGAATAAATTATAGCTGAGATGAATTCCTTAAATTGATATAATCCTTAATGAGCATTGCACTTGATTTAATAAACTGTTTATTAAATACATAAAAAATGATTGGTAAATTGAACACTTATCTAACAGCTAGCAATTAGGGCTATTTTTATTCCGTATTTATTTCCCTGAGTTGAGACAATATTTGTTAAGTCTTAAGTATACTGAGTAAATCTTTGAATTGTTTATTTTTTCAGTAAAACTCTAAACATTAAATCTTAGTGTTGGTTACACCTAAATCCTTGTTAAATTACAGAGAGTACTAACAAGCACGAGGGAAGATTTACTAATTCTATAATAACTAGTATTGAATCTCTAGTGAGTTTATAAAATCTACATAACATTTAATAAATCTGGGTTAAAATTGGTTAAATCTGTTTAACCTCTATTAAATTCAATGAGGGATGTGTTAAAAAGGCCCTGTTGTATTAAAGCAAACTTTAAAAAATATCATATATTTTCCCAAATCTCATTAAACTGACATAGGTGGTTTTTGGATTTCCCTTATTTCCTCTTAAATTATTGATGATTACGACTTAACATATTTATGTGTAACGAGTAGCTTTCTTGTTCCTAACTACCGTCTCCCTCTGGGCTGATTCAGTTTCTAAGGGCCTGGCACAGGGCCTGGGGAATTGCAGAACATTCTCGCAGTTGGTTCTCCGTCAAACCTGAATGTTCCTAATTTGAGCTTCTGCCCTTTGTTTCCAAATCCTTGATGAAAATGAACAATTCATCCCATTCTGATGTATAAATCCCTTATTCCAGTAC
This sequence comes from Varecia variegata, assembly GCA_028533085.1. Classification (NCBI taxonomy): domain Eukaryota; kingdom Metazoa; phylum Chordata; class Mammalia; order Primates; family Lemuridae; genus Varecia; species Varecia variegata. The sequence continues at coordinate 5,857,291 of CM052438.1, forward strand.
ATCAAGATAAAGGTCACAGACTACATTAAAAATGATTCCTTACTTGTATTACTAATAACATCTTACATTATTAACCCCGAAACTATTTTAAAAATATAATTTACTCTTCTCTGTGGATGGCAGGGCAGATACTCATCTTATATAACTCAATGGAATCATTCATCTCCACTCATTTCTAGGAGAAGCTAGCCTGAGATGGCAGTTTATTTTCCATATTTCATTTTGCCTGAATAATGAAGCCAGGCTAGCCAATTTTAATCAATTAATGAATATTTATTAAGATCCTACTATGTGTTCAAAATTTTTCTTGTGCAAAGGAGACTATTTTCAACTCACTACAATCTGATAAGGAAAATCAATTCACCTCAACAAACAGTTCTTGAGTGCCTATTGAGTGTGACATAATACCACATAAGTGTTATGAAGATAAGGAAGACAGAACTACTTCCCTCCAGAACACTGTCGTCTACTTATGTGGGCCACAAAGGCGAGAAAGATAACTGTTATGAAAATGGTGAGCATTTCACTTCCATGAAAATGTACAAAGTGTGGTGTTGAGGAATGAGAGACACAGCAAAATACACTGAGTCAGATTTCCTATGACATTAAATGCTGTGACGGGGGACACCCAAGCGTGCGTAAAGGGAAAGTGATGCTAACAGGATGGAAGGAAAAGGGAGAGGAAAGAATAAAAGATGACTCTAGGGTGATTTGAGTCTAAGTGATTCAGCAGATGAAGGCGTCATTAACAAATATGCACAGCATTGAGGGAGGAGATAGCCTTGCAGGAAGAAGAGCTCAAATTTTTAACAAACTTAAATTTGAAAGTTTGAGATACCAGCAAAAAACCTACATGCAAAGGCCCACAGCACTGGAATTTAGGAGTGGAGCAGAGTTGTGGGAAACAAGAGATCCAGGAGGAGACATACTTGGAAGTTATCTGTCTACACAGCATGGCCAAATCCACGAAGTTGCCAGCAGAGAGAGCGGAGAAAGACAAGGGTGGACAAGACATGCACGTGGAATTTTAGGGTGATCTACTTGACCAGAGGAAAAGGGACATATTTGTGACTAATTCAAAATAACCTTGGATTGCAATAAAAAAATGAATAATTAGAAATTTGAAAAGCAGACGTACACATTTATGCTAAAAATCCCTTAGATTTTTTAGAAGTTTTTGATTTTATTTATATACAACTTATACATGAATATGTTTATCTAGTAAATAGTTCAAATAATACAGAACTATGTAGGGTGGAAAGGAAAAGTCTTTCTCTTCTTTTCCTTGCAGTTCATCCCAATGATAACAGCTTGGAATGTATCCTTCTATAAAAATGCCTGAGGGCATTTTTAACTTTTATTTTGAAATAAATAAGATTCCCAATCAGTTGCTGAAATAACACGATAAGTTCCCGTATACCCTTCAGCTAGCTTCCCTCAGTGATAACATCTTGCAGAGCCATGGTGCATTATTACCAAAACCAGGAAACTGACATTGGTACAATCAACTATGAGTCAGATTTCACCAGGTTTTACATGCAGTCATCTTTTATTTTATATATATATAGTACTATGAAATGTTATCATGTGTATAGGTTTTTAAATGTCTCAGATGAAAGAATAAAAAGTAGAAGGGGAATAAACTTCCATAGCCGCACTATGATAATTTGAGGATAGAGACATGTGGCCATTTATTAGGTCCCAGCAGACGTGGACCATCAGGTGATGGGCTGTGCGTGGAGGACTCGTGTGATAAACAGCTCACAGACTGGGCTATGACCAAGGGACAAGGGCAGCAGGAGGCCCAGCCAGGAGGACAATGTGGCCAGGTCAAAGGACAAAGGCCAGCATCAGGATGGTGGCAGTGGAAAAGGAGACAGAGCAAGTGTCCTGGCTGACAACTGTTCAGAAGAAGGAGACTTGAGAGGTCAGGGGTGCATGTTGGTGATGACCAGAAGGGGAGACGGAAGGTGTGGAAGAGAAAAGGGAGCTAAGCTGGTTGATACACTGAGTGATTATTTTGTGCCCCAGCTTTCCTGAGAAAGCTAAAAGGAAAACTGGATGGAGTTAATAGGTGAGCAGAACCCAGGTAATGAAATGAAATCATTCTGCTGTGATGTGGCATTAGATGCCCGGTGTGCAAAATGGGGATAATCTGAGGCCAGCCGTCTCATAGAGTTGCGAAGATTAAACAATTTAACATGTGCAAAGTGCTAACGACGGTGCCTCATTCATAAAGAGTGGCTGATAAATATTGGCCATTATTATCATCATCACCACTCTAACAGGAGGAGAAGCTGAACAGTATTTATCCCATGAATTCAGCTGAAGATTCTACAAACATCACTGAGCATGCATTAAATATTTCCCCTTTAGCTTTGTGTAACAATGCAAATTAAATTAACAAGGGAAACATCAAGTTTATGGTATATTTCCAGAATTAAGGCAGAGACAGCAGGAGTCACCCAAGGAGCAGAAGGATGGTGCCACTGACCCCAAAGGGAGTTTGGAAGACTCAATTTTGGTGAGTAGGTGATGCATTTGGTTTTAAGGGTGTGGTAACAGTAAGATATTGCTGCTGGTTATGTCCAGTAGGCAACTGGAGACAGGGAACAAGAGCTCAGTGATTGATGAGGGTTTGCCTTGATTGAAGATGGGGCTGGAAATGTAAATTCAGGAGTCATTAGCATACAAGTGATACCTAAAGCTATGAGAATGGGTGAGCTCCCCTGGAGCAAATGTTTAAGGAATAAAAGGCAGAGAGAGGGCTGTCTTCTGGAAGGCCCACTGCTGAGGACTAGAGGGAAGAAGAGAATTAATGATGGAAACAGAGAAAGAGGAGGTGCAGGCTGAAGGTCGGAGAAAGCCAGTGAAAGACAGGGCCAAGGTCAGGGCCAAGGTCAGGCTATGTCCTTTAAGCTGAGTAATGAAATAGGGCAGACATGGACAGTATACCATTGACTGGGTAATAATTTCTTTAAAAAAGCCACTGGGAAAATTTAGGAGAGTAATAGAGTTGCATGAAAGACTGCTCTGTGTATAATAATATTATTTAATTTTGCTTCTGCCTGGTATACTATATTCAGTGGGAATATAGTGTCATACAGAGGAAAGAGAGTCAGGCTAAAACACTATTGTCAGGATCAAACAGCAACATAAGGATATTAATACCTGCTTTTTTAAAAAAAATTATTATTATTTTTTAAATAAGAGACTAGGTGTTGCTTTGTTGCCTAGCTGCGCACTGCAGCATGATTATAGCTCACTGTAGCCTTGAACTCCTGGGCTCAAGCGATCCTCCTTCCTCAGCCTCCTGAGTAGCTGGGATTACAGGCATGCACCACCACACCCAGAACCTAATACCTACTTTATACAGTTGTTTTGAGAACTAAGTAAAATAATTCACATAAACACTAGTATCATGCCTGATATACATATACAAATTAATTTATACATAGCTATATTCATATAAATTTATATAGAGATATATAGCAACAAAATACAGCTTATCATTTTAACCAGGGCTGCTTGAAATAAGTAAGACTTTGAAGCACTTAGGGGACTGGGATGTTACCAGGGGATTTCTCGAAGAAGCAGTTGGGCCAGAAACCTTAAACTTTCCTTTAAAAAAAAACCCTAATTTAAAATTCATGGACAATTTAATTTAAGGCTTAAGAAAATACTAAGATAAGTGTTTTGGGACACGTTTAATTAGAATGTCCATTGTCTCGTATTTTTATAGTAGTAAAGGTTTGCAAACAATGTAGGCCTTACGTCAGCGGTAAATTAGTTAAACAAATTCTAACACATCCATAAAGTGAATCACTATGCCATGGAAAGATTAAAAAAAAAAAAATCAGCTTTCAGGGCTACATACAGTATGATTTTGTTTAGGAGACTTGATAGATAAATGCATTTATATACTCCTTCCTTCCTTCCTTCCTTCTTTTTTTTTTAAAGAAAATGTGTTACATTTATAATCAAATAAACAAAAAGATATTTTGGTTTTGATTGAATATCTCATCAATTTTTGAACTCTTTTTCTCACACTGGGAAGAAAATAACTGAAAGTGTATGTGACGCCTTAGCCCAATAGGGTTTTTTTCACAAAGTGTAAGTTGAGCCCATAAAGAAACTCGGAGTTGATGTGGCAGGTTGTACTTCCCAAACATAGCTGTAGCAATACATCCTCTGCCACATGTTTTTATTACAGGGTGACCACTGAGACATGGGGTCTCTATTGCCTAACCTTAAATCTCAGCGGAACCACGAGTATGGTAAAAATGATACTATATGATTTCCGAAGCTGAATTATAAAGATGATACAACTTCCACCTGGTTCTCTTAGACCACTCACCCTTGGAATCCAGCCACATTCTGTGAAGAAGAGACCACGTGGAAAGGCCGAGTGAGGTCCCAGCCAACTGCTGGACACGCGAGGGAATGAGCCTTAACTAGATGCCAGGCCCCAGCCTCGGGGCCACCCCAGTTGATGCTTGGGTGGAGCACAGCGGAAATGTGCCTGATGATCTTGACCCAAATTACAGATTTGTGAGCAACGTAAATGATGCCGTTTTAAATCACTAAATTTTAGGGTGATTTGTTTTGCAGCAATAAGCAATTGGAGCAAAAAGTGAAATGTTACTCTTGATCCATCAATGGCGAAGACCTCTGCAAACTAGAAGCTATAACTTACTGGGAAATAGTTGTAGAGTATCTTGCATTAGAGACTCCCCCCACCCCATTGGCAATCTTTTTTTTTATATTTTATATTCGATGAAGAAATACATTCACATCATTAAGAGGAAAGAAATGTTCATTTGCTGTATGACCAAAATGAAGTAAGTATTTTGCTCAACATTTTGCAAACTTCATATTATTTAATTTTCACAACAGCCTTAAAAGGTAGTTGTCATTGTCCATCAATTTACAGGTAAAGAAAAAGGAGCTCAAAAGGAATAAGTAACTTGCCTAAGGACATGTAACCAGTAAGTGGCAGAGCCAGAGGTTAAACCTGGGTCTTCTGGTTCCTAAGACTGTGTTCTCTCTCCTATGCCAAGCTGCTTCCCATCAGGAAATGGGCTGTACATTCAGCTTTTATGTCAAATCTGCTGACTTCATAGTTTCACATATTCGATTAGTCAATGACTTTCTTTATATAGTCTTATACCATGAGCGCCTTCAAGATGAGAGGGCAAGAATCTGTCCAATGAATAGAGCACATGGTCCCAGAAGGGCTGGTGAGAAGACACCATAAGAGGACAATACTGACCCTGCAGAAAACCATGACTAAGTAAGATTTCTAAATATTACAGAGGTATAGCGGATGGGAAGTCAAGGGGCCAGACAGGTCACGACAAGGGGTTTAACAGGCTGGGTGGTGTGACTGGCTGCAGTTTAGTAGGATGTGAGGTCAAGGGGTAGGCAGTATTTGTCTCTTCAAAACTGTTCTGGCAAAATTATCTATCTATCCATTTATCTATTCATCCACCTATCTATCTTTTTATCTGTCTGTCCACGTACGTACATGTATTAGTACAGCTTGAAGCCAGCCATTGAGGCTTCAGCTGGTGGCAGTTTGAGAGTTTCCACTGAGGAAGGGCTTAAGGGCAGTAATCGGACAGGAACAAGGATGACATGTTGTGCTCATGTTAAGCACATTTTTTGTTTTTGTTTTTGTTTTTGTTTTCAAAGCATATGTTTACATGGACGACTTGGGAGCCTGAAGTCCATTATGGTAGGAGGCAAGCAGGGTTTGAAGCACCCCCAAGGCATCCTTTGGGGTGGTCACCAGCCTCCTAGCCAGACTTATTTACCGATAACAATTCCTTGCTTTTCACCAGTAGCATATGTTTTTATGTAGGAAAAGAACAAACTTGGAAAGAGAGATAACAAGTTCAACTGTAGTTGATGGTAATCATCAGGTGAGCAAATATCTATTCTGCAGTCATTTTTTTAAAATAGTAAATTAGTGATTTTATTTACCTAAAAGGTCACCATATAGGAGAAATGATTTCATTATATCTGTCACCTATATAGTGGGAATTGGATCTGTAATAGTGGAAGTGCTGCTTGAGATGCATGGATGGGCCAGGGATAGAGAAATTGTCACTTTTACTCTTTGTCCAGGAGCCACAGAGTCCCTGATGGGCCCAGGATATGAAGTGGGCTCTGTAATTCACAATAATGTAATAGAAAGGAAAATGGACTAGAATCCAGAAGCACAGCCTTAAAAAAGGAATTATAACTTTTGCTCTATCTCTTTCAGTAATTTTAGGAAGTCTGCATTCTTAGATCCGGTCAACTCTTGTGAAAGTTTCTTGTCCTCCTTATTTTAGCTGCTGAAAACTATTGTTCTGATCTTTCTTATGCCATTTTATCCCAGACCTGTTGGGTCCCTCCCTGCTCGGTAACTGAAAGTGTGTTTCTGATATATTATGCCCACTTTCCTCAGCCCCTGGGAAGCCCATGATTCTGCCATTAGCACGAACTAAGACACCATCTAAAGTGCCCCAAAGGTGGGCCTCTCTTTAACCCCACCACTGAGACCAGGGCTCCAATCTACATTAATTCCCACTGTTGACCTCCAACAGCCTCATAACTGGGCTTTCCAGCTTAATGTACCCAATCCTACCACTTCTGTGCTTATATTCTCCCACTGGCAGCCAGTTGAAAATGCATTAAGTCTAATTATGCCTTTAATTAGGAGCCCAGCCTCATTCCACCATGACTCTTCATCTACAATCATGGTGTTTACCCACATATGACCATTAATGCTTTCCTAAACATTTATGTGGCAGATCAATTGCAGAAATGGTCCTAATTCTATCTCTGATTCTATGCCCTTTGCAACATGACTTTGCAGAGCTTCTCTCAAACCTGGGCTTTCCTGTGACTTGCTTGGCTCAGTAGAGTGCAATGGAAGTGATGGTGTGACAGTTTGGAGCCTAGACTTCAAGGGAACTTGCATGCTTCTGTTCTCCCTCTTGCCTCTCTGCTTTTGTCATGAGGCTTTGTGTGGGCCAGCCTCTGTCAGAATGAGACCCAGGGAGAAGAGTCAAGTCAGCCCAGCTCTTCTAGCTAAGGCCCCATGTCAGTAACTGTCCCAGGTCAGCCAAGCCACCAACCCGACCGGCCATTGACCACAGATACGTGTATGAGCCCTCTGAGCCAGCTCAGATCAGCAGAGCTCTCCAGTTCAGCTCAGATATGGTGAGAAATACTTTATTAATTTAAGCCATTAAGTTTTGGGTTGGTTTGTTAGGTAACAATAGCTAACTTACACAATGTCCTAAGTTTTTTTCCTTCTTCTCTTGGCCTTTGTTTCTGCTATGCCCTTGCCTAGGCTGTCTTTTACCTCTCCTAGGCTGTCCTTTACCTCTCCCATCTCTCAAATTCTTTGATGAAGGTCTGATACACATTTACCCGGAAAAGTCTTGTCATACAGTTTTGCAAAAGAGTGCAGCCTGACTCCTTTTCTTTGCCCTGGGAGCAGAGTTCATCTGCTTTGACCTATGCCAGGTGGCTTTGCTATATCTCAGGTGTTTTCCATGATTTTCCCAAGCTTACCTTTTCTCGTCTTTAAGATGCTGAGAGGGTTGGCATTAGGTGAACCCCCATTGCCTGTTCCTGTTCAGTGATGCTCGGCCGGAACACAAAATGTCTGCAAGCATTATGGTGGCAAGAACAGCTGAAAAGAGAGAGAGTCTGTTCACTTAAGATTTTATAAAAATCATAGCTAAAAGGGTTAGAAGTAGTCAGATTATGTGTCACATATGTGAATGTGTAAGGATGGTTGTGTGCTCCTTCCGTTGAACAAACACGCATTGTAAATGGAATAAATAGAGGCGCAGGCAGAAAAGTCAACAGTAGTTCTCAAAGATTGAATAAATTCTCTTTTCTAAAGATCTGTCCAGCCCCAATCTCTTCAAGTATAACTTGCTTTAGAGATTTGCTCTGGCATAAAGCAGAGGAACCTAAATAAACACATCAAGTAGCATCACGTGGCACAAGAAGTGTCTGCAGAAAGCAAAGAGGTTATTGTGAGAGTGATTCCAATCACAAAGGAGTCTGAAAGACACGAGATCCTGAGGTTTTCTCTTTATTTATTCTCCATGGCATCCAGATCACATTTTCTCAGCCTGTAACTCTTTGATACATTTCGTAATTGCCAGGCTGGGAGCCTCTTCAGGTTTGGGCACCAAGCTGTGACTTTGTTGTCTCTGCAGCCATCCCTGGTGGTGGCAGTGCCGCAGTGGTACATCTACCAAAGCTTTGTTTGCCGATGTCCTGGCCCAGCAGCTGGCCTCAGGCTGGGTTAGGCTGGAAAGACAGATGAGCTAAGGCTGAGCCCGATCACCAGCCAGAGAAGGGTGGGAGTGATCTTGAGATGCAGCAGAAAGCATCCTTCTGATGGGCTCTGCTTTCTGGTCCAAAACTGTATTTAAAATGTTAGTGTCCCTCATTATTGCTCTCTGGGCCAAAAGAATGTGGTTTGTAAACAAGCTGCTAGAAATTAAACGCATCCAAACTCCTCACCTGGTAGAAAGATTCGCTTTCCCTACTGACCTCAAGGACTCTGAGCTTTGCTTTCAGCCTTTAGGAAGCTCAGGTTAGCACTTGCATTCTTCTGCCAGGGCAAATCTTCAGCGAGACTTTGCGATTTACCTCGAGTGGCTTAACTGGTTTATGGGTGCAGGTGCATATTGTTAACAATTTAAGGACAATTTTCTGTTTCTCTTTTTATTAACAACAAAAAAGGAAATGTAGAAAGTTACTTCACCATTTCTTGGTATACTAAAACATTTGAGCTTAATTATGAGAAAAGATCAGATACACTCAAGTGAGGGACACTCTTCAACTGCAGACTAGGGCACTGTGACCACTAAATGCACTGTATGCTACTGAGTTGGATCCTAAATACCAAGAAATATAACCTGGTTATAGAAACATTGGGTCATTTCATGGAATTTAAATACAAATTATAGATTAGGTGACAGTGATAGACAATGCCAATTTTTCTGACTTTGATCATTGTATTGTGGTTATATAACAGAATGGTCTTTTACTGGAAATATACACACCGAAGTATTTTCCTAGACAGGCAAACTATCTTTAATTTACTCTCAAATGATTTAAGTAAAACAGTGTATGTCCGTATACTTACAGACAGGTAAACCAAAACCTTTAGTGCAGATTTAAGCTTTAATAATTTTCAGAAGTACCAATGCTATAAACTTATAAAAACATCATTTGAATGGTTAATTACTTAAATTTCTTCTATACTTACAAGTTTTATGAAATTTTGAAAACAAATATTTAAATTTCATTTCAGTCAACATTTACCATCTTTAGTCAGAGGAACTGAAGGGTATACAAATAAATTTGACACATGAAAATTAACATAGCTTATGTTTTAAAATATCAGTAAAATTAAAAGTCAGACAGGTAAAAATGAGATGAAAATAATAACACAGATTTCTGAAGAAAAAATTTCACTAACAACATCATGTAGAATAGCAGTTATTTCCTAATCTGCATTACCACCTACTCCTAATCTGCATTGCTGTATTTTACATAATTTTATATAATTATAATTATAAAACATAGCATATCATTTTATATAATGCTTTTTAAATTAACACCAAATTATAAACTATTTTGTTTTCCTATATTGCCTTAATAGTTATATTTTTAAATATCTGCCTAACTGTCCTATTCAAAGGTGTAAAATCTACTCAGCTGTTCTCCTACAGTTGGACATTTGGACAGTTTTTAATAGTTTTGAAATAATCAATAACATTTACCTTATAAACACAGTGTTTATTTGTTTTCACATCTGCTGAATTATTTCTTTAGGATAAAGTCCCAGAAATACTATTCCTGAGCCAAAGTGTATAAACCACCTCATGGGTCTAAAGAGCTGTGCCAATTTATATGGGCACTAGCAGAATTTTTCATTAAACATCACCTAACTTCATTTAAAAAAAACTCTAAGTTTTGCCTTGTGTGATATATTTGTTATTCCAGCACAAGTGATAAGTAAATTTACATTTGAGAGATTAGGAACAGTTGGATTAAAAGAATGCAAGAAAAAAAGGCAGCATGTGACTAGGAATTGTTTTATGATGACTAGAATTTCCTGTTAGCAGCATGAGAAAACATTCACGAAACAAAGATAAAATAACAGTCATACACAGGGAGAAACAAAATGTAAGTAGCATAAGGAGAAGTAGTAAAACAAGTGGTTTCAATCAACGTTAATTTTCACTTTAGTAAAGATAGTGTCAATCTTAGATGGGGAGTGAGGCCTGGAAGCCAAAGATGGCTCCACCTTCAACAGGAAATCTGGGCGATGATTTGTAAAGAAATGAAACGTTACCTGGACTGGTCCATGACAGCTGTGTCCCTAGGAGCCCAATGGCATTCCGCATTTTCCCAGGAAGTCCAAGCTCATTAGGACCTGAAATATCTTTCCCCAGCCTTGTGCCACTGCTATCAGTTTCCATGAAAGAATCCCCCAGCCCGTTCGGATGCAGCTTGTAGGTGGCAAACATGTAACTGAGGAGGAAACCTGGAAGCACCCAAGCACTCTTATCACTGTAGATCTTTTCATCCAGTTAATTATGTGGTCTTCCAGTTACCAAGGTCTGTTTAATTTTAGAGTGAGAGGGTTGGGGTAATGAGCCTTACCAGGGTCATTGATCTTAAAGAGGATGTGCCTGTTTGAGTGCTTTTATTCCTCTTATACAATTTAAAAAAAAAGTAGGCATCCAAGTCCATACCTCCTCTCTTATCTTTAGCTCAAAATAGCATTGAGTTAACGTTAATATTAGCTGGGTTTCACAGAAATGGCTTCACACGGAATTGAACTTGAAAGGAAAGAATTTTTATGAGGAATAAATCTATGTGTTTGAATTTTCCTGTGTGTTTTTTGCTATAGTTATAAATATATATAGTTTCTAAAAGAAAAAAAATAACAGTAGTATTATCTCAGTTGTACATCTGCTGCTTACTTTTCTGAGTTTGGTAAAAAGGGTATTGCTGTATATCGTACAATCCACTCATCAAAGATGAACTCAATTAGCACTGAGCCAAGACACTTGTCCCACTAAAAGGAAGGGAATGAGAGAAGTTTTGAAATTTAATTGTACTCATTTCTTTCTGAAGGTTTTGGTTGCTTTAACATGTACCTTCCATTTGTTCTTGTTCTCTAAGCTCAGCTGACTTTAAACTTCAGACCTCTTCAAATCTTGGACCAATAACCATGCAAGTGATTATATCACAAATACCTTGCAGGATGTCTTTTACTGATACTTTGGACAATAGCCTGGGCAAGAAATGAAAAACTTTTAACCAACTTGAGTGATTACATTTTCAAAATGAATATGGTAAGATGTCACCAGAGATGGAGCCTAATTCTATTCTCAAATGGCTTTAAAAATCCAACTGTGAGATCCTTAAAGACTCCTTTTTTTTTTTTTTTTTTTTTTCCTTTTTAGGCCTCTTGCCAAACACTTGCTTAACTTGTCAATGTTTTTCATAAACAAGGGGTTGGGGAAGGGAATCAACAATGAGTATTTATCTTCCTATTCTGATAGCCTTAGCATTTGTCTTCAGAGATTTATAAATTCTTTAAATACATTTGGTTTGCCAGATTTTTAAAGTTACCTCTACAAAGTCAAAATTTTTTCCCTGTTCGTTTTCTTTGTACAGACCCAGCTCCATCTTCAATCCTCCTGTGTTTTGTATTTTATCTTTTAATTATGATTAAAACTACACACTCTAGACCCAGGGCTGGGGAACCTTTCATGTTGGAAGGCCACATTAATTTAGCTGTAATCAAATAAGGCCGCATTCAAGAAACTTCAATATATTTAAAAATACTTAACTACTATGAACTTAATAATTACAAAAAAAGAAAATTATTTGTTAATTTTAAAGTTAACTAACATTTAATGACTTTGTTATTTCGGCTTTTTGTTGGAAAGCATTTGAATATTTGGTTGCAGCATGGAGGTCCCCAGTTTCAGTTGATCTTCTAGCTAGGTATCAGTTATTTGTGACCTTATGGGCATCTTGATTTTGGGTTAGATAGGAGAATGTAGATTCCCAGCAGTAAGTGATTGAAAAGCAAGAAAGCATATTTCGGGCATGTTGCCAAAGGCATGGGTATTCTACTGCATTTTTCATATTTCAATTGGATCTTTCTTAGCACCAAACAATGACTTTAAAATGTCATCTCCTGGAAGCTCAATCAATTCCATCTGTAGTTCTTTAGGTGTCTTGGAGATATCAACTAGGTGAGGCTGAAATGCTAATTTAAGTGTGATGTCATGATTCTCAAAGTCAGTGAAACTTTCATTGTATTCTCCAAGTAACAGGTTTATGCTTCAAATGATTTGCATACACCATCCTGCTCATCAATGACCTTTGCTAACTGGGGAAAATGTTCATCTGAAATTTCCTCTTGAAGAAGTGTTTTGAAAAAAGATAGCTTTTTTCAAACTTCTTGGATTTCTTTTTTTTTTCCATATATCATATGTAGACTTAGTTTTACCTTGCACAGAAACATTCAAGTTGTTTTGATTTGACATGATATCACACAGAAATGCTGCATTCCTACAGAAATCTTCTTTCAATAATTCACATGATAATTCTGTTCTTCATAGAATTTAACTATCTGTTCTCACAGAGATAAAATTTTGGCTAACACACGTTCCTAGGATAGCCAACACACTTTAGAATGATACAGCAAATCCCCACTGAATACCTCATCCTTCAACTTTAGCATGTTACAAAACTGATGTTGCTGTGCTGCATTTGCATGAATATAGCTAACAATACTTATAACTTGTTGCAAAGTGTCACTTAAAATAGTAGATTTAGCACAGAGATTTTGCTGATGCAAGATACAATGAAAAGAAATGACAGTATCTGGATGTGTTAATGCTTTTTTTATCTGTGCAATAAAGCCTTCATGTTTTTCTGTCATGGAAGGTGCACCGTCTATATATACACTCACTAAATTTACCAAATTCAGTTCAATTTCAAGATATTTATCTTGAAAGTCATTGAAGTATTTATTCCTTGTGTTCTGTTCGCAAGAGTGCCCAATGCGAGTAACTCTTCATAGCAAAGGAAATCTGTTATGGCCTGAATGAAGTATAAACCCTGCCCTGAGTCAGTATTTTCAGCTGATTCATCCAAAGCAATTAAACAATATATATTTTCCTTTTGAAGTATTGCATGAAGTTGTTTTGTTAAGTTGAAGGCTAATTTATGCTGCTGATCAGTGATGGTTCTCCTTAAACGAGGCAGTTGTTTGAAATGTTATTGGGGTCTAAGCACCCTATAACTTTGACAATGCATTCTTTCACAATTTCTAAATCACTGAATGGCTCCCTTTTTCCTGAGTATATAAATTACTTTATAAGTTCCTTCAGTGGGATTATTTCCAGGTCTTATTGCTACTTGAAAGAATTGTCTTTGCTTTTGTTTTCATCTTTTAATTTCTGCAATACAACCTTTCTCACCTCTCCCTCTAATTTAAAATATTTGTGGTCCTTATCAGTGTTGTAATGCTGATGAGCATTGAATTTCTTTAATGTTATTATGGTATCACAAAGCAAGCAAATCATCTTATCTTTAGCAGAAATAAGATACTATTGCAATTCCCCATCCTCATTAAAAAATCTGTTTTCTTCCTTCAGCATTCTCTTGGTCTTCATTGACATGATGGACTATTAAGCAGACAGAATTAAAAAATACCGTCAAGCTGTGCAGCTATTCACCAAGTCTACTTCAAACAGAAACACAGTGCACTGCTGTCAAAAGCTGATAACAGACTGGCGTGCTGGACCCCTATAAACTCTCGCCAACCAGCCTTGTTGGGTAGTGGCGCCAGTCTGGCGGGGGGAAGTTAGAACCAAATTATCAGTGTAGCAGCTGTCAATTTGGCCCTTATGGCTTACAAATGTTCTAATTGTGCCGGTCAATCTGAGAGGATTATTTCATTGAAACTTATTTTATTCTTTGGTATTTTAAAAATAAAATAAAAATACAAAAGATGAACAAAAATGTATTAATAAAAATAAAAGAATTTATTCTGTAAAATTTGAATTCAGTCAAAGGCCACATGTAAGGACCCAGAAGGCCACAGGTTCCCCACCCCTGCTCTAGACTCTGTATAAGATCAGTATAGATAATTTAATTTTGGATTTCTTGGCTTGGAGTTTAGTTTATCCCCTTATAGCCTAAGCCTATCAGTAACTCACGAAATAATGACAGAATTATTCTGGCAGGTGGCACTCAGCACTGCTATAAACTGTTGAATGGGGTCTAAGAACACACCTGGAGAAGAGGAGTCCACATTAATGTCTTGATTATGTTGACTGACGTAGATATTCTAGGATGACAAATAAGAGTGGCTTGTTTTGATCACATGATATTAAAGCTTGTGGCCTATTCGGCCACTTCCCCTTTTACTTGAAATAAACAGAGCAAAGTAAAAGACAGAGCCCAACTCCAGCAGTGTTTGGGAACTGATTCTGCTATGCTCCAAGACATAAAATCAATACAGATGTGAAAAACAAGACAGAACCCTTAATTTACCTTTTATAAAACCAGTTAAGATTTTACAATATACTAGCTTTGGAGTCACATTTGTTTAAAAGGTTGTTCATTGAAGTGTTGGCAGTTTGTATATAAAACATACGGAGTCAAGTTGCCTGTTTCTTGTGATACACTGAGATACAGTAGCAAGGAAAGTTACATTGAGTAGCGAGTCTATTCAAAGGTCAAGATGCACAATTTCTCTGTGGCCCATCTGTAAATCACAATGAATAGCTCCATGTAGCTCACGTTATAGAAATGGGTAGAGTTATTGAATAACCTGCCAGCTTCTAAAACACCCTGTTTAACTGGGCCCATAAAGGGTAATACTGACTTTATGAAAGGCTGCTCCTTTGTCTACAGGCCAAGTGGAAATCATTAACAGAAAGAAGAAAGGACACAATGAAAGTGATGACTGCATAGTGGTGAAAGTCTGCCTCTACAAAGAGAAGAAAGAGGGGGAAAAAAGACTGAGTTAGTCCAAACAAAGAAATAGATAGGATTCTCAATAAAGCATGGAATGAGATGATGAAACACACCAAGGTGGAATATCTGGTCCAGTTTGGCGGGGAGGAGGAAAGAAATTTCAAGGTATACTGATCTGGTTGAAATAATAAACTTGAATTCAACCTTTTTGCAATCTAAGAAACATAGTAGAGATAATTAGAGGGTAATTTTGAACTTCTGTCTTTTGTAAAATAATCCTTTTTATAAGAGGCAGTAAAGAATATTTATAATATTTGAACATGAGTTAGTTGATCTGACCAAGTAATGTGCCACTGGAGATTTTAAAGTAATTACATTAATGTAATTATAGAGAATTGGGGGAGCACCTGAAGATTAAAAAAAATTGCGATCTTCCAAAGAGAGAAGTTGAATAATCCTGGAAATGAAGTGTTCGACAGTAACTACCATTAAGAGAATAGAACAAAGTAAGTTCTCATGGGCAATGACAGGCTTTCCTTTTGAGCAACTACCTTTTAGAGAAGAATGTAGTATCATTGGGTAAATGAAAGGCCTTTTTCATATAATTCATGTAATATCAGTAAAATAATTGCTAGGGTCTTCAGAATTTTATTTTCTTTTCAATTACCATGAATGAAATTAATTCTTCATCCCAACAAATAGTTATTGAATTTCAACTCCATGTTAAACATTATTCAAAATATTGCAGGATTTTAAACAAGGATAAAAAACATTGCTTTGCTTTTCTTCATGGAGGTTAAAGTCTTGAGTGTGTGTGTCTGTATCTATCTTCATCTACATAATGTATATGCATTTTTGCAAATAAATAAATATTTTTATTCACACACAATTTCAACAATAAAGAAAATACATATAATAGATATTATTCTAGCTTATTCATTGTTTGTTTTAAATGTGCTAAATGTTGTAAATAAAAAGATGTATAAAACTTTTGTCTTTACTCTGAAGGCCTATACAATTTAGGAGGTGAGGAAGATCTAAAAGGAAATAATTATAAAGCTATATCCTACATATTAAGTAAACAAAAAGCAAACAATCTTACCTAAGGGCATCAAAAAACTTCCAAAGAAGGCTCCTACAGACATTCCAGGGAGGGAGGGTAGGGAGGTGGGAAGAGGAAACCTTGAATGCAGATGGGATAGCATGATGACATGCATAGAGGTCAGGAAGCAAATATATTTTTTGGAAATGTGTAGATAGTACAGTTGAGGGAACAGAGAATATAATATATATGCAGTGACTGGAGAAGAGTCAGGAAAGTTATATAAGAAATCACAGGGTGTGCCATGCTGTAGAATCTGTACAGCACATCATGAGCAATGAGGAGCCATCATTTTACTTAGTTTAATGTAATTAATTTATTTGTTTTTCATCATATTATTTTATATATTTACATATATTATTTACTATATTAATTTAATTTTTCTCATAGATTACTTCTTGAGTAATTTATAAGTTCCTATAGGTAATATACACACTTGGTATAAATTTCAGAAGATAATTTTATAAAATATACCCATTCTGTTACTTATCTGAACAGTGCCTACTGATTCCCATATACAAGAGATAACAAAATAACAAAATCTGTTGTCTTCTGAAATTTATACCAAGTGTATATATTACCTATAGAAACTTATGAATTAATTACTCAGAAAGTAATCTATAAGAAAAATTGAATTAATATAATAAATAATATATGTCATTTCCTGTAACACTTATTTTCTGTAGCCATAATACCCACTGTTGTTTTATTCTTTCCTCAAGAAAATGCTGGCTAACCAAATTTAATAGCACATCAGAAAAATAATCCATCGTGACCAAGTGGGCTTCATCCCAGGGACGCAAGGATGGTTCAGCATATTAAATCAATAACTGTGATTCACCATATAAACAGAAGCAAAAACAAAGACCATGTGATCATCTTAATAGATGCAGGAAAAGCATTTGAAAAACTTTAGCAACCTTTCATGATAAAAACCCTCTACAAACTAGGCATAGAAGGAACATATTAATATCTCAAAATTATAAAAGCCATACATGACCAACTCACAGCCAACACCATACTGAATACGGAAAAGTTGAAAGCATTCCCACAAGGGTGTCCACTGTCACCACCTCTATTCAATGTGGTGCTGGAAGTCCTAGCCAAAGCAATCAAGCAAGAGAAAGAATAAAGGGTATCCAAATTGGGAAAGAGAAGGTCAAACTATCGCATTTTGCTGACAATATGATCTTGTATCTAGAAAACCCCAAAGACTCCACCACGAGACTCCTGGAATTGATATATAAATACAGCAAAGTCTCAGCTTACAAAATCAATATACACAAATCAGTAGCATTCCTATGCTACCAGTAACAGTCAAGCTGAGAGTCAAATCAAAGACTCAATATCATTCACAATAGCTACAAAGAAAAGAAAATACTAAGGAATTTACTTAACCATGGAGGTGAAAGATCTCTACAAGGAGACAACAAAATACTGAGGAAAGAAATCACTGATTACACAAACAAATGGAAGAACATAACATGTTCATGGATTAGTAGAATCAACATTGTCAAAATGTCCATACTACCCAAATTGATTATAAATTCTATGCAACATTTTAAAGCTGAATGTGCTCAATGCTTACCTTGGGCATATTAGCCTTCATTTCTCTGCTTATCTTTTGGTTGGCTGAAAGTTTGTTTGCCTCTTTAGAGTTCCTTCAAGCAGAGCTCATAAAATTTCTAAGATTTAAATGGTCAAAAATATTTAAATGCAATGTTTGTATTTGACCAATGCTTTGGAGGGTTAGAAAATTATAGATAAAAGTTTTTTCTCTAAGAACTTTGTGGGTATAGATTCACCATCTTTTAGCATCTGTTGTGGGAAGTCTGATGCCACCAATCCTCCACCCCCACCTGTTATAGGAAACATTATTTGGTACCTGGCTTAATATCCAAAGGATTATTTCTTCAAGTTTAAAATCCAGTTTATTTACCAAGTCATAAGGAGTCTTTCAAATCTGTAAATTTCCAAATACTTTCCTTAAGTGTGAAAAAATTTCTTAATTCATATATTTGAATAGGTTTTATCCAATATGCTTAAATCTCTTCTTCCTGATTATCAGTTATCATATTCAACTATCTTTCAAATCTATACTTTCTTCTCTCTTCGTTTTAATTTTGTGTTTTAGTTTGGTTTGTTTAACTTAAATTTCATTTTGATGTTTTTCTTGTTTGCCATTTTTGCCTTTGCTTACAGTAATGCCAATTCTTGTTTTTACTGCTTTCAGTTTGCCATTTATTTTATGATGATTTAATTTCTCTCTTTCACCTTTTTTTTTCTTGAGCTTTGGTTTGGCTGAATGCTAAGGGTTTGGAAATAAAGGGGCTGGTGTTATTGGCTATAAAAAATTTTGAGTAGCAATTTTATGAAAGGGACTTCAGAATGAGCCTTGATTGAGATAACTTGTTTTCCAAGTAAATATTCACCAAAAGGCAAGTACAGCAGGGAAAAATAGCAGTAATCAGGTAAAAAAACTGTCCTATCTAGTGCATAGTATTCCCTTTCATCAGCAACCCCACGGCTTCCTCAGTAAGCTCATGAGGACAGGGATGAAGATTATATTAATACAAGGGCTCAACAGCATGGACTTCTCTTTTCCAATGGTGATGTGGCTACTGCCAGGGCTCGGTGTCCAATTTTGCAGTGTGCGACCCTAAGCCCTGTTATCATATGGTAAGGGACGAATCAACCTACCAGTGGTAGGCTGATTCCATTGGAACCTATCATCATGAAGGGGTCAGTGATTTGTCCTCCCTGGGACAGACTCATAATCTGGCTTTAGAATTGCCTTCACCACAAGCCATGTTTATATGGGCAATAGAAGCTGTGAGTAAATGCCCTATGCAACAACATTCCCTCAGACCAAAAAACCTATTTTACAGCAAAAGGATTAAGACAATGGGTTTATGTTCATGGAATTCAGGGGTCCTATGATGACTATCCATGATCCAGAAATAGTTGGCTTTATAGAAAGTAAAATAATATATTAATGATTATGAGTCCTTCCAGGAGGCAAAACTGGTGCCTCATCCCTCATAGCCAGCATACATGAATTTGGAAGTGAGGGGTGGAAGTGGGAATGTTACTTTACATTACTATATTTAATGACTTGTAAGATTTTGCTTTCCATACCCTAACTCTAGGTTCGGCTGGTTCAGAAGTCTTAATAGCCATTGTAGAAATGCTTCCACCAGAGGATTCAATACTCCTTTCATTGAAATTTCAAGCTTCTAAGGACATAGTGTCAGCAGGGATAAAAGTAAGTTTTATGCTAAATGGGATAACTGATTCTGGTTTTCAGGCAGCAAGGGGGTTGTTGATAAATATTAGGTGTGGGAGTATGAGCAGAGGAGTTTTTCTGAAACTCAGGAAGTCCCCTGGTAGGACTTTTGCTTTTGCCGTGTGTGAGGGTAAATGTTAATTGAAGACTAAAGCAACCTCATATATAGGCAGGGCCACAAAGAGCTATGATAGTCCAAGACTGAAATTTAGGCCATCCACCAAGAAAAGAGCTCAGGGCATCTCAAGTGTTGACCGAGGGCAAAGGGAACATAGAGATGGAGTGAATAAACTAATGAATACCAATTAAGGCCTTTTGATCCATAGTATAAAAGTGAGTAGTACCTATCTGTAACTTCTTACTGACAGTGCAATTAATATTTAAATTATTTCATCATTTCCTCTACTATTTTTCTATAGAATGTGTTTACAGTAAGTAACTGTAAAATATAGCACATAGGTTACATTAGTCTACCAGTTAATTTAGTCAATAGTTTCCTGGGAAAACTGAAGGAGAAAGGATATCATTTAGAAATACTAGCCTTAGAGGAGGAAAGGATCACAGAGACTTTGGTTTGTCTCGTTTATGATGGATAGCTACTTTATGTTTGTCAGAGCAGGATGGTGGTGTCATTCGGAACTGAAATATGGAAGAAGGGTATGCACTGTACTTGTGGTTGGGCAGTCTTGGAATCAGATGGGCGAGTGTTTATCGCGTGTGTTGGAAGAGGCAGTCTCCTGCATGCAGTCTTGCGACCTCCGCTCGGCTGCATAAGAATAGACCTTGGGCCTGGAACGCTTCTTTACCAAGAGATAAGGGATCCTCACAGTCTGTGCTGGACTTTCCACCTTGTATAGAAATATTTTTTTCCTCTTTTAGTCTCAGTGTGTATCCTTTGTTCCACTTAAGCATGTGTATCGTACAACACCCGGCCAGCTCCATGGCTATCTCTGTCCTCTGTGGGAGGAGACGGATCCTCCCACTGCAGAGCAAGAGGGGTGAACGTGACCCAGTTGGTCTATGTTGGCTGCCAGAAGGGACTCACTGGCCATGGGGGACTGATACTCACTACTGAAGCTAATCGTGCTCTCTCTCTTTTCCACACAAGTAAAGCATTGTTCCATCCAGCGGTTCGCTGTGTTATGTTTTTCTTAGTGGCTCTGATACCAAGACACAATGGGCAGAAGTGCTTGGATTTCTACGCCTAATAAGAGGTAACAGATGACACCTACTCTACAATATATGTGTGTGTCAGAAACTTTTATATACTACTCCTACCTTTTAGTTATTTCCCACAAACAAGCCCCACTTTCCCAAGGTAAAAACCTGAATGCTCAGGCGTGCAGTTGCCATGTGGCTGGAGTTACAGCATGTATCCTAGGCTCTGCCCAACAGATGCTCCTTCATGGCTAATTGCTGGAAAGAGTTGTGTGAGGAGGGAGGTGTTATTTTATGAGTAGGGCTGCTGGAGCTTGGAAGAGAGACATGGCACCTTCAGAGGCAGTTCTAGCTGTGATCCTTCAGGCGTATCCTTTGCTCAGTGTTCTGGGTTCAGGATTTGGTGCCCGATGCTCACGATGGGCACTGTGCAACAGCAGCAGTGGTGCAACCGTGTCTCGGAGAAAACCAGTGCTGTGTTTTTATCCTGTTCTTGTCTCTCTATTCTCTGGACTGAAATTTGTTTCTGAAACCTTGGAGATTTTGAGAGCAATTGCATATGCTTTAATGAGTTCCTTTTTCCTTCAGCTTGCAGGAGTAGATTCTATTGTTTGCAACTAAGAATTGTGACTGCCTTACCCAGTAATCTCAGGTTTTAACAAGTTCCCCAAGTGATTCTCATATGTAGCATATACAATACAGATACAGGTGTTAGGGGAACATCTATGAAGATTCACTAATCTTGAAAAAAAGAGACAGAGACAGAGAAATAAGGTCACAGAGCTAGCCAGTGGCAGGTTTTAGGATTTTGCCTCCAAAGTCTGTCCTGAACCATATTATTATAGAATTTAGGTAAGGAAAACATAGAGAAAGACACAACAGAATTTGTGGTATATTGTTTGGTCTGAATGTTTATGTCTTCCCAAAATTCACATGTTGAAATATGAAGGTAATAGTATTAGGAGGTGGGGCCTTTTGGGAGGCGATTAGGTTGTGCAAGTGAAGCCCTCATAATTGGAGTTAGTGCCCTTATAAAAGAGGCCCCAGAGAGCCGCCTTGCCCCCTCTGTCACGTGAGGACACAGCTAGGAAGAGCTATATATGAAAAGCAAGCTTCACCAAGCATCACATCCGCTGGCATCTTGATCTTGGACTTCCCAGTTTCATAACTGTGAGAAATAAATTTCTGTTTTTTCTCATCTACCCAGATGATGATATTTGTCATAGCAGCCTAAACAGACTAAGATATATTAACATGTGTCCTCACGTTCAGTTTGTAGATGAGTCTATGTCAAAGGCCAAGGAAAAGGGACCAAGAGAAATTAATCTTCCAGAGAAGTTGAGGCGGAACTCTGAATTGATGAGGGAGACAGTTGTGAAAACAGGGATTTTGTATAAGGTGCCAATAGATGAATACCTGGTATCCAATTATGTAGTAAATAATTTAATCTTGCTGGAAAACAGATCTGGCCTTTGCCTTAGAGATTATATTCGAGAGGTAATCTCTAAGCTATTGCAATAGCATGCCTGATAGGGGTGTCTTTGTTTGTCTGGGGGCCTTGGATCACACTGGATAGTCTAACAATGTGATTTAGGGTGAGGACCTTAGGGTAAGCTGGATAGTAACAATGTGACTTAGGGTGGGGGTTTGGGGTCACTCACTTTCAACCCACCTGGAAACAGAGATGAACCATGTGAACAATTAATCAATCAATCAATCATGCCAATGTGATGAGGCCCCAGTAAAAACTCTGGACACTATGGCTCAGGTGTGTAGCAGGTGTGGTTCAGGTTGGCAATACTCCATGCATATTGTCACACCTTGTGGCTAAGAAGTTAACCCTGCTCTGACTCCACAGTGAGGACTGTAAGTTCCATATCTGGACGCCTCCTGGACTCTGCCGTACGTGTGCCTTCCCTTGGCTGATTTTAATCTGCATTCTTTCACTGTGGAATCATGCATAACCATGAGCATGACAGCTTTCAGTGAGTTCTGTGAATCCTGTTAGCACATTATCAAGCCTGAGGTTGATTTTGGGACCCACAACTTACCATTGGTGTCAGAAATGAGAGTGTTCTTGTGTGGACAGTGTGCCCTCAAGCTCGGTCTAAACTCAAACACAACTGTGACAGTGAGGAAAAGGGACTAGCGTCTGTGAAGGTGCTCTTGGACCAACACCAAGTGCTATGTTTAAGTGGCCTCATTTAATCATCCTGATCAACCTATGACAGAAGCGTTATCCTCATTCTTTGAATGAAGAGACCATGGCTCAGCAAAATTTTCTGACTGTCTAAAGATACTAAGGTCAGGGAACACACCAAGATTTCCATTTTTTTTTTTTTTTTTTTTGGATAGTAACGGTAAGAATCCATCCCTAGAATCAATAGTAAACTAGGTCACAACAGAGGTGAAAGACCATGGCTATAAGAAGTACCTGTTAATCTCACAGGCAGTAATAAAAAACAACACTGAGAATTATTTAGCATTTTGGACCTCCGAAATATGTCATCCATTGAATTGGAACTTGATTATTGCTCAAGTGTGTACTTTAGCCCTAATTTATCTAAAACTCTACCTTTGATTTGTGGAACTCAGTAACTATGTATTGGAAACCTACTAAGTTTTAAATGCTGTGCATTTATTGAACATACATAGTAAACAAAATAGGTACTATACCTGTCCTAAAGCAGGATTGGAGATACATTAAACAGGAACCAAAGGGAATATTATACATACATAAAATTATAACACTGATAATTGCTCTGAAGGAAAACTTCAAGCTGCTAGGTAGGGGTTTGCATGGGGAGGTCAGAAAAGCCTTCTTGAAACAAGTGACATTTAAGCTGAGATTAAAGAATTAATGGTTGCTAGTCAGGAGAGGTGAAAGAGTGTGAATACTCAAGGCTGAGGGAAGAAATGCACAGGCACAAAGATCTTGGCGTGGTTCAGAAATGAAAGGCAATGTGATTATACCTTAATGACAGGGCAATGGGGCAGTGCCAGGTGATTGCAAGCCATAATCAGGACTGTGGAGTTCACAGATAGGACAGTATGTGGATTTTAAATGTGATAAAAAACCAGGGTACAACCAAAGAAGGTGACCGAATGAGCAAAAGATAAAAGAAAGGGTCAAGTTCATTCATGGGAAATTTTGGATAACACTGAAGATAAATCTTAGATGCCTCAGTAGACAGAATATAGTATTATGTCTCAGGCTTTCTCACCGTTTTATTTTCTAAAATATATGTAAAAATTTACTGCATGTTGTATACGTAACCTAATCAAACTACCCTTTTCCATGGCTCCAACAGAAGATTTCTTCAAAGGATCATATATATATTTAAAAACAAAACCCTGTATGCTCTCCTTTAGTTTATCGACAATTTCAGTAGGTTAGACTGTTTTGCAAACAAAACTGAGTGAAAATTTCAGACCATTCCTGGGAAATATAAGTGACCATTTCCAATTTGAAAAAATAAAGGGAGTCAAAAAGGAAAGCCATTCTAACATTATTTAAAATTCAGCTTGTTACCTTTTCAACAACTCGATGTTCTTACCATGTGCATAGGGTTCTTGTGTCTGAAAGTCGCTGCAGTCTGAGGAGTGTGGCACTTGTGCTGAGGGTTGTAGACTTTCTATTTAAAGTCTCAATTGTTGGCAACCCAATTTTCTTTGAGATTCAGTCTGTTTGTTTTGTTCAGTTCTAGTAGCTCAGCCTGAGTCTGGTAAATAATTTAAGAATCTTGACTCCAACCACTAGAACACATCTTTCTAAATCATCAACAACGTTTTCTCTTTTCAAAGAGACCCAACCAGCCCCAGCTCCCTGTCCTCATTCTAAATTAATTTCCGAGAACTTCCAGTTTAAGATGGCTGATGGAGTCTAGGAGGTTATGCCTCTTCCCTCCCTAAGCCTAAAACGAAGTGATAGGGGAAAAAAAATCCACAGCAGCATTAGAAATCTGACAAGCTGTCCATCAGCAGATCAGAACATTTAAGAACCTATGCTATAGATGCTACAAAATTTGGTAATTGAGAACATAATAAAGCAATAAAACAAGTGAGCATCTCAACATGCAAACTAGGTGAGAGAGGGGATCCAAACGGGATTGCTCTAAAATCAGAGTCAGCAGACATGGGCTCTGGAGCAATTGGCAGTGCTATTAATTGAAATTAAAGGGCTCTACACAGCATATCCTCACCAGTCTTTGTCACAGAAGCTGAATGTGAAATTTGACACCCTATATAGGACTTTTTCATTGCTGCAAGAAAAAGAAGAGGCAGAGCTCTTGCAGACAACTCCAGGTGCCTACGAAGGACAAGGAACACCTTCTCCCAGGGGAAAAGAGGCCTCTCTAGGGCACAATAAAGAAAAGCTCTCTTGGTTGCACGTCTTCCCAGCTCCTCCTTGTAGCTGTAGTTTCTGTAACCAGAGTCTCAAGCCCCTGAGGCAGACAGTGATTTCATTGCCCTCTTTGGACCTCAAGTGCACAGAAGTGTATTAATCAAAATCCTTCCATTGCTGATCTATGTGTGACTCACTTTGTTTCTTTAGTTGGTTGTTTTTAATACTATTACAGTCATCCATGAACCCATCAACTATAATATAAACTAGGATTTTGGTAATGACCATATCTTCTCCCATCTCTCTGCCACCCCTCACCTGAGAAGGTCATCATCTTGAATCCCACATTCATCGTTCTGTTACTTTCCCTTTTACACATTTGTTTTGTATGTAGGGATTGCTCAAAAGTACTATTATATTTCTTATTTATATTTAATTTTGTAAAAGTGGGTATCATGCCACATATAATATTTCCACAGTTTCTTTAGTCTTGATATCACATTGCTTAATTTCATTCCTACTGTTGTATATCTCCATATTTATTCCTCCTGACAGCTGTGTAATACGTCATTGTGTGCATCTCCCACACTTTAGTCACCCACTCTTCTGCTGAAGGGCATTTGGGCTGTTTCCAAATTGGGGATGATAGGAAAAATGTGGCTATAAATAGTCTGGATCATGTCTTCTGTGTCCATGTGCAAAGGTTTCTCTTTGGTGTATACCTAGGAGTGGAATTGCCAGGCCAAAACATGAGTGAATAGCTAACTCTACAAAGGAATATCAAACCATTTCCCAAAGCAGTTGGTCTAATTTATGCTCCCTCCAATGATGTATAAGACATTCCATCAACACACTTCTCTCCAATACTTGATATTGTCAGACTTTTAATTTTTGTCAGTTTAATCATATAAAGTGAACATAGCCATTATTGGCAATTCCCTCATCGCTAATTACATTTTTGTAATTACTATTTCGTATTACTAATTACTATTTTGTCACAGATTTTTTGGCCATTTGTGTTTCCTTCTCTGTGAAATGACTGTTCTCTCACTCCCCACACCACCCCTGCTCCTTTTATTACTTTGTCGATATTTTTTCTGGTTAATTTTTATGAGTTTTAAAAAGGCATTCTTGATAGTAATCTTTTGATGTTCTGTAATGCAGTTATCCTTTCCTATCAATAGTTCAAAACTTGTTTTCTCATTTTCTTGGGACTCTTGACTCTTGTGATGAATAAAAGTCATAACTTTAATATAACCAAATTTATTGACTTATTATATTCCTTACCACTTCTGTCTTATGTAAGAAATTTTTCCCAGTTTCTAAATGTATTTGTCTACATTTTCTACGAAGAGATTTGTATCCTTTATATCATTTATCTGGAGGTGATTTTTTAAAAATCTTCTATGAGATTGGAAAACAATTTATTTTTATATAACTTTTAAACCAAATCTCTTTATTGAAGAGTCTTTTCCTTACATGCTTGTCTGACATGACCACTCTGTTTATGCCAACGTGTCATGAATGGAAGGGCTGATGTATGGCACAGGGGCATCTTTCTGTCTGTCACACCAACTCCACGCTGTCTCCATTACTGTAGCTTCATGCTCGATCCTGATACATGGTAAGACAAATTCCTCCTCCTGCTAATACTAAAAGTGTCCTGGCTATTATTTTTGGTCCTTTAATTTACAACTAAATATTAGAAATATCAAGTATAACCCAAGCTTTGTAAGAGCTGTTTAGGGATTGCATTGAACTGATGGATAAATCTGGGGAGAATTTACATTCTTGTGATATTCCTGCCTTAACTTAGGATGTTTTTTTCCTATTTATTTATTTCATCTCTAATGTCTCTAATATATTTTTATTTCTTTGTTGGAAGTCTTTATAGACGTCTTAAAACATTTTTTGTTTTATTTTCTAATACTACTAAAAATTGTGTCTTCTGTTTAATTACATTTGCTGGTCTTGTGTCTGCTATTCATAAATGCAAGTGCTTTTTATATATTAACGTAGGTATCTTGTTACATTCTATTATTTCCAAAATATTTTCTATGTATTATTTTATTTGCTCTATGTAAACAGTCATATCATTTTCAAATGATTACTTTCTACTCTCCAAAATTTGAGTCAACTTTTTTTTTCTCTTTTCTTAATTTTTGTTGTACCAGTAGTACTTCCATTAAAATATTGACGAGACGTGGTGACAGTAGGCTCCCTTGTCTGAATCTCTACTGTGAAAAGAATGATTATTTTTCCATTTAGAATTCAATTTAGCAGTATATTTTTATCCTGAATGAATGTTTAATTTTATCAAACACTTCTTTTGCATCTTTTGAAATTATCATACGGTGTTTCTCTTTCAATCTGATAATGCGATGCACTTCATTTATGAATTTTTAAAAATAAAATATCTCTGCCTACCCATAACAGACCCAACTTGGTTGTGAATAAAAATGTTTGCCTCTTTTTTTCTTTCACCTTGGAAGTTTGATAAGAATCAATTAAAAACAAGCACCACATGTACTCACTATCAAATTGGTACTAACTGATCAACACTTAGGTGCTCACATGGAAGTAATATTTCTCGGGTGCTGGGTGGTGGGGGTGGGTAAACTCACAACCAGTGGGTGCGGAGCACACTGTATGGGGGATGGGCACGCTTGCAGCTCTGGCTTGGGCGAGGCAAAGGCATTATATGTAACCAAAATGTTTGTACTCCTATAATATTCTGAAAATTAAAAAAAAATCAATTTTAAAACCATCTTGGCTTAGTGGTTTTTTAACTGCTATAATTCTTAATAATTACAGGACTAACGGAAGATTTCTGTTTCTTTTCCACTGATTTCTGATGTTATTTTTTTCTAAGAATTTTATAATTATATTATCCTGTATAAGATAATTATGTAGAATGATACTTCTGCAGGCTGGCAAGTCCTAAGATCTGCAGAGGGAGATGGAGGCTGGAGGCCCAGGAAAGCTGCTGGTATAGTTCTAGACCAAATCTGAATGCCTGAGAACCAGGAGAGCCCCTGGTGTTAGGCCTGTCTAAATGCTGCAGGCTTGAGTTCCAAAAAGAGCCAATGTTTCAGTTCGAATCCAGAGGCAGGAAAAAGCTAATATCCCATTTTGAAAGGAGTCAGGCAGGAACAATTCACTCTCAGTTGGAGGATAGTCAACCTTTTTATGCTATTCAGAGGCCCACACACATTAGAGAGGGCAGTCTGCTTTACCTAGTCTATCGATTTAAATGCTGATCTCATCCAAAAACACCCTCATGGAAACAACCAGGATAATGTTTGACCAAATATCTGAGTACCCCATGGCCCAGTCAAGTTGACACATAAAATTAACCATCACAGTCACTTAAGTTTTCAATTAAATTACAGTACAATTGATATTCTTTTAACTTTCTACTCACTATATATGTGAATTTTCATAATATTGCTTTGTAATATTTATTTTCGTCTTCTTTATTTCTTGAATATTTCTTCCAGAGATATCTATTTTAATCTTTTCAAAGCACCAACTCATTTATTTTTACCTTTACCATCATTTTTGTATTCTATTTTAATAAATTTTTGTCCTGTTATCTGCTTATTATTATTCTGATTTTCTATTGCTAACTTCTTAGAATGGACACTTAGCTCATTAATTTTTAAGTTTTCTTCTTTTCTTATGTAAGTACTTAAGGCCATAAATATCCCATGGTACAAAATTTTTGCTAACTCTTATAGGTGTTAGTATGGTATATTATTTTCATCATAATTTAAGTATAAGCATGTTTAAATTTTTATTGTAATTTTTTCTACAGTACACCCATGCATTTTAAAATTAATTGGAGATGCTAACAAATATTTTTGTTATTAATGTTTAGCCTAATTATATTTTGATCAGAAATTATGACCTGAAGAATAGCTGTTCTTTGAAATTTATTGAGGCTTTCTTTAAAGCTTTGTACATAAATATGTGTGTGAGAAAAAAGAAGTATATTCTCCCATTGTTGCATAGAACTCTATATGTGGTCATTAAGTTGAACTTGCCAATTGTGTTTTCCAGATCTTCTATGTCCTTAATGTTTTGTCTGATTGACCTGTCAGTAATAAAATATAGATGTTTTGAATTTTCTTATTAAAAAGAGAAATTATCAGTTTATTTTTGTACTTCCATTTTTTTGCATTACATATTTTAAAGCAATTTTATTAAATGGTTACAACTTTAAAATTATTGTATTTTTTATTACTGAGTAGAAACTTTTATTTTCTATTTGTGACTCTATCAAACTGTCAATCCCTAATAATTTGTGTGTTTCTTTGTTTGTTCTACAATCCATTTTATTAGATATTAATATAGTCATGCCAGCTTGCCTTTGGTTATCATAGCATTTGATTAACATTCTTTTTTACATTATTTTAGTTTCAATATTTGTATCTGTGATGATTTAAAAATAGATATCTTCAAATTCTTTAGTATTTTTCCTTTATAAGATGGACTTAATTTTTGCCCCCTTGGCTGTGAGCTGGTCTTAGTTACTTACAATGAATACAATTTAGTAGACATGCTGGTATGTCGCAAGATAATTCCTCAGATCAAAGCTTCACTCTCTGCCCCTGGGAGAAGCAGCCTTAGGAATAGACTTTTCTCAGTCTTGAGAAAAGTCTCAGGCATTTAAAAGGGAGGAAGGGGTGGGATTCGTTGCCTGAAATGAGTTAGTACAATGCTTCTCAAACCACTGGGTGCATAAGAGCCACCTGGAGGCCTTGGTGAACCTCAGAGTCCTTGGCTGCATCCCTGGAGCTTCCCATTTAGTCATTCTGAGTTGAGGCTGAGAATCTGCATTTCTTACAAGCTCTCAGGTGATGCTAATTGCTGTCCATTATGAGTACTGTAGTGCTGAATTAGCACTACCTGTGCTTCTGAGCTGTCCTGTGTTTACTCTGGAAGACACCTGGACCAGAGTTATGAGTAATTACAGATATAGATTAGGGTCACCCAGTTAAATGCAGGACACCCAGTTAAATTTGAATTTCAGTAACATACTAAAAAAAATTAGTTGTTTATCCAAAATTCAGTTTTAACTGGGTGTACTGTATTTTTATTTGCTAAATCTGACAACCTTAGTATAGATGCAGGCATTGTTTTATTCCAGTGGTTCTCAAACTTCAGTATGTATCAACATCCTCTGGAGGTCTTGCACAGATTTATGGGCTCCATCTCATCCGCTTCTGACTCAGTTTATCTGGGATAGGGTTCAAGAATTTGAATTTCTCACAAGTCCCCAGATAATGCTGATGCCGTGGGCCTAGGGCCAGAGTTTGAGAACCATTAGTTGGGTCCCAAAGCAATGGTTGAGAATAGGCAAGAGAAGTCTTTGTTTTTTACCCTCCAATAAAACCACTACACCACACAAGCAGGTGTGCTCCTGAGAGGCTTTTACAGTTTTGGGTGTGTCTTGGGTTTTTTCTTCTACTTCCTTTGGGGTTGTTTCTTGGGGGAGATAACCAGACATTGTGCTAGTTTAGCATCTTGGTAAGAACTGGAACCATAGAACAGTAACTTTATTTTAACCTGTAGTGAGAAAATTTGTCCCCGAACAACAGCTACAAAAATTCTCTTAAAAATGGGTACATTATGTTATATAAGTATAAATGAATAATAATCACATTTTAGAAACACTAGAATTAAGACAAGGAATCTTGATGCACCTGGGACAATTAATTTTCTATATGGTGTGCATTAGCAATCTTGGTGGATATCTAATGTTTGTTCCTCTGTCAGTTCTTTCTGCACCCTGCACTCTGCCCAGAAATACTCATCTACAACGTGTTCAACAAAGGGATTCCTTGATCTCTGGTTTCTAGTTTGCTTCAGGCAATGAGGAACCTCCCTCCAATTTCCTTTGGTTGGGCTATCAATAGATCTCCCAATGTCTTCCCTGAGGTGTTGCCTCTGGCTGGCTGTGCCTCTTGGTTAAAAGTGACATCTAATATCAAAGACGCCCTCCTTACACAATAGCTCTGCTTTCAGATTCTGGTAAGGCTTGTTCTCCTTGAGTATAGAAGTGGTAACAGCTCTGCTGTTTCCAGTCCTGGGATATTACACTCTTTGTGATTTCACTATACCCTGCCTTCATCTGTAAATAATCCCTTTATTAATCCTTCCTCAAAGTATCTAATATGTATGTGCCATTGATTTCCTGCTGAACCTAAGTCGCCCCTTTTCATTTTTATCCACTTAGAAAACCAACTGTTCTAATAGCATTTATTGAATATTCCATCATTTCCCTATTGATTAAAAATGTTATTTCCAGTAATTTTTTTCATATATTTACAAGTCCATTTCTAGGCTCTCCAGTTTTCTTTTTACTTCATTCAGATTCATGACTAAGAATCTCTGTAAGACCCCAAAATCTGTATTTTAAACAAATTCCATAGGAAGTTCTGCACACTAGATTTTGAGAACTGGTTTA
This sequence comes from Varecia variegata, assembly GCA_028533085.1. Lineage (NCBI taxonomy): Eukaryota > Metazoa > Chordata > Mammalia > Primates > Lemuridae > Varecia > Varecia variegata. Next base: position 5,888,693 of record CM052438.1, read on the forward strand.
GATTTTGTACTAATTCAGTAATATTGGTGAATTGATAGCCGAGAGACAGTTATCAAGAAACCTTTGCTTGTTTTAGGGGGAAAATAACTACTATGTAATTTTCTAGTTATCCTGAGAAAGACATTTCACCTTATTTTCTTATGAGCCATTTTGGAAGTTTGGGAAGGTAGATAATTCTGCTTTGATGGATTCCTTGCATGTGTAGTTTACAGCTATTGTTCCTCATGTACACAAACTGAGATACTTGATTATCCAGAATGTAAAGGAAAATAGCTAAAAGAATACTAAAAAGTTTTACTGTTTAGAAAATTGTATTCAATTCAGCTTAGCTAGGAAACCACTTGATTTGTTCTCATTCACATTTACTTGAAAATTGCTATTTATTTTAACTTATATATGTTTAGCAAGGGCTAATTAGTGAAAAGTAATCATGCTATTTTCAAAAAGCATTAAATTTACAGAAAATTATATATTAGAAATATACACTAGACTCAACTAATTCCTATTCTGAAAGCTTTAATATATGCTTTATGTAACCATGACTCAAGGCACTATTATTCATCTGGAATGACCACCCAAATTTCATACAAAAAACCAAGAACTAATACTCATCCTCCTGCCCAACAGCCTCCACAATGGGGTACGTGCCCCAAGGATACAAAGTATGACTCTGAGGAGGATGCAGGAAGAAGATAGAATAAGACTTCTATTTATATTTATTGTGTTATTAAGTATGGAATGTCCAATTTCCTTAAGTACTAAATTTGACAATTGATATCTGTGATACTTCACTTTGACACTTTTTGCGTTTTTTGTTGTTGTTTTTTATTGTGAAGGTACATCATCATTCTTTCAAACACATGTTTTGGCTTTCGATCATCTTTCACTTTTGTTTTTAGAGCAATTTTTGTGAAACCATGGATAAGTAAAAAAATTCATGTTATTTTTGAATGTGAGTTCCATTGTGGAACCAATGCAGCACAGACAGCTCGAAATATCAACAAAGTGTTTGGGAAGGATGTGGCTAATGAACACACAGTATGTCGATGGTTTGAGAAGTTCCTTTCTGGTAATTTTAATCTCGAACCATGTGAGTGACCTAAGACCAAGGTGGATAATGATGAGCTGAAAGCTGTAGTGGAAGAAAATCCATCTCAACCTACACATGATTTAGCAGCAACGTTTGACCTTACTATTCCAATAATACTGGACCGTTTGAAACAAATCAGCAAGGTAAAGAAACTGGATAGATGGGTAACACATGAATTAAACGAGCATCAGAAGAGAAATCGTCTTGAAGCTTGCCTTTCTTCACAGTCATGACATAAAGGTGAACTACTTCTACACTGTATTGTTACATGTGATGAAAAATGGATTCTTTTTGACAATCTCAAGCATTGGGCACAGAGGTTGGATAAAGATGAAGTGCTAAAACACAGTTCAAAACTGAATATTCATGAAACAAAACTAATGGTGTCTGTTTGGTGATCCATTGCTGGTATTATCCACTACAGCTTCATGAAACCTGGTCAATCAATCACAGCGGATGTTTACTATAACCAATTGGATGAAATGATGAGGATGCTTGTGATTAAGCAGCTGAGATTGGTCAATAGAGACAGGCCAGTCCTCTTGCAAAACCACATGTCGCAAAAAACAACACTGCTCAAATTACGGAAGCTGGACTTGGAAACCCTCTGTCACCCGTATTCACCAGACCTTGCACCAACTGACTGCCACTTCTTCCAGGCTTTGGGCCACCTCTTACAAGGAAAAATACTCAATTCTCAACAAGCTGTGGAAAATGCCTTTCGCAATTTCATCCCCACTGTCTCTCCAGGCTTCTTCACTGCTGGCATAAACAAGCTACCGTTAAGTGGCAAAACTGTGTCGATAGTTTGGGCACATACTTTGCTGAATTGTACTGCTTCTTGTTTGAGATATAATAAACTAAATTTTTGATTTGAAATCGGACATTTCATATTTAATGACCTAATAGTAATTAGCATTTACAATTTTCTATTTTTTGGTTGCATTTTATAACATCCAGACTTGCTGAATCAGACTCTGCACCTTCACGAGATCCTCAGGTGACTCCTTTGCCCAGTACAGTCGGAGAAACACAGAAGGCTGGCCCTGTAAATCCTTTCAAGTGTAAATCACAGGATTCAGTTAAGGAGAGCAGATAGAAACTCTTTCATATCTATTTCATTCTTTCACTAGGGGAGGGGGAAATTTTCTCTCTTCTCTCCCAGTTTTTAGCTCAGAACAGCCAAAGGGGAGGGGTGGTCTATTTTCTTGGGAGGAGGCATTTGTTCCCTCTTGTTCTTGTTTTCTTTACCCTATTACAATTTTTCTTCTGGGTTATATTATTTCTTTAAAAGAATATTCCCTGTGGACAAATATCTCTATTCAGGACTATTTTGCTGTGCAGCAACTATTAATAGAGAGAAGTCTACTTAATTCTCTGAAATCTGCTTTGATTCTTGTCTTCTACATCAAAATAGCATTCTAGATGTTAACTGTGGTTTTATTATTTCCTCCAATCCACATTCCACAACATAATCAGTCAGTTAACCTTTCTAAAGCTAGATTTTAAGGCTATTCTTCTATTTGAAAACATTGCATTAAAACAGTGGCTTTCAGTTTTTTTTTCAAGCATTCCATCATTAAACATTATTGTATATGGATTTCTCAAATGTTTATACTTATGTTTTTATATTAATACTTATGAAGCATATCCATGAATTAAAATCTTAAACTATAATTAGCATATTACTATATTGTACAATAAAATATAATAAAAAGCATGGGAATAGTATGAAATAGTTTTTGAATATGTCTCTCTAATCATGCTGAATTTATGTTATTATTAGCTGATTGCTTATAACAAAATATACATTTAGGAAAAAGTTCATTCTGAACGATAGTAGATGTAAATATTTCAAAGAACCTTCTTGATGATTTCAAGTGTTTTTAGCTGATGCCTTGTCAGGACTGATTACATTGTCTTTATTTTTTGCTTCATCATGTGGCTGATGAAGAGCTGCTACGAGGTTAAGGGAAAACGTCAGCTTTGCCATTTTTGAGTTGCTCACTTGTATTTGCATCATTAGTATTATCTTCAGTCTGCAGCTCTTGGAAAAAAATCTTTTAAAACCACTTGTCCATTTTATGATAGTTTAATTAAAACCAGATAATTTCATAGACACATCCACTCAACCTGGTGCATAGAAACTACAGCATGTTGTAATGTGCTGAAAGCAAGCAAACAAGAACGGGTAGATCTGTCAACCCCTGTCCTAAGCCCTCATCTGCATACCAGATGAGACTTGGGACCTTCTTACATATGACCCAAATAGTGGATCTGGTGACAATCTATATAGTAATATAAGTAAAACATATTTTCTTATATTTTGGCTTAACATTCTAAGCAGAAAGTCCAATAATTTCTTTCTGCATTTCAGTGGGTTGTTTTGTACCCTACGAAGAATGCTGGCCTTGATAATAAAATTCAAATTTCTAGTGCAATGTGTTTATTAGAGTAGACTATGTTAGAATTATATAAACCTTCTTGACTGGAACAAAATTCACTCACTTCCTCAACCACAAACCTTTATTCAGAGCTTTCTATTTTTCCCAATAGTAATAATGCAATGATACATTGTTACTTTTTTCAAAGGGACCTAAAGTCATTTTATTGATTTCAGGGATATTGGAAACATATTACATAATGTTCTTAATTCAGTTATTAGTCACACAATTTTTTACACATTATCATATTACAGAGCAAAGAATTGCTCAATAGGGTAAATTACTGAGAATTCAGTGATCTTTTGCCTTTTTGTTACTGTTTAATAACCTATCAACTCTTCCCAGAGTTACAAAGTTATGGAGGTTTATGGGTTCCTTCTTCCCATAATACAAATTGCTTACTTATTTTCTCCTTTAGTTCCAATAAAAATAATCTGTTATCTGCAGAAAAATAATTTGGGTGGATATGAGATCATGACAATCCCACCACCAAGGATGTTCTCTCTCTGTTTCTGCCAAATATGCTTGTAATTTCTCTGACAAATGGGCAGTTAGCAAGCAAAATTCTGACACACAGACAGACTAATTCTTACAGTCTTCCTTTGGAAGGAAACTAAGTTAAGAAAGGGATTTTTAATAGCTCTTTGGAGCATCCTTAACTTTGGCTTTTAATACTGTGGTTGAAGAAGGAAACCCTATACTCCAAACTGAAAGGATCTACTTTTGAATAGTCAGAAGCATAAAATTTGACTCAGCTCTACTAGGAATTGGGTGTGTGGTTTCCCGAGAACTGCACACGCTACGCCTGATGCTTAGATTTCTAAACCAGACCCTTAGGCATATTCCATTGCTAAGCGTTCTTACAGTGCTGAAGACGTGCCTGGTGTTAACCTTGTTTAGCTTCTCCAGCTGAGAAAGCCTTTTGCTTTCATGTTCTTTCCTTGGCTTTCTTCTTCTCCCTCTCCCTTCCCTTCCTCCCTCAACTTTTTCTCTATCTTCCTCTCTCCTTCCCTCTCTCTGTATCTCTCTCTTCCTCCTTCCTTCCTTCTTTATTTCCCTCTCCCTATCCCCCTTCCCTTACTTCTTCTTCCTCTCTCTCCTCTTCTTCTGTCCTTCTTATTCTTCTCCTTTTTATTCTCCTTCAGTTTTTTAAAACTTGAATCTAGAGATCCCCCGGCACTCCACACATCAATTCCTGCCCTTTGTCTTCTGCGTAGCATCAGCCACAAACACTGATTATGAATGACTTACAATTAGTGCCTCCTTCTTTAAACAAAATGATCCTTAATTTAGGCCAAATACAAGTAGGCTTTATGCTTTTAGGGGTAATGTCCTGCTCTAGCTACAAGGTAATATGGATCTGTTCTCAATGGATTCAACACATAGTCATTGAACACCTTCTGAGTGCCAACCCCATGGTAGGTACTGGGGATGCCAAGAAAGAGGTAACACTGTCCCTGCCTTTTGAGAAGTTCAAGGAATAGTTGGGGAGGCAAATCCATAAACACATGAATTTTAGTACAACTTTTTTCTGGGACAGGATTCACTATAGCAGCAGTATGTGTTATAACAGAGAAAAAGATATGCTTTTGCCATCTATTCCTTATGTATTTTCCAGTTTATTAGGGTAAAATAGACATAACATAAAATTTGCAGTTTTAATTATTTTTAAGTGTACAGTTCAGTAATATTAAGTGCATTCAAATTGTTGTGCAAACATTGCCACCATCCATCTCAAGAACTTTTCATCTTGCAAAACTAAAGCTGTACCTGTTAAACAATAACTCCATATTCCTCCATCTCCTAGATGCTGACACCATCATTCTGTCTTCTGTCTCTGTGATTTTGACTACTCCAAGTACCTCATATAAATGGAATCACAGTATTTGTCTTTTTGTGTCTAGCTTATTTCATAGCATAATGTCCCCCCAAGACCACCATATTGTAGCATATATCAGAATTTCGTTATTTTTTAAGGCTCAATAATATTCCATTGTATGTATATACCACATTTGTTATCCATTCATCTATCGGTGGATATTTGGGTTGCTTCCATGTTTTAGCTGTTGTGAATAATGCCACTATGATCATGGGTCTACAAATATCTTTTTGAGATCCCACTTTCAATTTTTGACTATATACTCAGAAGTAGAATTGCTGTATCATATGGTAATTCTATTTTTAATTTTTTGAGGTGCTGTCATACTGTTTTCCACAGCATCTGTAGCATTTTACTTTCCCACCAACAGTGTACAAGTGTTCTAATTTCTCCATGTTCTTGCCAACACTTGTTATTTTTTGTTGTTTTTTCTCTGTAGTAGTCATTCTTATGGATGTGAGGTAGTATCTTATTGTAGTTTTGATTTTCATTTCCCTAATTATTAGTGATATTGAGCATATTTTTAGGTGCTTATTGGTCATTTATATATCTTCTTAGCAGAAACGTCTATTCGAGACTTTTGCCCATTTTCATATTAGGTTGTATTTTGTTGAGTTTTGGGAATTCTTTATATATTCTGAATATTAATCCATTATCACATATATGATTTGTAAATATTTTCCCATTCTGTAAATTGCCTTTCTAAACTGTTAATAGTGTCTTTTTGTGTCTAAAATTTTCCTAAAGTCCAATTTGCCTAATTTTTGTTATTATTATTTTTGCCTGTGCCTTAGCTGTCTTATCTAGGAAATCATTATAAAATCCAATGTGATGAACATTTTGTCCTGTTTTCTTCTGAAAGTTTTGTAATTTTAAGTCTTCCATTTAGATCATGGATTTATTTTGAATTGATTTGTGTATATAGTGTTATGGGAGAGTCCAGCTTTATTCTTTTGAATGTGGATATACAGTTTGTTCAAAAGACGGTTTTTTCCCCACTGAATGATCTTGGTACCCTTGATGAAAAGCATTTGACCATATATGTTAGGGTTTGTTTCTGTACTCTGTATTATTTATGTCAATACCACACTATTTTGATTACTGAAGCTCTGCAGTAAGTTTTAAAATCAGGATGTGTGAGTCCTCCAGCTTTGTACTTTTCTTTGAGTATTGTTTTGGCTATTTGAGGTCTACTGAGATTTCATATGAATTTAAAAATGGGTTTTTCTATTTCTGCAAAAAAAATGTTATTGGTGTTTGGACAGGAATTGAATCAAGTCTGCAAATCATTTTGGGTAATACTGACATCTTAGTCTTTCACTCTATGAACATGGAGTATCTTTTCATTTACTTAACTCTTCTCTAATTTCTCTCAGAAATATTTTGTAGTTTTCATTGTACAAGTTTTTCACCTCCTTGGTTGATGCCTAAGTATTTTATTCTTTTTGATGCAATTTAAAATTGAGTTGTTTTTAAAATTTTATTTTAGCATTATTCATTGTTAGTGTATCCAATGCAACTGATTTTTGTGTGTTGAATTTGTATCCTTCCCGCTACTTTGCTGAGATTATTAGTTTTAAATGTTTTTGTGTGGAATTTTAGGATTTTCTACATAGAGAATCATATTATATGTGAACAGAGATAATTATACTTTTTCCTTTCCAAGTTCAACGCTTTCTTTTTTTTTTTTCCTTTCCTAATTGCTCTGGCTAGAATTTCCAGTACTATGTTAAATGCAAGTAGTAAAAACAATCATTTCCTTATTCTTAATCTTACAGGAAAAACTTTCAGTCTTTCATCATTAAGTATGATGTCAGTTTTTATATGACCTTTATCATGGTGAAGTAGTTTTCTTTTATTCTTAGTTTGTTGGGTACTTTTATCATAAAAGCATGCTAAAATTTTCTCTAATGCTTTTTCTGCATTATTTGAGATAATATTTTTTACTTTATTTTGTTAATACGGTATATTAAATTGATCAATTTTCATATATTGAACCATTCCTGCATTCCTGGAATAAACACCACTTGACTATGGTGTATAATCATTTTAATATGCTGCTGAATTCAGTTTACTAGTATTTGGGTGACAATTTTTGCATGAATGTTCATAAAGAATATTGGTCTATAGTTTTCTGGGGTTTTGTCTGGCTTTGGTATCAGGGAAATTCTGGCCTGATATAATGAGTCAAGGAGTGTTTCTTCCTTCACAGTTTTTTGAAAATATTTGAGAAAAATTGGTGTTTGTTTTTCTCTAAATGGTTGACTTCACCAGTGAAGCCACCAGGTCCAGGGCTTTTCTTTGCTGGGAAATTTTTTTTTTTTTTTTTCTGGGAAATTTTTGACTACTGATTTGATCTCTTCACTTGTCATAAGTCTATTCAGACTTTCTACTTCTTCATAGTTTAGTCTTGGAAGGTTTTGTGATTCTAGGAATTCATATATTTCATTTGGTTATGAATGTTTTTTGGCATACAGTTGCTTATAGTACTCTCTCATAATCCTTTTTATTTCTCTAAAATCCATAGTAATTTTATCCATTTTCATTTATGTTTTTAGTAATTTAAGTCTTCTCTCTTTTTTTATCAGCCTATTTAGCTAAAGGTTTGTCAATTCTGTTGTTCTTTTCAAAGAACCAATTTTTGATTTCTTACAGTGTCTGTTATTTTTATCTTCTCTATTTCTTTTATCTCTGCTCAGTCTTCATTATTTTCTTTCTTCTGTTATCTTTGGGCTTAGTTTGTTCTTCTTTTTATAGTTTTTTAAGTTGTAAAGTTGGGGTGTTGATTTAAGATCCTTTCATCTTTTTTAATTTAAGTGTTTATAGCTATAATTTTCTTCTAGCTCTGCTTTTACTGTGTCCCATAAGTTTTGGTATGTTATATTTTCATTTTCATTCATCTCTAAGTATTTTCTAATTTTCCTTATTATTTCTTCTTTGATCCATTGATTTAGTATGTTGCTTAATTTCTACACATTTATATATATTCCAATTTTCCTTGTTATTGGTTTCTAACTCTATGTCATTGTGGTCAAAGAAGGTACTTTGTATAGTATCTATCATTTTAAACTTATTGTGCTTAATTTGTGGCCTAACATATGGTCCATCCTACAAAATGTCTAACATTCTCTTGAGAGGAATTTGTATTCTACTGTTATTGGATGTTATTCTGTATATATTTGTTAGATCTAGTTGTTTACTGTGTTGTTAAATGCCTCTATTTTCTGACTTATCATCCATCTGGTTCTTCTATCCACTATCAAGAGTGGGATATTAAAGTCTCCAACTATTAGCAGAGAGTTATTTCTCCCTTCAGTCCTTTAGTTCTGTTGATTTTTGCTCCATATATTTTGCTGTGATTAGATGCATATATATTTATAATTATTATACCTTTTTGCTCTATTGAGCCTTTATTAAAATATATGACCCTTCTTTGTCTCTTGTAGCCTTTTTTATTTGAAGTCCATTTTGTCTGATATTAGTATAGCCACACTTGCTCTCATTTAGTTACTATTTGGAATATCATTTTCCGTCCTTTCACTTCCAACCTATTTTTGTCTTTGGCTCTAAAATGAGTTTCTTGTAGACAGTATATAGTTCTTAATATATTATTCTAATTTCTGTGTTTTGATTGGACAGTTTAGGCTACTTACAAGAAGTAATTGCTGATAAGAAGGGACTTATATTGTTTTGTAATTTATTTTCTACATGCCTTATCATTTTGGGTCCCTCACTTCTTGCAATTTTACTATCTTAATATCTTACTGTCTTATTTTGTATTTTGTTTATTTTTTGTAATAAATTTAAAATTTACTTCTCATTTCCTTTAATGTACATTCTTTGGTTATTTTCTTTGTGGTTCCCATGGAGATTACATTACCATTGTAAGGTTATAGCACTCTAACTTGAATTTATACCAGCATAACTTCAATGACATACAACTCTGCTCCTTTATCACTCTATCCTCAACCCTTTTCATTGTCGATGTCACAAGATTACAACTTTATTCGTTGTGTATCCAAAAACAGACCAGAAATTGTCTCTAAAATAACTTGATGAAATTATCTTATTTTATTAAAGAAAATGTATATGTCCACTTCTCAGTGGCTAATTTATATGCATATCAGAAGGGCCAGATACGAATCCTAGTTCCGTAAGATTAAACTGGGTGAGGGTGGACGTGTCATTTCATCTATTTCAGCTTCTTTTGGTCATCTAAATAGGTGCATAATATCAGTTTTTTTTAAAAAAAGATTTGTCAGTCCTTTGCATATAATAAAATACCAAACATTAGGTAGTTAATTCATTAAGTGCCTCTGTGTATTGTACAGATGAAGGATTTTCCATTGAAACCATCAATAAATATTTATTAAAAACTATTATAAAAATTGGATAAGATGTGAGCCTGTTTAAGAAACTTAGCCATGGCGTCATGAATCATGTGTTATTAGAAACCCAGCCACTTTAACTCACTGAGGTTTCCACGATGTAGCCTAGCAGTATGGTGTAAGAGCTGAGGACACAGACTGGAGACCCAGATGTGCCACATCCTAAATCACATCTCTAAACTTTCTAACAATATAACCTCGGGCATGTGACTGAATCTATTCTTTTTTTTTTTTTTTTTTTTTTTTTGAGACAGAGTCTCGCTCTGTTGCCCGGGCTAGAGTGAGTGCCGTGGCGTCCTCCTAGCTCACAGCAACCTCAAACTCCTGGGCTCAAGCAATCCTACTGCCTCAGCCTCCTGAGTAGCTGGGACTACAGGCATGCGCCACCATGCCCGGCTAATTTTTTTTTTCTGTATATTTTTAGTTGGCCAGATAATTTCTTTCTATTTTTAGTAGAGACGGGGGTCTCGCTCTTGCTCAGACTGGTCTCGAACTCCTGACCTCAAGCGATCCACCCGCCTCGGCCTCCCAGAGTGCTAGGATTACAGGCGTGAGCCACCGTGCCCGGCCAGAATCTATTCTTGATCTTCAGCTTCCTAGTCTTTAAAATGAGATAAAAACACTTGCTTTGTGACGTTATTGTAAAGATTAAAAGGGATCATCTACATAAAGCATATTTCACGGTACCCAGCCTATAATAGACATTCAATAATAACTATTATTTTAATTTTTGCCCAGATATTTGCTGGATATTCCATGAAGGAAAATTTGTGAATTCTGTAAAGATTTTGTTCTAGTTCCAATTTTATACTTTGAGAGTTTAACTCACCATGTTGCCTAATGTCATAGCTACTGAGTGATAGATAGAGTGGAATTCCAACCAGGCCGTTTGATATCAGAGAAGGCTTTCAACCTCTGTGCTATAGTAGTGGGGCTGCCTGCTCCTCCTCCTCCTCTTCCTTCTCCTTCTCCACTTCCTCTTATTCTTTTGCTGATTTTAGCTGTTAGTTCCCCTCAGCAGTCTGCTATCTCCGTGTAATATGCTAATGTGGACCAGCCTGAATTTATGGTGAAACAAAAATAAATATCAGTCAGTATGAATATAGGATTAAGGTCAGTTAATAGATAGGCTATATCAGTCTTAATAAACTAAAAATGCACATTTTGTAATGAATTCCCTGCAAATTAAGTTGAGTAATCTCCCTGTGTTTCTTCTCCACAGGAGTCACCACTAACCGAAGTCTCTGACATGTAGGAGGAATTGAACCTAAATATGAGGCAAAAGCTTATTTTTTCTCTCACTGTCCTTTGGGGTTGGAAGCAAACCTTTATTTTTCCAAGTAAAGAATGCTCTATTAATTCTGTGTTTATAACAGGAAGAGCTTTTCCTTAGCAGATAAAAGAAGTGGGCATGGAAGGACAATAGTAATATGGACAAAGACGGAGCACACTAGCATTGCCTTACCGGACTTTTGCACTTTACGTGGTTGGTTTACTGAAACAAACAACAACGATGAAAGAGTGCCACCCACTACATAGGGCAAAAGATTTGATAAAGCTGCTATAAAGTTGGAGAAAAGCAGTAGCATAGGCTAATTTTCCTGTTCTGCCTTTGGTGTCCAGTTTCTCTCTCCTGGGGTAGAGTGATGTGCTAGGCTGTAGTCTACCTCTCACGGTCTAGCACAGCTGCTCACTAAAACCACAGACCAGCTCTTGTTGGAGTGCCAAGGATGCGACTGACTTCTCAGTCTACCGGAATGTCCCTTATTGTGAAGACATTTCCTTCAATTTCCTGTACCACAAACAAATACAGGGAGTGGGCATAACATCTGCTTAGGTGCACAGGTTTTAGCAGCAAAATACTATGATTGCACTGAGGAATATAAAAAGCCATGAATGTAAAGCTGGCAGGCACTTAGAGGCCACGACTTTAGATTCCTCTTTTTGCAGATAATAAAAAATCAAGGTTGGAGAGGTAACGTGAAAGACCTTAGGAAACGCAGCGAAGTAGTGCTTGAGTTGGGACTGAGGCCCCAGTCTTCTGCCTTCCAGGTGTGTTTGCTCTGCAGCACCACACCTGGCCCCTGCTTGAGTCAGAGAGAAGGGGCTCAGCTGGGCTAAACAGTGTGACTGAGACTGGGTCTCCCTGGAGTTAACGCCCCCCCTGCTGGGCAATACTCTAGAGGGTCCTGACGTTTCTCTACCACACTGCAGTTATCAAGGCCTGTTCACCCACTTTTCCAATTTAATCCTCATCATAGGTGAGGGGGGGCAAATAAAATTAGTCTCGCTCTCTCTCTCTTTTTTTTTTTTTTTTTTTTTAAGAGGGAGCACCAGTTACTTTCTCAAGCATTTTCTAGCATTAGTAAATTTTATGTTTTTCTTTTTATTTGGAATTTTAAAAGCTAAGCAAAGAATATTTATTTAGTTCATATTTTAGTAAGATCCATTATAGTACACACACCATGGAAGCTTAATTAAATACTGAATCTTATTTAGATTACTCTATGCTTAACTCTTTACAGGGATGTCCTGATCCCAAATTCAGAAGCAAGAATTCCTGCAGAGGGTGGAGGTTTTCTAGAAGGAACATCTATTCTGACAGTCCATGAACATGTGACTCCAGCGTTAGTGCATTTTTCTACCATCCCCCAGGCCTTTATTTTAAGAAAAATTGTCTTTGGATCTCATTTTCTATTCTGGCACTCAGGGGAGTGATCGCTATTCAAAACAAGAAGGACCATGGCCACTCACTTCATTTGTACTCATTAAAAAGAGAAAAAAATTAAATAAGAAATGATGCACACAATAAGTATTGAATTTATAAGATGGTGCATAGAAATAGAAAATCCCTTGAAACTAAATTCCAAATAGTTTAATGCATTCATCCACACTGAGGCTAGAAAGTTGGCAGCTATCTTCTTCTACCCCAAGGGCCTTGGGTTTTGTTTTTATTTATTAAGTATGTATTCAGCACCTATTATGTACCAGATACTGGTTTAAGTTTTAAAGAAACAGAAACAGTAGTGAATGTAACAAAGTTTTGCCCTCGTATGGAAATTTTTTTCTTTTGAAAGCCACAGGTATTAAACAAACAAACAGATGCTATCATTCCAGGTGGTGTGAGTGCTAAGAAAAAAAATGTAGTTGGGTATAGTTGGGTCAGTATACGAATGGTAGAGATGGGGTAGAGATTATTTTAGATGGAATGTTCTAGAAGGTAGCATTTGAACAGAAATCTACCTGATGTGAAATATCCAAACCTTTAAAAGTCTTGTGGGCACACTTTCTGGGAAAATGGAATAGCCATTATAAAATCTGCGAGACACAAAGGAGCTGGCCATGCTGAGGGGCCGCGAGGGTGAGGGTACAGCCAGGTGAGGAGGGGTCGGGGGCAGGTACTTGGGAACGAGGTCTAAGCTGTAAGTCGGGCCACACCAGGAAGAGCCTTGTAGACTCTGCTAAAGGTTTTTTTCAATTTTACTCAAAACCTGATGAGAGCATTTTGAGCAAAAGAAGTGATGTGATTTTCTCACTTAGAAAGATCCTTCTGGATGCCACGTGTGAAGAAGCCGAGGTGGAGGGCACAGGATGGAGTGCGGCAAGCCCAGGAGCGGAGCGGGGCTCTCCGTTGGAGGTCTTTGGGATAGTCTAGGGGAGAAATGATTGGGATTGACTTTATGTGTTGCCAGTAGAGATGATAAGGATTGATCAAGTTCATAATGTAACTCTAACAGAGCAGTGCCAGGACTTGCTGCATGGATTGTATGAGAGATATAAGAGAAGAGGAAACCATAAAGACCCTTAGATTTTGGACTTCGGAACAGGGTGAGGTGTGATGTCATTTAATTAGATAAGTCCTGGGGTGAATGAATTTTAGAAGGAGTTCAAGAGATTATTTTGGACCTGTTTGGTTTCAGAAGTCTGTAATACATATAAGTATAGTTAGTAGTTGAATAAATGAGTCCACAGTTCAGGGGAGAGGTTGAATCTGAAAATACAAATTTGAAAGACATCAGTATAGAGAAGTGAAGGAAGCTAAAGACTGAGGCTAGGGAATTGAATATCTGGAGGTGCATCCTCTGCTTCCATCCTGTTTGGGACCCTCTGTGGCTCTGCCCAGTCTGCAGTTACCTCGGCTGTTCACTCATCTGCCTTAGACACATTTTATAACCTTCAATTCACTCATAAATCATCAATCCATTGACCTGAGCAAAGAGAAAAGGGATAACTTTGCTTTTTGTCTGAATCACTGATTTCTTATCTTTTTTCTTTCTTGTCCTGTAGCCTACCTTTTGTATATCTCTATTGCTTTTTTAGCGGAAAGATGTCAACTCTCATCTTTGCAGGTATCCACGAACTCTACGTGTATTTGGGGGAATTGCCCTGACTGTCCCCTTTTTCAGGAACACTAGCCAGAATCTGTTTTGAGTTTACATATATGTCACAAAAGCCATCTAGGACATAATAAGTTTGGAAAGCAATAAAATTACATGACAGGAATATTGCAGAGGCAAACTGGATATCTGCTTTTGGCTTCTGGGGAAGCTTCATTGTTTGATAAATTTCAAGGCATGATATACCTAGAAATTCCTACTTATGTCCGTATGGGAATTTACTGAAGCTACTCTATGAGGATGGGGAGGCCTGGCCAAATGGGGTGCAAAATTCTAATTCTAGTTGAATTGGTCTTGGAGAACTCTGTACCCCCAGTGCCATATACGCAGGCTGGACAGTTGTCTACTTTTTACTCTTGGTGGACAGGCAATCACCCCCAGCCAGATTTAAAGAGAGACTGGCAGGTGGGAAATACAGATGAACACTCTCAGGACAGGTGAAAATATCTCACTTGCCATTGCTGTAGTCCACATGAATTGAATATATGTATTTAAATACACAAACACTGGTGGTCAATGTGTCTATGGAACAAGACAGAGTAGAGACCCTGGAGGATATTTAATCACACTGGCTTGTTGTGTGGACTGGAAGTGTAAGGCATGCTGTACTGGGCAAATGGAATGTTTAAGATGGTCATAGCAAAGAAAAAATCGGCTGGAGACTCAGAGCTTTTAAAGAGAAATGGCCAAGGATCAGCACTATATCAATCAGCCCAAAACGACTGCTTTACAAACTCATAACTCAAGTCCAAAGACAATTGTATTTGGGACATCAGACACATTTAATCCTTTTGAGAAAATCCCTTTAAAGCAAGTTGCCTGATAACCAAATCTGTTGCCTGATGCCTCCCTGTTTTCCTTTATGTGTAAATGGGTTAAGAATGGCCTAAAGCAGACACACAAGAAACTCTTTCCTGGAGGCATTTGTGGGATTTATGTTTGAGGAACTCCCTCATCTCAGTGCTCTTTGGGCATAGGAGCATTTTTTTCCTCCCAAGAAAAGTATTGAGAATGTCATTTCCCTGCTCAAAAAACTTTGCTACTGTATAAACTCAAAACATTTCAGCACACCATTCAAGACTATTGATTATAATAATAGTAACTGACAATTTTATAGAGCTTTTCTATAAAATCACACACTTTCAAAAATAAGATACCATCTCCATTTCATCTGGTTCCCACTCTCCCACTCTTATTTTATCAACTAACCACTCTTTTACCTTTCAGCTTCCCAATTCTTCAGCTGATTTCTTTTCACTAAATTTCCTCATGCTTTCTCATCTCTGTAGATCCTCCTCCTTCTCAATGAGAAACACCTTTCCCTCATCTAAAACATTTCATGGAAACACAGAACGTTCTCAGTAAGTATTTGTGTGTGTATGTGTGATGAATGAATGAATAACTACATAAAAAAAGGCTTTCCTGTCTCTTCTCTGTGCCTACTTATTGAAATTCAATTTGTCCTTCAAAGCTCACATAAAAAGATGTCATCTCATGAAATTTCCCCTAAACCTATTATTTAAATTAAATGGGTCCTCTTTTTTCTGCCTAAAGCTATTCGTAGCATAATAATAGACCTTTCCATCCTATTAATTACCTTTAAGAGTTATCTGTTCCTAGGCTGCTTTATAAACTCCTTGAGGCCAAGGTCTTGTCTTCTTTAGTTTATAGGATCAATGGTGATTCCACGGTGCTTTGCAGATAGTAGGTCTAATAGGCATGCGTTGCTTGAAAGTTGGTATTGTCATTTAAATTTTATATGTAGAATGATTTTAACTAATCCTTTAAGGGCTTGGCCCTACATGAACTGTTCTTCATATGTTCCTCTGCTTTTCTATAACATAAATTTCTCTTGTTGTTTGAGTAGAGTAACTGGCGGGAAATATACAAAGAAACACATTCTAGAGCTTCCATTTAAAATTAGTAAGCTAAGGTGCTTTTCAGAAAAAAATAACACATGTTTTCCTAGAGTCCTTGAGCCTAGGTTTGACGGTATGGGGTCTCCTTCCTGAGACCAACGCTATGGGCACGGAAGATACTGATTTATCTCAGCTTCTAATTTCCATGTCTTTCTTCTAGTATCTGGCTGGTGTTGGTTGGGCCAGGTTTGGTTTGGAATTTGGGAGGCCTCTACTTTTATGGGGCCTGCCCTTTTCATTCAAAGATAAATTATTAGCTAACTACTGAGTCTACTTCATTTTATGACCATTTCATTTTTTTGGAGAATATAAATTAAATTCATCTCTCAAATGGGGAAGAAAACTGTAGCATTGATTATATGGGAAAGAGTGTTCCTGGCTCGAAGAACAGTCAGTGCAAAGGTCTTGAGGTGCTAGTGGGACTTTAGGTGCTCAGGTACAGCTAGACGACCAGGTGGCTGGACCACAGTGAGAGAGGAGGAGCTGCCAATCAAGAGGTCACAGCAGTAATGAGGGTTTAGACTTTGAGCAATCTGGTAGGTCATCACAAAGATTTTTGCTTCACTTTTTGTAAAATGAAAAAGCATTTGTAGGTCTTGAACAGAATAAGAACACCATATAACTTAAATTTTGGAAAAAGAAATACACTGGCTGCTATGTTACAAATTGTCTCTAGATGAGCAAAATCGGAAACAGCAAAACCTCTTAGGAGAATATCGTTATTATCCACGTGTGAGATGGTGGTGATTTGACCAGGGGGATGGGGGTGGAGGTATTGGCAAGTGCTGGTTTCTAGTTATGTTTTAAAGGTAGAACCAGTAGGATTTGTTGGTGGAATGGGTATATGGTGTGAGAAATAGAGAAAGAAATCAAAAATTACCCCAACATTTTAAGTCTGAGCAAATAGAAATATGAAATTGTCCTTAAATAAGATGAGGAAAATTATACGATGATCAGGTTGGAGGAAAGATCAGGAATTTTGTTTTAGACACAATAAGTTTCAAATATGTATCAGTTATCCATGTGGAGATATTAAGTAGACAGTTGGCTCTCAGAGCCTGAACATTAGGGGAGCAGTATAGGCCAAGATATAAATTGGGGTGGTAGCTGTCACGACATAGATGGGGGGATATAAAGGTGTGATTAGATGGTGTAATCTAAGGAGTGATTAATTATAAAGAAGAGCTCCAGTACTGAGACCTGGGAGAAAAGGAGGAAGAACCGTCAACTGTGACCCAGAGGGATCAACCAGCGAAGCAGGTTGGAGACCAGGTGAGTGTGGTGCTGCAGCAACCAAGAGAAGAAAGTGTTTTAAAGTTTAAATCTATCAATGTTTTCAACTTGCTTTTTAAACTCTTTTTCTTTTGGTTTGGCAGACGACTGGGTGAGGCTGTAATATACTGTGATATATGCTTACCAAACTTGAGAGCTCTGAGATAATCTTATCCCCTTCAAAATAAGCCCCTTTGGGAGGGCATGCACTTCTAAAAATAATGCTGCTGTTGCCCGAGTCATTTGCAGAACTCTATTTTAGGGAAGTACTATCATTTCCCCTAAGATATACACTGCTAGCATATAATTATCTTCTGAAAGATGATTTTATTGAGGATTAGGATTAGACTGCTTTTTTCCAACCCAAGTACAGTCTGGTGAATAAGGGTTGTCAAGCCAGACATGGCTGTACTGGGCCAACACCGAAATATGAATGTGAAGGAATAAGATTGATTTGCATTCATACTCACCACGTTTTAAAGTAGCCTTTCTCTTGTTATTTTAAAAGCTGTATATGTTCACTAATTCCAAATTACTTACCCCAATCTTACTTTTATTGTTTGCAAATGTTTTGCATCATTTTTTCATTTTTTAAACTTGCTTTTAATTTCACTTATTGGGAACTGATGCTCTTATGTTCTTCCTAGAACAGCCTTAAGTTGGCTCTCAAAATAAGAGCTACAAGTGATTTCAGAAAAACGCCCAGGGCTACTACTTGGAAGTATGCAATATAAATGTGAATGTCTAACCTCTTATTTTTAATATGTGTCTAATTTCTTTTATCTTTCTTTTCCCCCTCTTCCTACCCTGATTCCCTCTTCCAACTTCCAGTTGGTCAAGTGGTGATAAAAAGAGCATGAGATTTGGAGTCAGACAGACTTGGATTTAAATTACTGTTCTATGACTGCAAAGTTATTTATTCTGTCTGAGCCTCATTTTCTTCACTAGTAAAATGGTAATCCTAATAGGGAATTTTACAT
This sequence comes from Varecia variegata, assembly GCA_028533085.1. Lineage (NCBI taxonomy): Eukaryota > Metazoa > Chordata > Mammalia > Primates > Lemuridae > Varecia > Varecia variegata. The sequence continues at coordinate 5,907,062 of CM052438.1, forward strand.
AATTAATTGAGAGAGCATGTATAATGCATAATGTACTTAGCACATCATAGGTGCTCATCAAAATTTAACATAATTGAAAGCACATGGGTCTTAGAGTCTGAAAAATAATGCCTCAATTTTTCTTATCTGTATATAATGAGTAACGTACCATCCTCACTTGTTCGTTATAAGGATTAAATTAAGTCATGTATATAATATTCAACAGAGAAGCTAGACTATAATAGGTGTCCCCTAAGCCTTCCTGAAGGAATGGCTATATTATATGTTTCATGTTTTATTCCTAGTCTAGCGCTCTGCATATAGTAAGGTTCTGAATGCTTTTTAAAAAAGAATTCAACATGAATTTTATTTATTTATATTCACATGCTTTTACTCGTGCTGCTCCAGTGAGACGTGACATGCTATTTTGCTTAAAAATATGCAGAAAGTGCATGGGGTACTGTTTATAGTAGGAGGTAGATTAGGAAAGTAAATAAATAAAGATGCTTTTCCTCATATGAAAACGCGCATTAATTATAAAGGAAAATTAAAAACACTGATGAAATCATAGAAAGAGCCTAAATATATTAATAAAAATCCCGAGATTCTTTTCTAATTGTAAAGGATCAGAAACAACATTGTCAATTTAAGCGAAAAGCATCAAAGTCCATGGCAACTCAAGTCCTCCAAGTTTCATTCTGGTTTCCAGGGAGTTCCTTCACTGCGTGTGTGTGTGTGTGTGTGTGTGTGTGTGTGTGTGTTTGTGTAACCTTGCAATTGATAACCTATAAATCTGCTCCTTACCTCTGCACATTTGGCTTTTCAGCACCACTTAAACACATCTTCGTCTCCTGTGCCCATGCACATGGCTGCAACTTCTCCCGTCAGCTTCCTTTCACACCTCCTTTGTTCCTCTCTAGTGGAAACCTTCAACAGCACATTTGAATGTTGTGAAACTTTTACTGCAAATGCTTCGGCCCATCACAACAGGCTCTTATACTGTAATATCCGTTTGGGATAAAGAGTCCTCTGAGAGAAAAAGAAGCCTCTGACAAAAGAGCTTCATTGTATATCTTCCCCAGCTCTCTCTCTCTCCCTCCAACCTCTTCCCTACTCCCCACCACACACACATAGTATCCACCTAATGATAAAACAAATGCTCTATCTTATTAACTTGGTCACAAAATTATGGCAATTTAATGAAAGAAGCATCATACATTAAAATACTTCAGATATAGAATGATTCCAATGCCTATTTGTCTGGATGGTGTGATAGTGTTTATTTAGACAACCTTGCTCATGCACACACTCACTTCCATGCACACTTATACTCAGACACTAGATCTGGTGTTCAGCCCCAGCGGAATAGTAAAATCATCCTGAAACTCTAAAAAAAAAAAAAAAAAAAAAGTCCAGACTTCAGCCCCAGACATTCTAATTCCATTAGCATGGGTGGGAACCTTGACACTGGTTGCTCAAAAATCTCAGGTGATTCTGAAGTATCCAATGGTAGCAATAGTAGAGAGCCACTGAGTTTTCTGTTCCGGTTAATTGCCTCAGCCAGTGGTGTTGCTGGCCAATTGCTTCTAAGGGGCTGAAGCTAAAGGCTTTACCAGAAGGATCTAGAGGGGTGAGGGAGTCCCCAGATTCTTAGAAAACATTGAAAATCAAGCTATAAAAAGGAAAATGATTCATTAAAAGAAAACCTTGGAAAGAAAACACAAGCTGAGAACAGAAGGTAAAGTAAAAAAACAGGAAATAGATGGAACGGAAGCTAGGTGGAGAACAAAGTAAATAGGACCACATATATCACCTAAGACTGGAATACTCGCATGTCAGTGTTAGCTTAAAGGCACCTGGCTCCAGAGGCAATCTCCATTGACTTCAACCACACTTGACTCCAACTTGCATGCACAAAGAATATAATATGACTAAGAGCAGCTGAATAAATTTGTTTCAATATAATTGAACACAAATATCAACTGTGCAATCAGAGTGGCCACATGGTAATCTCTTTGTGGGTGGGAAAAAGAAAAATCTAAATGCTTCTCTCTCTGGGACCCACTGCAAGTTACTTGACAAGCAGTAGCAGTTGGCAGCATCTGCATTTGTTTCACTGAAGTCCATCCCCCCAGCTCTGTGTACAGTACAGTTTGTCCTCTGGTGAGACTGTGGCAAATAACTCTTATGCTCTCATAATTTCTAAGACCCAGAGCCAGAAAATTTCTGCCACTGAATGAAGATCTTTACCATGAATAATTACAAACGAGGCAAGCAATCATTTGTGTCATGGTTCATCGGCCCCGTCAGAGTAAAACAAAGACATTTTTCACTCTCTTCCCTCTACCATATGCACTATTAAAATGCCTTTGTAGATTACTGTAAATAATTCAAATGTTTATTAAAAACTCTGTTGGAAGATCAAGGAATCATAGATAATAGGAGGAAGTACCATCCAATTTATTTTTATATGGCATTCTCCATCCATCATATCACAAAATGCTTCAAGGGGAAATACAAAGGAAGGCAGGATTTTCAGGCAAGGCTTAAAGAAGAGGTCATTGAAAATGATCTGAGGAGAAGGGTTCAGAAAATGATACTTTGATCCTTAGGGTTCTAGTTTTTCTTGCTGGATCAGGTCATTTCTATAATTCATCTCTGGCATTTAGTTATTTTAATCATTATTCTAACTGATGAACTTGGCTTATTATAGCAAAGAAGAGAGGAGGGAACATTGTCTGACCTCTGCAAACAGCCTGTCTCCTGTCTTCTATGTCCTTCCGTTTTTTGTGCATATACAGAAAGAGAGGATGTGAACCCCCTCCGACTCCCTCTGGGGCAGGGACATCGTGACTCAACAGCATTGTCACGCTGTGCTACAGCTGCCATGCTGGCCCAGTGGGTGATGACATAGGGAAGGCCAAGTCAAAGCTCGTATCCTCATCTATGCTGTGATGATCTTGGTTGAGTGTGCTGAGCTGCCCTCAGTCCAAGTGATCCTTGCAGTTATTAATAGGTAATCGTATCTGATATGTGCTGTGCACTGTAGTAGGCAGTTTTGATACAATGAGGGTGGTATTGTCTTATGGTGATTAAGTTACTGGCTTGGAAGTCAGATTGCAGAAGTTAGAGCATTGGCTTCAAACTTACTAGTTCAACGACTGGAGTGAGTTATTTAACCTCTCCATGCCTCGGGTCTGTCAAATCCATATAATGGTGAAACCTGCTTCACGGGGTTGTGGATTGTACAATATTCAATATGCAGAAGTATTAACCCATGAATGGCAATGCCAGCACTCAAGAAATGTGGGCAACTATTATTAATCTCACTTAATATTAATCACTAGTATACTATAATGAATAATGAATGCAATATAATAAATACACTTTAATAAGATGATAATATTATTATCTCCATTTTACAGAAAAGGCTAGTGAGGCTTGGTGACATTTAATGGCTTGTGTGTGACCCTGCTAATATTTTAATCTAGGCTTATTTGATTCCACAGCATGATTCAAATATGGCTCTCAAAATGGTTTCCCTTTATTCACTATACAAAAAGAATTTTGTAATTACACCTACTTTAGGAAAAAAAAAAACCCTAGAACTTTGACAGAGTAGGGTTGGGGTGCCTCCATGCTATTTTTTCCTTACCTTGGTTCTCTGGCTTCTGCCTGTAGTCTGGCCCCTTGTCATATGGTGGTTCTCTTGTCACATCATACTATCATACTCCAGGCTGAAGATCTTCTAGGCCCCTAAAGATGCCATTTATACATAGACTAAGAGCTAGAATTCTTCCCATCATTATCAGTCAGGGTCCTATCAATCATTCTAGGTATTTCAAATAGAATTTTATTCAGGAAATCGGTTACAATGGAGTGGAAAACAACTACAACCGTGAAGAGGAGATAGGGACATGGCTGGAGTTGCAAAATGGCAAACTGGTAAAGCTCTCGGAGACGAGAAGCTGTTGATGTGAGTAGACCATGAGAAGGCACCAGCCTGCACCTGCTGACATGCTGTTCGCTGTGCAGTTGTGGCCACTTCCACTGAAGGAAGTGCCTTCTTGACAAGGACTGAACAGGTGAAAACACGCAGCCTTGCCTGGGCTGCTGGAGTCTGAAATCACTGCGTCTCTGCTGCTCTGCCTCAACCACCACCTGCGAGACCCAGAAGCATTAAAAGTCTCTTTTTCTCCTGCCTTCTGATGTCCCAGTGAAAAGCCAGCTAAGCCAGAAGCCTAAATATAGC
>CM052438.1:5911792-5965257 GCA_028533085.1 Varecia variegata
TATGCTGGGCACTCTCCAGACCCATCCACTTGACTTCTGCTCAGTGACAGAGTGATCCAGTCTGTCTTGTTTGTGTGGCTGCATCATCTGAGTATGCTGCGTCCACACTCCCCATCAAAGAGGAAGACGGGTGGAAGTTTGTGAGGGGGATTTTCATCACCTGGTGTAGGAGTGATACACATTACTTCTGTCCACAATCCACTAAGACAACACTCACATGGCCCTGCCTACTTCAGAGGACTAGGAAGTGTGATATAACTTTCTCACTACCCCCACAAAGGAAGAGACCGAGATATGGGTAGCACCAGGAACGTCCATTTCACTGTTCTTTCTCAATAATTAATTCTGCTGCTCCATGGTAATAAATTACAGTTGTTTTAATAATACAACTGTTATATCATACAATAGAATGCATTTTCATTGATATTGAAATTAATAGAATTTGAAAGAAATTCTGCTTTTGTGGCCATCACTTGAGATTACATCCTCAAAACCTGGCAAAATTAATTCTTTCATTGTCATTCTTTGTTAAAAAAAAAATAAAAAGATTTGAGAAGCACTGAATATGTATGATTATCTCTTCCTGATAAATTGCTAGCAATTTTATCAATGACATACTTCCTACTTACATTTCTATTATTGCCTTATATTGTGACAACAATCTCGTATTTCAACCATCTGATATGTGACTTTTGTCTAATTTTTTTACAAAGTTATTTTTTAAAAGTTTCTACAATTCTTTAACATTAAAAACATTGGCCCAATAATTTATAGCATCCATTATTATAAGGTTTCTGATTAGGGCAAATCAAGAATTCATGACTCTATTATAATGCATGTAATGTTACATTCCCAAAGCTCCAAATTTCAAGTTCAACCAGTAAGACCAGCTATAAGCTATCAAGCTTTTCTAATTTCATCTCAAGAGTTCATTCTTTCAGGATACTATACCCCATTTCATGTTACAATAATAGAACTACATTAGCTAAATGTGTGAGCTATTTCATTTTAAAACTAATGAAAAATTCCTGGTAACTGACATAGTGTCTCTAGAGTCTCTAACATGTGCCTACTTTGATACTGTGGGTATCTGCTAGATATTGACAACTCTAATTTATGAAATCATAGGTTCAGAGGACAGAGAAGAGGAACAAAACATCTATAAAACATCATATATGTATTCTTAAGGAATGGTTTATGAATGCATTTTTAAATAATGAGTGAATTAATGAATGTATGATGTGTCTCCAACCAAAAATCTCAAGATAAATCAATGCAAAATCAAATGAAAGATATATCTTAGCCAAGTACTTTTTGTTTCTTTTCAATTTTCTAGTTGATTTTATTTCCTATAGATTATGTTTACAAAAACTAAATTCTCCTTAATATGCCTTTTAGGATAGAAATTTAGTGAGACTTTGTGATCAAAATTACCAGAAAGAGCCTTTTTCCAGATTTGGCAGTACTTCTACTGTTTTTAATGTTTGAACTAGAAAGTTTAGTCATAGATCCTTGTTATTAACACTCTTCATTTTAATGTTATAATTTTAGTATTTGTGAATAAATCAAATATTTAAACCATTTGAAACACACAGTGATTTTCTTAGTTCCAAACTGTTTAAAAAAACAAACAAACAGAAATTTATTCTTCCACAGTTCCGGAAATTAGAAGTCTGAAATCAAGGTGTTGGCAGGGCCAGGCTCTCTCTGAAGGCCCTAGGGGAGAATCTGTTCTATGATTCTCTCTTAGTTTTTTCTGGTGTTGGCAATCCCTGCCATTCCTTGGCGTGTAGATGCATTACTCTAACTCTGCCTCCTTGGCACATGGTGTTCTCCCCCATATTTCTATCTCTGTGTCTCTTCTCCTTCTTTTATGGGACACCAGTCATATTGGGTTAGGACCCACTCTAATGACCTCATCTCAAATTGATTACCTCTGCTAAGATCATATTTCTAAATAATATCACATTCACAAATGCTAGGGTTTAGGATGTCAACATAACTTTTTGGAGGAATACAATTCAATAACACCATCTAAAGAATATCTCTTGGCTAAGGTGGACAAAGAACTACGACAGTAAACCATGAAAGCAGTTGTCTAAGAATTGTTAGCACCTTCTCTACCTGCACGCTGTTGCCTGTGCATTTCTTACCTTTACCATTCATGAAAAAACACATCTGTGATGTTCATAAATTTAATTCAGAGTCTCAAGATCTAGCTTCATTTCTGGCCATAATTTTAGGTCTGCTTCTACAGAGTTAAATTAAATGTTAACAATTCTCTCTTAAATTGGTAGATATTACCCTCCACCCCAACCCCAAATTCAGGAACATTGGCCTGAAACACTTTTCCTTCTCCAGGAAGACACCTTACGTCATTTGGTTTCTAAATCAGCATGAGAATCCAGAGAAAGCAACCTAATAACAGGGGAGTTGGGAATAGAAAGAGAAAATTGGAAATTCAAACTCAGCTCCATAAATTCTTGAAAATGCTTCATTTGATGATATTTACCTGTTAATTAGGATCAAAGGAGAAAATTCATATTATAAGGCTCATAAAAGCCTACTGGCTGAATATTAATGAATTCAGTGATGGGCTTCTGTTTCCAGGCAACCGAATATTCCCCCAGAGTGTTAATGTTCGTTGTAAAATAACAACAACGGCTCAGGCAGGAGTGATTGTAACTGTGGTGAATAAAGGCTCTCAATCCTTCAGGCCGTGTTTCCACTCTTCCTGGATTGTGGATTGTAATAATTGCTTCAAAGGCAACTGTTCTCATTGTCTTCATCATGCCTGCCACGTGATCCCATACTCAGAATTCAATGGGAATCTGGTTGAAAACAGATTTTAGCAGCAAAAGGAGGAATAGTGAACTGAGTGTCCCTTCAGTATCAAAGAACATGAAGCATAAAATGTGCATTTGAATCTGTACTCTATTGCTAAGGGATTGATGTCTATGAACTAGATTCTTCACTTGTGCATCAAAAAACAAAAGAGGAAGAAAATAAAAAACAAAGGAAAATAAAATAGAAAGGAAAAGAAGGAAAGAAGGAAAGGAGGGGAGGGAGGGGGGAAGGAAGGAGGGAGGGAGGGAAGAAAAGGAGGATGGGGAAAGTTATTGGACCAGCTGAACTACAGTACCATCTCCAGTTCTGTCTCTGATGTTTCCTGTTAGCCATGATTAAAAAGAATGCAAAATACTACTCAAATGTTAAATTAAGGCACTAGTAGAGATAATTCAGAAATAAGCCAGCACATGGGAAAGATATTTTGGGGGTCCAAAGCCAAGATTGGATAAACCACAGGTGCAGCTTCAGAGAAAGCAACCAGTGGTCTCCTTGCATTGCACTGATTGTCTAATCAACTCCAGCCCTCACCTAGCTAGGCGTCTGCTGCCTCCTCACCCCAGGCTACACCCCAGTCGCAGCTGCACCTAATCTCTCTCCTGATGGAATCAGAATGAATAAATGATATGGAGTATGACTTGTGTTCTCACCAGCATTAATCTTCTCATCCAATCTACCCAGTGCAGCAATCAAGAGAGATGAGCCAGTCCCCAGCCAGTTGGCATAGCTGCCACTTTCCCTCATGCCCATTCTCGGTGCCTGATTAGCAGGCAGTCAATTTAAAAAGAAGGATCCTTTTTATGACGTGTGAACAAGGATATGGGTGCTGATGGAGAGGTTTCACACCAGGGCTATGCATCAGCACCCAGGACGGGATTTACTACTTGGTTCTCTGCACAGATCATCCCCTAGCCAACGACAAGGTTGTCTCCATCCTACATCCCTAGGCTTCATAAAATTCATGTCTTGGGAGGAGCAGGTCTTCATTTGCAATGCTATTACAGAAAGCTACCAGCTTGTACTTTATACCTGCTTTGTATCTCGCACTGCTCCCTTCTCATTAACAATATATTTCACATTTTACAGCCCTGAAAAATAAAAATCTGTTTCCCTGAATGTAACCTAGTGATTGGGTTACATTCCCGGAAGGAAAACTAGCACGAGAAAAGGGGAAATGTCGTTGCGGCCACGGGCACCGGCTGCCGAGTCAGGCACACCTGCTCTCCAATGGCGGCTATGCTTCTTTAAGGCAACCCAGGGCAAGTTATTGGCTTTTCTGAGCTTCTGTTTCTTTGTCTTTAAGATATGGATATTACATACTATAGAGGGTTATTGTGAGAACTAAATTAGATAGTGCATTTTAAACGCCTTATACTAGATCTAGCAATTTCAATCACTCAATAAATGGTAGCTATCATTGTCATAGTGATGATCATCATTATTATCATTATTATGGAAATATGAAAAGAGCAAACATTTTCAAATTGAGATGGTTAGAGCTAGTTTTAGAAAAAGAAAAATGAAAGAGGTGAAAATAGACTGTTGAAAATTGGCCATTAATCCAACAGATAGATGAAAAAAATGTGCAACACTACTAATCATCAGGAAAACGTAAATCAAAACCATAATGAGATATCACCTCACCCCAGTTAGGATGGCTATTATCAAAAAGACAAAAAAATAACAAATACTGTCAAGGATGCAGAGAAGAAAGGTACTTTTATGCACTGTTGGTGGGAATGTAAATTAGGATAGCCAGTATGGAAAACAGTATGAAAGTTCCTCAAAAAATTAAAAATATAACTCCCATAGGATCCAGCAATCCAATCACTGCATATACATCCAAAGGAAATGAAATCGGGATGTCGAAAAGATATCTGCACCCCCGTCTTTATTGCAGTGCTGTTCAAAATAGCCGAGATGTGGAATCAACCTAAGTGTCCGTCTAGAGAGGAATGGATGAAGATGTGGTATAGACACACAGTGGAATGTTATTCAGCCATAAAACAGAATAAATTCCTGTCATTTTCAGCAACATGGAAGAACCTGGAGAACATTGTGTTGAGTGAAGTAAGCCAGGTACAGACAGAAAGACAAACAGTGCATGATCTCACTCATATGAGGAATCTAAAAACATCGATTTCATGGAAGTAGAAAGCAGAATAGGGGTTGCCAGAGGCTGGGGGAAGTAGCAAGAAGGGGGAAGGGCGTGGAGAGGTTGGTCAATGGGTACAAAGTTACACCTCAACAGGAGGAATAACTTCTGGTGTTCTATTGCCAGTAGAGTGACTATAGCGAATAACAATGTAGTGTATATTTCAAGATTGCTAGAAGAGATTTCTAATGTTATCACCACATGGAAATGATAAATGTTTAAAGTGATCAATATGGCAATGACTCTGATTTGGTCATGATACAATGTATACATGCATTGAAACACTATACTGTGTTCTGTAAATGTATGGAATTATTATGTGTCAATTATAAATAAAAATTAATTAATAAAATAAGAAAATTGCCCACTGATGTTATAGAGAATAAACAGAATTTGAAGGAAAATAAATAAAATCTAGATTCTCAACTGCATTCTGAGATTCTAGCAATTGTTTTATTTATGGGCTAAGGAGGACACAGATAAATCATTTAAAATGTCCAGTTCTTAAAAGTTTCATGTGCAAAATAGGGATAATAATGGCCATGGCATTGGGCTACTGGTACTAGGAGGTGTAAAGGGAATAAGAGGTGTGAGAATGTTTGATACATTATGAAATGTACTGTCATAAGATGAGTATGCCTGTGAGTATTGTCCTCTTTCGAGCACCTTTTTTTCCTTTGTTGGCCTTGTGTTGCGGTGCTACTCCTCTCCAGCACACCGTAGGTGCTCTGTAAATAAGATCCCTTTCATAGGACTCCCCGTGCAACACCGAGTACCTGGAGTTGTCTCAGGAGTTCTCACCCATCCATCCCAACTGCAGTTTAAAGGGGCTCCCCCAGGCTGCTGGCCACCCGAAACCCACCAAATGAAGGTTTAATGATGGATTCCATACTTCTGTCAAATAAAATATGAGCTTCTGCATTCAATGACTTAAGACAAATAGTATTGTAGGCAGTGGTTCTTGAGTTCTTATGTGCATGGGAATATCATGGGAGAATTTAGAAAATACATATTCCTGGATCCCCCATTCTAATTAAATAGGTTCCAGGAATCATCATTTTAAACAGATTTCCCAGATCATTTTGGGGAAAGCTGTAAGTAGGAATGTCCATATTAAGGCTGGACCAGTGTCTGCATGGAGGGGTGGAAGAAACTCTAATATCACAAGCTAGGAAGCTGCCTAATTTCCCAGTGGGTAAACCTGCTCATCTTTCTGCTTCCTCCTGGCATCAGGTTGTATCTCCTTCCAGTCTCCTCTCCGCATAGCCACAAAGCACATCATTGTGATGCAATCATTTTTGATGAGAGCTTCCTGAAACAAAATGTGGGTCTATGTCAGCTGGTTTACTTTAGCAAGCTATTCCCCCTTCATCCAATCTTTATGCCTTGATAAATACTCCTGCTCTGCATATTCCACCTTTCTTTGTTCTTTTAAAAGATTTTCAATTGATACATCATAGTTGTACATATTTTGGGTACATGTGATATTTTAATACATGTATACAAGGTGTAATGATCAAACCAGGGTAATTGGCAAATCCATCACCTCAAACATTTACTTGTCAAACATTACACTTATTCTCTTCTAGCTATTTTGAAATTTACAGTAAATTATTGTTAAGGATAATTTCCCTACTATACTGTTGGACGCTGTAACTCATTCCTTCTATCTGACTGTATTTTTGTACCCCTTAACCAACGTTTCTTCATCCTCCCCTCCCCGCTTCCCTCCCCATCCTGCAGTAACACCATCCTAGTCTCCACCTCCATGAGACCCACTGTGCTTAGCTCCCACGTATGAGTGAGAACATAGGACCTTTGTCTTTCTGTGCCTCGCCTTGTTTTTGCTGCTTTCTCAGCCCCTTCTCTCCTGCTTCACCTGGCCGACTTTCAATATCTGGTTCAGGTGTCACCTCTTCCAGGAAACCTGTCCTGAGATGCTCAGGCAAAGCTAGACCTTTCTCTGGGATCTCAGGGCACTTTAGGAAGCAGGTAGAGCTCATTGGTTTGCACATTTTTCCTGTCACTAGACCGCAAAGTCCTGGATGATATTGATGCCACTTTATTCATTTCTGTGCTTCACATGGACGTATAAATATACACTATTCTATCTTAAGTGTTCTTATCATTTCCTCTTTTCTTTCCTCAAAGGAAAAGTGCAGAACATGTGATCTCCCCACCCCTCTGCTGTTTCCTCGCCGGCTCCCTTCCCCTCCTGTTCTGTGTGGTGTGCTATGAAACCAGAGGTGGGTGGAGGTGCTGGGACTGAGCTGCTCAGATGTTTTATTACTGTCTGCTCGGGCTGCTGGGAGGAATAAGGCTGAAGTTTTCTTCTTAAAAGGATTAACATTCTTGCCAGCGCCAAGCAGCTTATAAAAATTAAAACATGGGAGATCACAGATGTCAAATATGGATCATGTCTGAAGGAAAAGGGAGAAAAGAACTCCATTTTCTTTCAGAGTGACAATGGCAGTCACCCTTAGATGAATTAGTGATTGGCTCCAGAGAACAGCTCTCTTCCCATGTGATGCTATTTGTTCATGTATTTGTAGGCTACAGGCCAATACCTCTCTCCCTGTCCTGTTTGCCTAGGGGAGCCCCAAATCTCTGCTTACTATTCTGTTATGACTGTTGACAAAACACTGTGAAATTCTCCCCCGATGTACATAGATAATTACAGGACCTCGGAGACAGGATTTGTGGCTATGATTTAGTGATGCTAACTAGGCAAGACACTACTCTCCCATAGGTGAGAGAAGGTACAACCCAAGTTCAATCCAATGCATGCCTTTTCTTGCAGAGGCACTATCAAAGAGAGAATTAGGTTGTCACAAACATTGACACTCTAGGATGGGTGGCTAGCCTATAATTCTTGGCTCTCTTTTTCTTCCTGAAATAGGAAGAATGAGGATCACTTTAGGTGCCTGGCTTACACGTGATGGATGGACCAAATGCACAGTGCACATTTATCCAAAGAAAGGCAATCCCCCGCTTAGTTAGCAGGGACTGACAATAGTTGCCAAGACACTTTCTTACAATAGTCTTGTATGTGCCTTTCATCCACACTTGTTTACAATATATTGAGTATGGATGGATGCACCTCAAGCACTTCAGAAGTCTGGCTCGGACCTGCACCCAGATGGCTAGATGCTTATCAGAATCTTTTGTGAACTATCCAAGCTTCTAGCATGTCTGGAGCTGAAGCGAACCACTTTCCTCATGAGGTTTCAGGCATTTCCAGTCCAACCCTGACTAATACAAGAACAGCCTTTTTTCAAAATTCTGGCCTTTATCCACCAAAACTTTATAACACCTGCCTGTGAAGACACCTTCCACAAGCCTGCATGCAATTTATCTCCGTGGGCCTTTTGAGAGGCTGTGTCTAGAATCTCCGTGTTCAAAGATGCTGACCATATAATGAAAAACAGAAGCGTTATCTGTAGTGGGGTCAATAAACAGGGTGATGTCTTATTTCTGTGTCTTTCTTACTTTTGTCCTCCTTAATAAATACAGATTCAACACTTGAATGACTTGGGTTATAAAATTAGAGAAGTTAGTTTCATTTTGCATTTTTAATAACTTTTAAAAAATAAGTTGGTACTTTTCATAAATTTTATGTCTCTCAACGGTTTGAGTGTATTTCTTTCTGTATATGTAAAATTTGGGTCGCTTTGGCTGAGTGAATAGTTGTGCCTGCATTAAATGACAAGATTTCCCAGCAACAAGGATAGTTGGCAGACACATGATGGGTGCTCTAGAATCTTTGGACAAAGAATAACTGGGTAAAAATATATTTGATTCAGTTTCACACTTTATTCATTGCAATATTAGTCATTCATTAATTATCAGCTAACACATACTGAAAAAAAATGCAACTTACAGCAAAGTATAAAGAAATGGAAACTACAGGACTGCAGTATTTTTACCATACAAGTTTAATTTTAGACTATCACTACCTAATCAAATCCTTTTTCATCATGAATACATTTCAATATCCTTTTAAAAATCAACTTTCAAATTTGTTTTATCTTTTGTTTTTATGTTAAAAAAAAGAATGTTCAGAAACTACTCACAGGCAATTAGCAAAATGAAAACCATTAGTAAAAATTTCAATTTTGTTTTCATTTCATAGTCACAATATTGAATTAAGGTTTCTAGATCCATACTAATTCATTTTTTCAGAAAATCTTTTCTTTTAATTTTTTAAATATATATATTTTTTTATTTTTTGAAGAGCTTTAGACTTAGAGAATTACTGTGAAGACAGTAGACAGTTCCCATCTATCCACACTCAGTTTCCCTTAGTGGTAACATCTTACACTAGTATAGTGCACTTATTGTTGTTACAATGATAAATTATTATTAACTAAAGTCTATTGTTAGCTCTTACGGTTTACTCATTCATTTTGCAAATGTTCTCCATACTTGAGATGTCTTAGCTGTTATACCAGGTAAAGTTTGGCAAATGGGTTTTATTGCATTACCAATTTTGTTTGACCAAAGTGCTGCATTGAGGGCAGTGCTACAGATGCCTCAGAATCTGTCTCATGTAGCAGGAATGTGTATCAAGAACAATGTCTGCCATTTGAATAAATGAGAGAATGGTAGCACATGGGTCTTATGTTAATTTTATCCAAGCTGTTTAAGATATAAGTGAAATAGAAATAATTACCTTTTACATTTATACTTTTACAATACAATTAGGAGGTTAAAATAATGCATGCATAAAATTGCAGCAATACACCGTGCCATCTCACCATTCATCTGAAATTCATTGAGCCCGTATTGTGTGCTGGATACTGGGATGGACCATGGAGAAGGAAAGAAAAGCTAAACATCGACATATGAACTATGGACAGTATTTATAGGGAAGGAGCTTTTACAGAAAAGGGAATCACTGTGGGATTGATCACAGAAAGGCTGTGCGTGTGTGTGTGTGTGTGTGTGTGTTCATTTTTTTCAAAATGTAGGCCTAGAGTTAATAATAGGTAGAATTTAGAGAGGCCAAAAAAAAAAAAAAAAAAAGAAAGAAAGAAAGAAAAGGACATTGCAAGCTCACATGAGTATGGTAGGGATGAAGGAAGAAAGAAATTTTTCTTCCCCTGGTATATCTGATTTCTAGGGGACTTAAAACCAAGGAGGTATTATTTGGCAAGAAGTCAGTTAACCTGGGCCTTTCTTGTCCTCTCAGGACTTAAGTCACTGCTTGAATCCCATTATCCTATAGTGCCAATATATGGGTTTTCAGAGCTTAGGGGAAAATAAAGTTTATTCCCAGCCCAGGAATTAATAGGATTGATAGAATCTTGACACTCAGTTTAAATCTGTTATAGACTTCTGTTTGCTCCAAACTATAATAATCTTGAGGCTGATTTGTGAATGCATCTTGCAGGATCAGTTTTACAATTTCAGAGTCACACCATGGTGCTCTCTCTGGGAATGCCAAGTGCAAGAATGGGGGAAGAAAATTAATGTATTCTGAGAACTGATTTTGTGCCAGGCTGTAGGCTAGCTGCTTTTCAAACATATCTTGTTCATCTTCACAATGGTTTGCCAAAGCATGTTGCAAACTTGAAATATTACGAGAGAAAAAGTCATACACATTTTGTACCTCTTTTTAAAGAATTCCAGCAGGACATAGGAGCTTGGATGTCCCAACGGTCTGACTTCCACAATTGGGGGTTGTGTTAGGCATAAAAATACCTCTCAAAGATGTCCACACCCTAATCCTCTGATCTTGTAAATAGGTTACTTTACAAGGTAAAAGAGTTCTCTGCAGATAACATTGAGGTTACTGACCTTGAAATAGGAAGATTATCCTGGATTATCCAGGTGAGCTCAATCTAATCACACGGACGCTTGAGAGCAGAGAAGCTTCCTTGGCTGCACACAGAAGAGAGACGCAGCAGTGAAGAAAAGGCAGACAGGGAGATCAGACAGGTGGGACGTGCCAGAAGGACTTGGCTACCATTGCTGGCTTGGGAGGTGGAGGGGGCCATAAACCAGGGAACCAGGCAGACTCTGGAAGCTGAGAGTGACCCCCAGCCAACAGCTAGCAAAGAAACAGACCTGAGTTCTACAACCACATGGAACTAAATTCTGCCAACAACCTGACTAGATTTGGAATTGGATTTGTCCCGAGAGCCTCTGGTGAGGAACACAGCCCTGCTGACCTTTGACTTCAGCCCAGTGAGTCCTCTTTTTGACTTCTAACATATTACATTGTAAGCTAATAAATAAGTGTTGTTGTAAGCCACTAACTTGTGCTGGTTTGTTAAGGTATCCACAGAAAAATAATGCAGGGGCTCATGTCACTGACCTAGGAAGGGGTACATAGAATAGGGACTCCTGGCTGTACCTGTGGGCCAGGGAATACAGGAGGAGTGAAGACAGCATGCAAGGGCAAAAGCAGGTGTAAACACCTGGACATTGATAACAAAGTCTAGACAAAGTTTAGATCCAAGAAGAAGCTGTTAAAAAGCAGAGCTAGTTTCCATATACTGCAGCCAATCCAGGGCTCACAGTGGCCTGAGCAAGAATGCTTTAGCTATGAGTACCCCATGTCAGGTGACTCCTTTCTTATACCGCTTCACCCTATAAAAGGCATGGTTAGGGATGTTGCTCTCTGATGTCGGACTGAGAGGAAATAAATCTAAGTCCCGTTTTCTCTTTCACATGTAACTGTGGGAAACCAAAGCTCTCAGTCCATGCCTGGGATGGGTTCTCTGTTGCGTGAAGGGTGAGGCACAGGCATTACTGGGTAATCTGATCTGGGGCAACCACAGAGACAAACCTTAAGGGGGAGAGTCTTCTCCCTATTATTTACTTGTCCATGCCCCCTTGTTTTCAGGGTGCTGTTTGGCCAAAATTCCTACCATAATCCCACCTGAACCACACGAGACTGGATTAACCTTCTGCCTCATGCCTTTCTGCGTCAGAGATCTTAACACTCTGCAGAATAACTGCATGTTTCTACACGCCACGCAGAGAACTCAGGGAGGCTACGGAGAATCCTTGACTCTGACAATATCCTCACCTCCTTAAGCAATGCCTGGCACATAGTAAACTCTCATTTATTTTGTGGTAAAAATTATGTACGTTACATTTTCTACCTTTTAGATTGTAAATCTTGACTGTGATATTGCTCAGTTTCTTATGTGAATGGTCTGCTGTTGGAGCGTTCCAGGCCAGCTTAGGTCTGGTTGAACTTTCAGGGGTTCTATGGCTTAGGCTGGCTTTTGGGACTCCCATTTTATACGTTAAAGTGCATGAATTAGCTTGGAATTAGAGTTACTACTGGAGTATCACTACTCTTAGACAAAATACAAATCTAACTTGTTGCATTGATTATTACTCCAAAAAAAAAAAAAAAAAAGCCAAAACACATGAATATAGGGATTAAGTCAGCACATGTTAATATATACCCATAACTGACATGCTACATAATTTACATGACATAATTGGCTGTATGTCCCCCTACACCTCCACCTGCTTTAATGTCCCAGAATACTTAAGTACCTGCAACTCTTAGCTCTCATTCCTATGTCACTTTTCTGGCGATGATGCATTCAAGGCCTTAAATATTAGATCTGCCACCAGACATCCTTGGAAGCTGGGTATGCACGTCTGTTTCTATAGCACTGTTGCCAGCTATGAATTAATTGTTCACTATGAATAGAGACCATATGGACTTTAAATGCCGAGGTTTGAAATATTTTTTCCTTTCATTCTGAAAACTTTTACTTAAAATGTGAAAGGTTCTAAACATTGCTTCCTTTCCTGAGGGAAAGAAAAAGGGGAGGAAGAAAGTCCTCCATAAAATGCTGCAAGAAGAACAACAACAATAACCAAAAACCCAAAAAACAAACTTCCTTCCTTCCCAACGTACTGTTTTAACTATCTACTCATTTGTAGGCACAATTAGCGAGGAACCGGCTCTAATGCACACAAAAGAAAAATAGGTTTCAGTTTATTTTACAAAGTGGAGAGAAAATCTATCTTCCCAGCAATTGTAGCAGAGAAATGGACCAATTAGTTGAGGCAAAGAGAGGAGAGGGGCAAAGAAATATTCATTGTTTTCTCTTTCAAAGTCCCAGCCTGACAATATGTGTTTTTCTTAACCAGCAGCTCTTGGATGGTAATTAGCGTAACTCAGTGCTGAGTTCTGCTCTGAGATATGGGGCCTGTCTCTCTTTCCCCATTGCTCACACGCGGCGAGAAAGAAGCACAGGCAGAGGTCAGCTCAGGCTCCACATCGGGGCAAAGCCCTAATGGATACAAATGAGTCTGGCGCTCATTCACCAACACAGACTGCACAAAAGCCCTCGCGGACAAATGCCAAATGCCGGCACATTGACAGAAGTTTCTCTTTCCCAACAACCCGCTTGAAAATAACACACCTATTTTGTTACTTAAGGGAGAATAAAACAAAGATGGGAAAGAAAATCCATTAAGAGCAATTTTTGTGTAGCTATATAAATTCTAGTGCAGCTTCGGGGTCATGGAAAGATATTCCTACCAGTCACCTGGTATGCCCTGGGCAAAGCTACTGCCTTTCGTGCTGAAATGTTGAAACTCATGAAGTGCCATTGAGTGCCACAAGCTGTCCTGAACTTTATGACTATTTCCTCTAGATTTCCATTCTCATGAAACTCTTGCCTCTTTAAAATAACAGAAGCAAACCAAGTGCATTCAATGGCTTGTCTATTTCCTCTAGGGTTGGATCTTTTGCTCCTGAGCTCTTTCAATGCTTCATAGTCAAGAATTCTATTCTTGACAATGTCTTTCTCCATATCACCATAAGGCCACTAAACTGGACCTTTATATGGCCAAACCATTTACTGCAGCCACCGTCTTTGGACAGTGTGGATAAGAGAGGCAGAGACCTGCATGAGAAATGTCTTCCATTCCCAAGCATAGTAGGAAGGGCTGTGCAAGGTAAGGCTCACTCCTGTCAGTTTGTGACTATACGTGCAATATCCATCACACTTGCTGAATTTACCTCTCTCTCTCTTGTCTCTCTCTATGTGTGTATGCGTGTGTATACACATATATGTGTACTGGTTGCTACCTTATACATGCACTATGCTGGGTTCTAGGAATACATCAGTAGACAAGACAACCACAGCCATGGAGCTTATAAACTAGCAGGACAGATGACAATTAGACAACAGAATCTGGTAATGTATGTGCTATAAAGGATTATTCCAGAGCATCCCTATTCAAGTGTAGGTGTCAGGAACTCTAAGAAGAAATTAAATTTAAGCAATGGATAGTTTGGAGCTGTCCAGCAGAAAGGGCGTAGGGTGGAGGAAGAAAATGTTCCAAGAGGAGACATGGCTGGAAAATGGGAAAGCAGAAAACTAGAAAAATTCTCTGTGTAAAAAATTAAAAGACATCCAATATGGTTCTCTCTGAAAGCAAGAAGCTTTGAGTTGTAATAGTTATTCCACTAACTACATAATTCTTGAGACTGGTAGATGTTGAATAAATATTTTTTGAATGATCAAGTATATTAGTTATCTATCGCTGTGTAACAAATTATCCTAAAATGTAGCAGCTTAAAACAACAATCATTTATTATGTCACACAGTTTCTAGGGTGAAGAATGCAGCTCAGCAGGGTGGTTCTGGCTCAAAGTCTCTCCTGAGCTGTGGTCAAGCAGGTGGCCAGGGCCACCTTCTCTGTGTGTTCTGAGTGCTTGCCTGCCCTGAAGGATCTTCTCCCAAGGTCGCTCCTGTGGTCTCTCTCTGGATGTCAGCTGGAGGCCTTGTTCCTCATGACCTAGGCTCCACCGTCAGACAGTTCATGACATGGCAGCTGGCTGCCCCCAAAGCAAATGATGAAAAAGACACACACACACACACACACACACACACACACACACACACAGAAACAGAGGGGGAGACACACATGCACAAATGACACAAGGTCTTCTATAGCCTCGTCTCAGAACTCATATGCCATCACTTCTGCCATATCCTATTTGTCACACATATGAATCCTGATGCAGTATCAGCGGTTCGCACAGGAGCATGAATTCCAGCAGTCAGAGATCACTGGGGATCCTCTTAGGGGTCGGTACTGTAAGGAGTGACTACACATTATGGCTTGTTGTTGGTTAGGACTGGTTTTCCCTTAGGACATAGAAATAATCCACATATGGAGTCTGATTCTTGCCCTTGAAATGGGTCAGTCACCTGCATGGGATACTCTGCTGGAAACACAAAAACCCAATTGCTTCTTTATTCTACCCAGCTCTCTGCCTGGAATCACAGGCAATTCCTCATCTCTGGCTTTTGACTCCATGGACCTCTTAGATGCAAGGGAGACTTAAATGCCCACTCGGGTCCTGTGGCCACTCGTGCCCTCACCTCATGACCCTCTGTTGGAGATGCTCTTCTGACTTCGTCTTTGGCACACTCTCTAACAGTGTCAGAACCCGTGCCTGTCCACACTAGAGCAGTGGGAAGAGGTTTCAACTTAAGGTTCCTGGGATTTCCACAGACTGGGCTTCCCATGCCCAATAGTTGAGGCAAATAATACTGTAAATAGGTGTATCATGCTTTGAAGTTTATAAAGCTCATCCACAGACAGCCCCTCATGTGATTCACAAAAAAGCACAGTGTATTTGGCATATCCCTATACTAATTTTTTATTTCTATTAAAAAATAAAGGTCATAAAATCTATGTGACTTGCCAAAGATCACAGAACTACCCAATAGTGAAATCAGGTGTTACTTCTAGGTTTTCTGCCCCTAAGGCAGTGTTATATAACCCTAACTCTATAGTCACTGGACTTTAAGATCCTCACATCAATGCGGCAAGTTTGCTTATTGCCCTCGCTATATATTACACATCAGCCTAGCCAAATAGCCCAGAGTTGTCCATTTTAATGGTCTTCTGCTCACATATGTTATTAGTCAGTAAACAATACAGATAAACTTAAGTCAGGCATATAATAAGCCAAGGTCTCACTGAGGCTAGGTTAGCACAGGAGTGAGGAGGTACATCCCATAGCTTAAGCTAGTTATTGGGTAATTCAGTTGACTGGCAAAACCAAGAACTAGGGTAAAATACGGAAGCAGATGTTTCTACAGTCTTACAGCCTAAAAGTCAAGTGAGGCTTTTAATGTTGAGCCTTTGACATTCTCTTCAAAGGCTTAGATTTTCTGCTTAGTGCCAGGGTCTAAAACCCACCTGTGTTTGCTAGTCAGCCCCTTGGAACAGCCATCTGTAACCTGTCTATAGTTCTTCCTGTATTTGCCCAGCTGCAGGACGGACTGGGAAGTATTCCATGGGGTCCTCGTATCAGACACTAGGGGCCTTATCTCCTTATCAGAAGTATTAGTACCCACCATGTTCAAATCAGAGATCCTGAATTCAGGGGATAAAGATATTGTTAAGCTCAAACCCTAGATACTGGTGGGTATATGTTGGGTCACTCAGACCTTGGTTCCAAATCCCAGCCTTCACACTTGGTAGCTACGGGCTATCCTGACTATAAAGTGAGGCTCATAATATGTACCTCTTTCTGGGTTTTTAAACATGTTAGATAACATATAAATTAGGCTAGTAGTTGGCATATACTAGACTAAGGTGCATGGTAAGTACCTCATCTAAATGCTTCCACACTATGTTCCCTACTCTTTTGTAAGTATCCTGAATGCCCTCAAAAACAAGTTGGAATTCCCTGCAGGATAAGCATCAGAAAGTACCAGAACTACAATTGATCAGGTTAGATATTTTCTGACATGGAGGCAACCTCTGTGCCCTCAAAGAATTAGCAGTTCCCCTGTCTCTAGAACTGAAAAAACTACAATGTCAGAAAGAAAAACATCTGGCCTGTAGCTCTGGTGGGGCTGGAGCAGAAATAACACCCTTTCCCTGTGACTGTCTCATTCCACTTTTGTGCGCAGGACTCTGAGGTGAAGTGGTGGGGTAGATAATCCAATGGGGAAGTGTCCACAGGCTTTCCCTGGGTCATTATCCTTTGGAGCTGCCTAAGCCTTACGCTAGGAGACCCAGGTGACACGTTAAGAACAGCGGTTCTCCGTCCCCATGCAGAGGACGTGTGCACGGATGCTCAGGTTCTCCTCCCCAGCACAGCATTGTTCTCATCAGTTGCTCTCCTACACCTGGCTTCGGCACAAATGCAAAACACGAACTCCATCCCAACGGGCTGATCCTAAGAAACTAACCACGTAAAAACGGGTACAGCACTGAAGATACATGAAGAAGAAACAGAAATGTTTGTGCCATAGTTTTTTCTAATACTATCTAATTTTCATGCTAAGGCCTGAGCAGAGATAAGACAGAATAGTTAAAAATGAGCCAGAATGGGGGATTCCACAGGGAGACCGGACCTAGATCATCTCCCTCTACCTGGAGGAGATGCAGATGCCTTTGGCCTAGGCAGGGTTGGAATCCAGGTGGGCTGGGCAGACAGGGGGCCTGAGCTGTCCTGGGGTGGTCCTTTAATGTTTGTATAGTCCATAAAGCCTGGGTCTAAGTGATTATAGCCAGATGATTAACCATTCGTTTATACTCTAGAAATTATTTTCGAACTCATAAATGACTCCCCAAATATATTTCAAAGAAGCAAGCATTTTTTTTTCTTCTCTTTTGCTTTCTATATAAGTGTGGATTACTTTTGGAAATGAAATAATTGTGATTTTAAGTTAGAAGTTTGGTTCTCTTTCATGTCCTGGAATTGGGAAGTCAAGACCCAGAATAGAGGCTCCACGGTTGCTGGGGCTCTGGGCTCCTTCCACTTCTCAGCTCTTTCCTTATGAAGATGTGGCCCTCATTCTCATGGCCCAAGACACCTGCAGAGCCCCAAGGAGGGAACAGAGTAAAGAGAAGGATGGCGAAGATGGGCCCCTTCATCTTAATGAGAATTGCTAGATGCTTCATAACTTCTCCTTACACATCTGTCTTAGCCCAGTTTATCCCAGAATCAGACCGTAATACAGGGTTCAAGTGCTTCTGGTAGTTTATTTAAGAGGTGTAGGGAATACCAGTAGTGAAGCACGGAATTGTATAGGTAGCCAAAAGAAGGTTTACTATTCGGCCAGCAACCAAAGTGAACAGTTGGGGGATAATTAACAAATAAATTTTGGGCAATGGCACAAAATATACAACTTTAAATTATCCCATCCAAGGGGTGAGAAACCTGAGTGTTTGTGTACCAATTCCAGGGAGGCATTGATTTAGGGTTGTTCTTGACTATATTAACTGGCACTTCTAGTTCACCATATGCAAGCAGTGGCCTTCCAAATTGTTGAGAAAAGTGTCACAGGCACAGAGGAATTGATCCTTGGCTGTTGAAGCACATTGATGAGTTCGGGTCAATTGGGTAGGGTACTGACAGCTTTGGTTAAAATATTGTAGGCCAGAACTTAGTCACTTGGCTACTCCTAATGGTAAGTGGTTGGAAAATGTGGTCATTTATCTGGGTTCATTGTGCCACCTCAAATATGGGGTCCTGTTTTTAAGGTGGACGGAAAAATTAGATGCGCAATAGGCAACTTATAGTCTCTATTAAATTCACTTAACAAACCGTGCCTCTATTGTACTCCCTGAAGACTATCAGTGAATGAATTGCATTTGCATTTCAAAGTGGGTTGAATTTGTCAAGATTCGCTTGTTACATCTGGGAATGAAATCATTCTGTTTTTCCTATAGGAATACTTCTGATCAAGGAGAAGTTTAACACTTGAAAATTTTAATTGTTAGCATCCTATTTATTTCTAGCCCTAACATGTATTGCTGAGACACAAACAATTTTCATAGTTATGATTCCTGGATGTTTGAAATATCAGATATATCAGGATCCAGGCCCTGTGCTTGAATTTGGGAAGAATTCGGAAGATAGACCCTGATAAAAGAGCATCAGTTAAAAAGGGGCAAGAATGGCTCATCCTGGCCGTGACTGATAAACTACCTCAGGGAGTAACATCAGCCAGCCAGTGGGATCAGGTGCAAATTGATTCAGGTAGATGTCGACCACATCCCACAGTGAGAAAATAAGAACAACCTAAGAGTAGTATTGAGGGTGAGGCATCACAATGAGAGAAACTAGCTGGAATAAACAAGGTAGACTCTTTCGGACCCTTCCAGAGAGGGTACAGTAGCTCCAATGATCGTGTCTCAGAGACACAGTTATGAATGCTATCAACCTAGGCCAGAATTAACACCTAATAAATAAATAGCTTTTATCTGGAAATACAGGGACAGTTATAATAATGGGATAATCATAGGTCAGGAAGAATTATGAGCTGGTGAACTTTCTTATCCACTTTTTTTTTGACAACAGTGTTTTACACAGGACTTGGCACAGAATTCAGTAAATATCTTTTGAAAAAGGAATGAATGCATGATAAATTTCCAGCTTTCTCATGTGGTTCAAGGACTGGGCAACACTGTTTTGGAAAGTGACCAGATGAGCATAGATACCAACTATGTTATTTATCTGGGTATTTTCTTTTTACAGCTGCTAATTCTGAAAAAAATCTAATAAAAACCTGTGAAATTGTAATGGTCTTTGCAGGTTTCCCCATATGGTAGTCATTAGTGCAATTCACCAAAAATCCCCAGCTCTCCACCTGCCAGGTGCAGGGGAAGGATGCTCTTCCTGGAGTTCCTGCAATCACATGGGATCATGTGATTAGTTCTAGCCAATAAGCTGTTGCAGGGGGAACGTGTGACTCTTCTGGGCTGGAGCATGCCCTTGCCAGTGGGAGACCTTCCAGAACTTTCTTTTCACTGCACCACAGTGACCCACAGTGTTCCAAAAATTGGCGGTGTTGTCAACTGTGGTCTTGAGTTGGGGTGATGCTGAGCAGAACCCCCAGCCAACACACGATGGGCATGTAGCATGACAGGGAATAAATGTTGTTTTAAGCCATCATATTTTAGAGTTGTTTGTTACTACAGCATAATCTAACCCATCCTGACCGATTCCACCCTGGGGATAGTTTATCAAAACTTTCAACACATGCTCCCTGTTGTGTCCTGCAAATTCTATTTCTTTCTCCCACAGCCCTTTGTTTCTTTCACTTCTCTTCTAGGGAGACATTTTTTTTTAAAATTGTTTCTTTAAGGAAGTCCTTTATTTGGATATGAAAACTTTTTTTTCCCCTGGCAATGCCACAGAAAGAAAATCTTCCTCAGGAAACTGATCCTCTTTCTTTACAATTTCCTGGGTTCAGAGCAAAGGAATCATGTTTCTGGCAGAGAGCAAAGCACCTGTGCCCATGTTTCTTTGCTACTCTTTCTGACCACTGACTGCTGGATTGATGAAAGATGGGCAGGAACTTCATCTGAACACTAGGACCTATTCCTACCCACATGTGCAGATCACACAAACTCCAGTCCCTATCTGTTATACTCTACATTTTAGGAGACATGAGGACCACTTTTCTTGCTGCCAGAGAGTTTATATAACAGAGTGAGATTGACTATCACAAATACAATAAAAAGCCATTATTAGGAAATGGTAGGATACCGACTAAACGAGAATTGGGATTCAGAAAATGAGCACTGAATCTTTTCTCTGCCAAGGCTATAGAGAATTAGTGGGCATTCAGCATCATTAGTACCAGCTAAAGTTAAGATGGTATCACAAACATAATCGTGTGCAGTGAGACAGATGGATACTGGCATGCCACTTCAAATCCTGACTTGTACCATAAGATCCCAATACCTTGATATGCCAGTTGTTGTAAAGGGATGTGAGTGACGGAAGGGCAGGGATTCCTGCCTTTCCAACAGAACCTTCCAAAATTGCTTCATGAGCACTTGGCACTGCTCCCAGCTCCGCTCTGAACTCTGCAAGAGACAGCTTTTCCTAGTGGAAACCTCATTTGCAGCTTTAGTTTAATTCTATTTCAATGCCGGGGACCGAATGCTTATCAGAGAAGAAAAGGGAGGTAAGGAGAAGACGCTGGCTGTCCCCAAACCATTGTGCAGTCTTCGCTCTCTGCAGCTGGCTTTCCCCTGCTTCCATTCTTCCATCCTCTTTATAATGTTATTCTTTATGTCAAATCTTCATTAACACCCTGAACCCAATATTACCTTGGGAAAGTTTTCTTCTCTCCATCTTATTATGCTCTGAGTATTGTTGGGATTACATTTATTTTATTTTTACCTATTGATATTTTCCTAACTTCATTATTGAGAGTTTTATTATTATTTTTTTAACTCTAATGTTGTCCCTGTGACAGAATAAAATGGTTTTGCAGGAAAAATTGATGGGTTTGAGGAGGAGGTTGCCATGGAAACCACTTAGGTTTTGATGATGAAAGATGATGGCACATCTTCTGGAAATAATTTGAAACTGTAAGGACACTTGAGCCTTTTTATGGCAGAGGTAGCATACGGCCAAGAATTGAGTTTCCTGACAGAGGACAATGGGACAGCCTCTTGCATTTCCTTCTTGCAACACCCCCACACTCACTTTTGAACAACATAAACAATAACTTTCTGATCTTTATGACATAGGAGTCCAGTGCTTGGAAACATCATTGTGGTAAAAGGAAATGAGGTATTTCAGAACATGTTTCCTTGAGGGGAAGATTTAATCCAGGTTAGGAGATAATGGAGTTGTAAATAGCGTGAACTTAAATGATAAAAGACTGATTGACTTGTTTCTCTTGCTCTGTCTTGTTCCTCCTTTTCTCTCTCTGTTGTGTCAGCCACTGTTAGGGTACATCTAGCTTCTTAAGCATTTCAGGTGGAAATAGGGAAAGAAATAATGGATGATTGAAAAAACAATGACATTAATTAATCATAGGACATTCTCATGGAAGCAGTGTGGGACTTCCAGGCTTTCTTTTGGCTGCTCTGGAGGAGAACTAGAAGAAACATAAACAAAACAACAACAAAACCCACCCAGGCTACTCTCTCGGGCACAACGTCTTGAGGTTTCATGAGATTCGTAAATTGTATATGGTCATCACACATTGAAAGATGTTAGAGAAACTGAGTTCTTGCCTCTCCTTGACACTAAATTGCTGTATGATCTCGGACAAGGTCTCCTACCTGCTGGGCTTCAAGTGACCTTGTGAAGGAGTTGGACTGAAATCGCAGGAATTTTCCAAATTGTAAAGGTTATGAGGTTATAAAATAAAGCTCGGTCTTACAATTTATGCTTTACTTCAGTGTGTATATTTCTCATTGAACTAAATTCTTGGGTTATTTTTTCCTCTCTGGAGTTGCCCCTGGACAGGGAACTATACCTGGTGCTTTTTCTCAAAGCCAAGCTTCCTTCTGACTCTGCAAAGACGATCACGAAGAAAGACAATCAACATGAGATGCTAATTATTTGAGGGCTAAAAACACACAAGAGTGAGACTCTGTTTAAAAGATTTACAGAGAGATTTATACCATGGCAAAATGAGAAATTGACTGCTAGGACTGAAGTATAGATCCCAAAGACAATTTGGTTTTCAGTCAAGAAACTGAGATGCGTTGATTACATATCTTGCTGTTGCTGACATTGAGGAAGCCTCAAAGTTGTTACTATACTGACCTGCCGAGTTCCCTGTGACTGCAAAAGGTCTTGTCAGAGTGGCATTATCTCCCCAAACCCACAGTAGTCCCACTAGTCTAGTTATCAGGAGATAGATGTGTTTGCCAAGGGCTGCCGCCCAGGCAGTTGTGTAGTTTTTCATTGCCTTCGTTCCTGGATAGAGTCAATTCTGCTATAACACTTATTTTGAAAGTGGGAATTTGGTCCAGCACCATCGGTATACTAATAGACAACTTAAACATAATCCAAATTTTGCATTTGTTTAAGCATGATTTTGTTCACATCCACATTAGGTGAATACAGAAAACTATACTGAGTCACATAGAAATAAAACACACATGCGCACCTTAAACATCTACCAGTGAGCTCAGTTCACCATGTGCTATGAGCTACATTTAACCACATCTGGTGTTAAACGTTTTGTCCAATTCCAGAGGACCCTCTTTCCAGCACTTCACAATAACGGGTGAGCTGCAACCCTTCTGACACCCACTGCCACAAACAAACGTCAGGTCTTTTTCAAGGTAAAATGCCATACTTACTGCAGTATTTATGTATTTCTTTACCATTTCACATGTGTAAAACTGTTCACTATTTTTATCAGATTTTTCATTTCTTTGTATATGTCACAGTCAAGTTTTTCGGTGTTTTGCCATTAATCCCTGTGGTTTTCCTTGCACAACTTTGCATGGCACCGTGTGCCAGTTTCTGTTGCTGCTGTGACAGATAACCTCAAACATGGCTGCTTAAAGTGATACAAATTTATTATCTCACAATTTCTGTAAATCATATGTCCATTCACAGTGTGGCTCAGTTGGTTCTCTGCTTAGGGTCTCCCAAAGCCAAAATCAAACTATTGGCCAAGTTGAGCTCTTGTCTGGAGGTTACTGAGGGAGAATGCACTTCCAGCCTCCTTCAGATTGTTGGGAGAATTCAGTTCTGGGTGACTGCAGAGCTGTGGTCCCTGTCTCCTTGTGGCTCCACCTGTATGCCTTGGCTTGTGGCCCCCTCCGTTTGCAAAGCAGCAACAATATGCAAAATTCTTCTTTTTGTTTTGAATCTCTTTGTCCTCCTTTTTGGCTGTATCTCCCTGAGTCCTCCTTCTGTACCTCCCTGACTTCCTTTTCTGCCCTCAGCTAGGAGAAAGCTCTGCTTTAAGACCCACAAAATCCAAGATAAATCTCCCTATTTTGAAGTCAACCAATTACAAACCTCAATTGCATCTGTCAAGTCCTTTTTGCCATGCAACAGGACATATTCATACCAGGGGGTGAAGGTCACAGGGACCAAATTTCTGCCTGTTACACACAGTGATTTGTAGGAACCCCTATGTCACATGATAGCAGAACTGACTATATTGGTGAGTCATCTTTGTGTCCTCATAGTTTTCCTGCTCTTCCTCCTGCCTTCATAATTTTGGCATCCTTCAACATTCATTCTTCACTTTCCTTTCTTTGTACTCCCTGGAACTATACTTTTCTTTGAGGGACAGACTTTGGAGAATATAATAAAATGTGTGGTCCATCTCTAGACAAGTTTGAATGCACATGAAACTTCACAGATCCTGCTGCAGTCCATCCAGGGAACTCCTGAATAATATAAATGTCTCTCCCTGCCAGCTTATGTCAAAGGGTAACTAGTTCTTGCTATGTGCCAGGTAAGGTGTAACACATTTTGCGTTTACTTATTCAATCCTCATAGCAAAACCATTAAGATTGTTTCATTATCCATATTTAGCTCAAGGCTTTAAAACAGTTTAGTATTTTGTCAAATGGACCAGAAATTCAAATCCAGGTTTGTCTAGCTCAGAAGCAAAACACCTGGCTTGAATTACTACATTACTACAGATCATGCAAAACCATCTATCTTTTGCCCTGATCTCTGTCCTGACTTTCCACTCAACTAGCAGCCCACTCTGTGTAGCACCAGATTCTCTCTCCATTTCTCCTACTGTTCTGCCTAGTTTTATAACTATCATCGCCCTTGTACCCCCATCCATCTATCACAGAAACGCAGTTTTTTTCTTCTCCTTTGCTACATATCTTACCAATCAGCAAACCCAAGCTAATAATCAACTTCTACTCCCACGGCAAAATTCTACTTATTCTTAAAGAAACAATAAACATGTCATCACCTCATAAGTTTCACTGACTCTATCATGGAGAAGCATTAAGTACTCCCATGTTTTAAAAATATCCCTAGCAAATTATAATTATTTTTTTTTTACTATAGCACTTACCTCACTGTATTGTAATTAATTATCT
This sequence comes from Varecia variegata, assembly GCA_028533085.1. Classification (NCBI taxonomy): domain Eukaryota; kingdom Metazoa; phylum Chordata; class Mammalia; order Primates; family Lemuridae; genus Varecia; species Varecia variegata. The sequence goes on from CM052438.1 coordinate 5,936,592, forward strand.
GTATCTGTTGCAAATTTGGTATGAAGTGGATATTCCCACAAGTAAAAGGTCAATCTCTTAGTCATTATTGTACTATTCTTTTTTAGCACATCATCTAGAATATAGTGTGAACTTAGCAAATATTTGTTAAGGGCAACTGACCTGAATTAAATTCAGGTAGAAGAGCAAAGGTATAAGGTTTTAATGAGAACAGTTTGGCTTTTGTCAGTAAATACACCTTAAGGTGTCATCCCAATTAAAAGAATGGGACACAAAGACAAAACGATTGGGCATATTTAACCTACTCTAGGGAGTACTTTTGTTCCAAATGGAGAGTTTTCTAGCTAAATAGCTTAATACTTGGGGTCATCCTGAGAGGGATGACTCCTATGGAATCTCCTAGTGCTCCAGAGACCCGGTCCCTTTTTCCTCTACTGATACTCCAGAGCAACTTGTGTTCAGGAACATGAATATATGCAGTCAGTTGACCAAGCAACAAACTGCTGGATACCCTACATCATCACCTTTGTAAATGGCTCTCCTCCTGCAATGGTCGGTCAATGTGGCATCATTTCTGGGTTTGAAAGAGGCTCTGATATTTCTTTGCCTCATCTCATGAACTTGATTCAAGGTGAAACTCTGAATCAGACCCCTGCAAAGACTGCCTTCCCATCCTTTACAAGTAGAAAATGTTGAATATTAACACAGTGTTACAGTGGGTTATAGGATGTTTGTCACAAACAGACTCAGAGAGTGAGGCAGGCCTGGCAGCCCCTTATACCAATTCACGTGTGTAACTCCAGGAACAAATGCTTTCTGAATGCCACTCCCTGCCCAGCCCAGGAGTGGATACTTTGACCCACTTTACCACACTCAGTCCTCAGAACAATACAAATAAGAGCAGGTTTTTTATCCTCCATTTTTTAGAGGAGGAAATTAAGCTGATAGTGATTAACTAACTTGCCTAGGGTCTCATCACTAGAGAATTTGAAGTTAAGTCTGTGCTAACTTGGTTTACGCTCAAGGCAGAACGAGGCATATGATTAGAATTCTTAAGCCAGGGAACTGTGCTGGTGGGTCCAGGGCCCATCTGTTCCATGTCTCCTGCAGTTTCTCTGGAAGCAGCTTTGCACCTGAGTGTTGAAGGATCCATGTGGGACTCCAGGAGTGATATCTTCTAATCTTCCCTAGTGAACCGAGTGAGGCTTGGGCAGATGGTGGTTTCTGGGCCTCTCCTACAGGTGACTGCACTGACGAGGTGCTTCCACAGAACCATGCCAAGCTGGATTCCAGGCCCTGCCATATGCAGACCTCCAGGCCCTCAGCTCTGTGCTTATTAACTTCTCCAAAGAGCCATTTGGAGGACAAGCCAGCAGGAGGATGCGGAGCCCCGACCAAATGCACTCCCGTTACAGATCTGTCTTCCACCTGTCAGTTTGCATTCAGACAAGGATGATAATCTGATTAGGTGAATTGAGAATTATCAAGATTCACTCACTCTCCACATTTCCACAAAACAGACAGATCTAGAGATTGCCAGTAACCAATGAAGCACATGGAGAGTCACCCATTAAATTCCCCCTTTGACTTCTCAAATTGAAAATCTAATCCTCAATTTCTCCTCACTGGTTAAATCAGCATAAATTTTTCTTGGCATGCAACCCACTCTGACCTAGGAAAAAGCTCCTTTAAATCCCCAATTATTAGCATTGATCTTATATGATCCCACGTCTTTCATTAATTTTAGAGTGGCGGATGTAAGTCACTCAGTCCCTAAGAATACAATCCAGGGTCTGGAAGGAAAATAAATGGATATCAGGAATATTTAGACAAGGAAGCCTGATCTTTTGAGGGTGATAAAGAGGGAAAGTCTCTTGTTTTCCCCAAAATGACTTTTAGGGCTGCTGTCAAAGCCACAGCATTAAGCAGTCTTTGATTTGACCTAGGATGGCATCTCATCCTTTATGACCTCACAGAGGTCAAAGTTTCACTAATCTTTGCATCAGTGTTTATGCGGTCCATCAGGACACCACAGACATTGAACATGCCTCAGGGTCAGTGTCATTGCTCAGGGTTTCTCCCAAGGTCTCGCAGTTAGTAGGTAAACCATGTTTCTGATTTCTGATGTGTCAAAATGGCCCAACAACTGCAATTAGAGAATCTGTAGTTGCCCAGAGCCCTGAAATCATACACTCACTACATCAGCAGAGGTCAAGTTTTAATGAAGTTAATGAGGTGTAAGTTTCAAGGTCCCTCACTTGCATGAGCTCCTTCTAAAATCCTAGGAGGGGGCCTATGATGCTTCAATTTTATTATACATTTTTTTGCAAAATTTGCAAAAGTAAGAAATTCTTACCATAATCAAGTAAGGTTATCATTAAGTTCCACTCTGATGCCCCCATCCCCAATATTTTTCCTCCTGTTGGATGGCACTGGCATGGCTGCGGGCATTTTTAGGATTCAGCTAAGTTTAGGTCCAGCTTAGTGAGATATGTTTATGTGATTTTGGTCATGTCTATTCATGTCTATAGTCATGTGACTGTTAATCAGCTCATTATAGGAATAGCTTCTAGGGACTCCTCTCCTGTTCACTATGTTGACTCATCCAGTACTGTGGCAGAAAGTCATTGGGCCAATGATCATGTTGTATTATGATCCCTAAGTGCTCAACATTAAAATGTATGGTAAAGAAAGAGAAACAAGGTTTGATATACCTATGGAGCCAGAAGCTAGTCTGCAGATAATCCTTCCAATCACCAGATATATAAAGCTATGATTGAAACGAGGCTCTTTTACACACCTAGTCAAATCAAAAGTTCTCTCTTGTCAAGAATATATCTGATAAGATAGAATAGAAATTTATGAGCTCATCAAAAATAGGTCTGGGGATTGCTTGATAATCCAATTAATAAAGAGAAGTTAATCATTTGAACACATTGGAAATAAAGATAAATTTTTGCTAATATGACATGAAATATTAACATGGACAAAGATAATATAAAACTCATATTATGCATTATAATTGGGACATCAACAGTAATTAGGACAAAATGAATAGTGAGTGGCAGCAATTCTACAGATACTTGAGATGAGTCATCAGACAAGAAAACTTGAAATTCCCTGAAATCTTACAGTTCTTATTTGAAAGAATCCTGATGGAGGTTTCCCCAAGACTGAAAATAATTTACATTTTGACAATAATGTCCTTTTCAGTAATGGTTTATAAATCTAAAATAAATAAAAATTCTGAACTATTAAAAATTTAACATAAAAACAAATTTTGATCAACCACCAGAGGACATGTTGACTTCTATCCTGTCTTTAGAAAAATTACACAAAAAATAGCTGTCCTATGACAAGACAATTAAAGACTATACAGCCAAAAGAAAGAAGAAAAAATGCTTTTTATTTTTAGATTTTATAAGGTTTGTGATATTTGTCAGTCCTTTACAATTTATATTTGTTTTTATTTCTTTTCAAATTCTCAATACATACTATCCATCTCATTTTCTTTTCATAATTTTGAACTTTTCTCCTAATAAGCACATCCTAAATTATATAAGCCTCGGGCTACATGAAACCTGGATCCACCCTGTATGTCAGTCAGTACCTTTTAGTTGAAAGTTAGTAAAAACTCAACTCAACTTAGGCAAAAAGACTCGAGTCTGATAAACCAAGCATGGTTGGAAGCAACGTCTCAAAGTATGCTATCAGAACTCAGTCTCATACTTTTCATCACTTATCTCTCTCTCTTTTTTTCCTTTTGGGCTAGTTTCACCTTAAGTTCGGCCTTATCTAGTGGTGAGGTGGCCCTCCCAACACTCTGACCCATCTCCTGTATTGAATCCCATTGGTTTGGACTAGCTGCTGAGGTCATCCACCACAAAACACCAGAGGACCTTAAGTCTTTCATTGGCCATAGCTGGAGTCCATGCCAACCCTTCACCCAGCACATGACCTTCTCAAATGAGAAGGTGAGAAGATAGATTCCTTGAAGAAAACCAGGGAACTTGCATCAACAGGAGAAATGGATGCTGGCTTAGCAAAAACAGCAGAGCTCCATTACACATACATATTTTCTTCTGTATTTTCTGTGAAGACCTTGTTAGGTCCAGTTAGCTTATACCCATCAAGAAAAGCACATACCTGGCCAAAGACTGGGAATGAGGGGAGAAAAACCATGAAATTTCTCTGTAGAGATTGCCTTTATACTTTTCTTTAATTGAAAATATTTTTTAGTCATAAGTTTAAGGTATAGTTTTGTGCTTAAATATAACTCCTAGACTTGGAAGGGAAACAACAGGACCAAGATTCCTCATGAATATTGTTTGGCATACTATAGGACTCCATTTTCATTTGGTCAGAACATGAGCTAATACTGTTGAGCATCTGATGTGATCCAGTAGTATAGTAGTCTGCTGTGGTGATAGAAAATTTATACACACATTTCTAAGCTTCATAGCCATCAAGAATGTATTTCCATGTATACTGTAAGGGTAAAAAATGTGAACCCCAAACAGATAAATAGCCCAAGATCACCTAATTAGTATGTAGACAAGCCAGTATTCAAACTTCTAAGCTGGTGTTTTTGTATCATATTATGCTACTTCAATAGCATAATACTTCAAACCTAAAACATTTTATTTATGCCTGTGTTTGGTTGTATATTATAAAAGAAATCTTGCTAGCACATACCAGATTATAGTCTTCTCTCTTATAATGTATAAATTCCCCCACTGAAGCTCTAATACTCTGCAAACATGGGACACATCCCACCTCCTAAATAAATAGTGGTCTCTCCAGATCAGTTTCATCAAAGCCCCGGGTGTTGGCAGCAGGCTTCATGTTGGTTAATATGAGAGAGATGCTGCCTTTGTAGGTTTGATGTGCCAGAAAGAGGAGCCCGAGCATCCTGGAAGTTACCAGGGCATGTTTTGTCTATGTTGCAGCCTCCTTTCCGGGCAGACATTTTTGCAAGTTTAATCTGTTTTCAAAGCCCTTATTAGAAATGTCTTGAGTTTCTATGACCTTCTGTGTTTTCTGAAGCAAATTTAAATAAATTAGTGTCAAAAGTGGTTTGGAGAAGGGTGAGAGATAGAGGAGAGATTCAGCTTCCCTGTTCCCCAGAAAGTCTAGCAAGGAAGAAATCAGAGCATATGGAGGCAAACCTAGAGAAGTAACAGGACCTCCAGGTCTTCCAGGCAGCATTAGCCCTTCTCAGGCCCTGGCTGGAACCCAGAACAGGAATGGGAAGCACTTACCCTGGAAGGTTTGTTCCAAAGAAGGGGAAACCAGCTCTGCAGCATATGTCGGTCCCGTTCCAAAACGCAGACTCTGTTATCATTAACAGCAGAATCCACACTCAATCCCTCTGGAGGTACGAGGCCTCACGTTATTGGAGCTGATAGTGTCAAATTATCGCGCAGATGATGTGAGAGCCAAGACTCTGCAAAAGGAGGGGTAACAAGGTACAGGGGTGGTGGTGATTGGTACAGTTGCCAAGAGCTTTGACGGACGTACAATGCATCTCTTGAAAGAGCACATTTTTCAGTGAAGCAGAACTGAAATCTTCTGGCAAATACTTACGTGGTATGACTCCAGGGAAAAGTGAGAGGCAGAAGTGCTCCTAGAGAGGAGTGTTTAGACTGGAAAAGGGGCAGCGAAGCCCGTAGCTACCCTCCTTCTCCTCACCTTGCCCCCCCCCCCCCAGCTAAGGCCCATGGAAACAGACAACTTAAAATTTAAGATTTACAGGATTTATTTTAAAAAGTGACTATGTTGTTACAAAGAATCATAACAAAGTGCCTTATCTGCGAATATCAGATAAAGCAGAATACCCATGATATTGTGAGAAAAGAGAAACCCAGCACACCAGTGGGAAACGGATGAACTCCCTGGGTGCTGTGCTGGCCGCTGAGAGGAGAAAGGGCCTGTGTATAGGTATTATACCGAAATCAGATTTCTTAATGAATTTTTATTAGACCTACATCTGTTTTTCTCCACCAAGATGCTAATCAGAATAATCTGGGAGCTGTCTAAAGACTTTCTCACGGACAGTGATGAGAAACAGAGTCACTGTAATCAAGGAAGATTTTGTGATTTCTCTCTGCCCTTCTCTTCAGGCATCAAGCCTCCTTTCTGGTCATGAATACAACAGGATGTGAGCCTAGAATGGCCCGTGGCTATGAAGCACACCTTTAAAACTTACTTAAAAGGTACCTATTGCATTATAACGATGACTTTAAAGTTTAAAAATTATACAGAAGATTCCTAGACCACAACAGAAGAAAATGGTCCTTAAAAACAAAGCTATAATCCAAAGCCCAGAGTGAACCCTATTGTAAACAATGGATGCGGGGTAAGAATGGGATGGCAATGCAGTTGTATCTACTGCACAAATGTATCACTCTGGAGGGGATGTTGATAATGAGGGAGGTGGTGCTTGTGTAGGGGCAGCGGAGATGTGAAGAATCTCTGTACCTTCTGCTCAATTTAGCTATCAACCAAAACCTACTCAAAAAAAATAAAGTCTATTTCTCAATAAAAGTTATAAACCACAAAATATACTCAACTAATGTTTAACTTTTTAAAACATATACATAAGCAATGAAGACTTACACCATTAAGTGCATAACAATAATGAAACCATTACATATTAAAATTTATGGAGTTCACTTAAAGCTGTAGACAGAGATAAATCCATAGCCTCAAAAATTTTCATTACTACGAAAAAGTGAATAAAATTAAATGAATCCTACATATTCAACTGAAGAAGAAAAAAATACTCAAAAAGTTGATGAAGAAATTCACAAAAATAATAACAGAAATTGGTAATTTAGAAAAAAACAAAAATATTTTCTTAAAAAAAATGAAAAGTAATTAAGAAACCACTGCACCATTGAGTTTTTATTTATGATTCATCTCACAGTTGGCTGACGTAGGTCTAAGAGCAATTTTTTAAATGAATAAACTATTTTCTGGAACCGTACATATCTGAAAATACCTGCTTCTTGCTATTATGCATGAAAATAAAATCTTAGCTGGGAATAGAATTCTTGGGTAGCAGCAATTCCACTCTTAAAATTTAGTAGATATTTATTATCAGTTGACAATGCTGTAAACAAAAAGTCAGATGCTAGTTTTTTTCTTCTTTAAATAATTATATTTCACTGCTTTATATGTATGAGAATTTTTATTAATGCTTTAAATTTTCTTATTTTGTTTTTTAGTAATTTTGGATTATGAAAGAGTGGCTCTTTTTTTCACTTTAAGAATGTGCTCTTTTGCTAGGTTTTTAATGATTATTTTTGCTTGGTGGTTCTGGATCCTTGCTGAAGATGTCATTTGTTATCACAAGAGTATTTTTTGTCATTCTTAACAATCGTTTAAAAAAATAATGACTCATAAGTGCTAGAGAAACAACAATGAACAACACATAAATGATCCCTAACTTTTGGAGCTTATAGTGTTTAGTTTAAGATGGAAAAAATGAACAAATTACATAAAAACAAATATGCATTCTGTTTAGTCCTATATCTATTTTCTTATACCTTTTTAGATTATTTCTCCCCTCATTCTTAGATCTCTTGTCTATCTTCTATCTTACTGCTTTAATTTTCTACAGTGTTAATTTTAATTGTTCCAGTTCCTATACAAGTTCTGTCCTTTTAATTACATTTTTTAAATTTTCACTTGCTATTTAAAGCCTTCTGTAAACTTCTTTTTTATTGCAGATTATATCTCAACCAAATCCATCCACATACTTCTATTATAGAATTAATGAATTTTGGCCTTTTTGGAGAGCACCAACAAATGCATTATATTTAAAAAAAACCCTCCCATTTACTTGTAAATTCTTTCCATAAATATGCTTTTACTCCACATTTTTAAGAAAATGTACCCTTATAATGTTACAGAATGTTTACCCCAATTTCATTTTGGTTCAGTGTACTTGTTCTTCATTGAGGAGAGATCTCTTTAGATCTGGAGTTTTCCAATCAACAGGGTGCACTTATTCCTTTTGATCCTTTTTATTTTTTTTTTAACTGTCAATCTAGGGATGTTCTTGCAGAGGGTACAGGTGGATGTGTGTATCACCTCACCAAACTACCAAAGTCTTGTACACGTTAATCTAACACAGTTTTACTTGCATAAGGCAGGACAATTTAAAGCCATCTGTACCTGTTCTTTTGCAAGACACGGTATATAAGGTTACCTCTGCTCCTGCTGTTCTTCCTGACCCTGCTCTGACATATGCACCCTTGCCTACCCTGGCACAGTCTCCTTGCCCTTCACACCAACTGGCAGTAATAGACGTGGTAACGGCAACTCTGTGTGGAGGATGATGACACGGTGGGGGTGTGACCAGCAGGGCTCCTGTTTGTCATCACAGACACCAGATATCTGAGGCTGGGTGCCAGGCAGAGTAGGTGCAAACCTCTGTCTACCTCTTGGCTCACTGGCATTGTGGCTGTTTGACTGGGACTGGGCATGAGCAGGAATTTGTGAGTTAATCTGTTCTCTTTTACCAGAGACAGGAATAACTTCTACCATAGTTTGGGGAATTTCTGATTGATTGTCTTAGCTCCTGAAGATGTTGTGATATTTTTGTCATATTGATTTTGAAGGGAAGGTGGGAGGAAGCAAACCCTGTGACATAACTGCCATCTAGATACTGGGTTTCTTCCTTCCTTCCTTGTGTTTTATTCTCAAGGTCATTGTGTATTTGTTTTCTCAACCTTGCAACTTCAAGTACATGAGAGGAAAAGTTGCCCAAGCTTTGGGTAAATGCCTGGGCAGGGGTCTTTGGGCTCATCCTTTCCTTATAGTGGTGGCCTCTGCATCAGCCAAATAAAGCAATAATTTGTAAGAAAACCCTAGAAACCAAAGGGCATGATAGCATGGTAAGATGGACGAAGTGTTTTCAAGAGTGGTACCTTCTATGTACAGAAACATTGTAGAGCAGAGGTTAGCAAGGGTGGTCCCAGGCCCAGCAGCATCAGTATTCCCAGGGAACATGTTAGAAGAGCACATTCTCCAGCCCAACCCCAGCCCTACTGAATCAGAAGGGCTGATTTAACAAGCCCACCAGGTGATTCTGACACATGCTCAAATTTGAGGACCATGGTGGGGGCAGAGGAGGTTGGTTAATAGATACAAAATTACAGACAGATAGAAGGAATATGTGCTAGTGTTCTATAGTGTGGTAGGGTGATGAGAGTTAAGGAAATTTATTATATATTTTCAAATAACTAGAAGAGAGGATTTTGAATGTTTCTAATAGGAAGAAATGATAATTGTTTGAGGTGATATATCTGATAACGTTCCTGATTTGATCAATACACTTTGTATAAAGGTATTGATATATTACACTGTACCTCATAAATTTGTACGAGTATTATGTGTCAATAAAAAATACATAAAGTTTGAGAATCACTGTCTTAGTGAATAAAGCATGTTGTAGCCAGTTCCTGTGAGAATGAGGTCTGAGCTCAGCATATAGTCTACCATCCCAGCAGTTGATTTGAGGACAAATTATAATAAAAGTAATAGGTGGTTTCACTGTGTATTTATTCACTCACTCGACTTGTGTGTCCATGCACCCAGTGCTGGAAAAACAATGGAAGATTTCCCAGTCTGGTGATGGATGAAAACACATATGAACTCCTAAATTAGAAAGTATTTTGGTAAGCACAGACTAGGAAAGAATGCCATGAGAACCCTCAAACTGACTTTGAAGACATAGGGAAGTCCTAAGAAGACCATATTTGAGAAAGGAGATATTGGAAGAGAAAAGTCAAGGATTATGCAAGTTAAGGTGAAGTAAGAAGCATACGGGGTTAAGTGAAATTTCCAGGAGAACAAGTTAAGAAAATGTGATATCAACACCAAGAGATGTCACAGTAATGGGAACAATGGACCCTAAGGTCAAAGAGAGATGAGATTCGAGTATCCAAGGTTAAGGGTAAGAGTCATAACCTTCGACGTGCAGGGAATGAGCCCAGTGAGTGGCCCTGGCAAGCTGTTTGGCACAGTCAGAGCCCACCTCATCTGTTCTCAAGTAACAGTGGTAAGTTATTGGATGTGACATCTCACCAGAACTATGTCATATCTGATTCCAAATACCCTGGCCCAACTCTGAGCTCTCCAGTAGGTGGAATCTTCTCTGGGAATGGAGAAATTGTGAAAATTTGCAGTGTGTCAGGGAGTTTGGCAGTAGGAACTGGAATCCTACATTTGATATATGGTGTCATTATGTATTCCAATGCATGAAATTTGAGATCTGGCTATTTTTGAGGTAAGGGTCTAGCATAGCTTGAAGTATAAATTAAGTTAAGCCAAGTTTCTTGGAGCTCTATGAGCAATAAACTTGAACTTGTAGATGCATCAGGATTTTTCTAAATGAACTTTTTCAACTGAAGAGTTATGTGGCAATCGAAATGGCAGAAGATGCTGATGCCAGTGCCAAGAGGGCAGCGGGTATGAAAGAAGCTGGATCCTATGACTCTGACATATGGGTTTTCAGGAATTGAGAGCAAAGAAAGCTCAAAATCTGAAATTTTGGACCATAGAGACTTTGCATGTGTTGATGTCTCTGGAGAACTAAATATAACAGCTCTGAGAGGTATCAGGAGAGAGTCAAACTTCTTGAATATCAGGCATTATTCTAGAAACTTTTCCATCTTCCAGGCCATTTAATCTTCACTCAACAAGGTGAGAGACAAGGACTTAGCATCACAACATTCAGATGAAAAAATGGATGCTCAAAAAGATTTGGTAACTTACCTCAAATCTCTCATATCCAAAAGATGGCAAAACCAGGCTCAAAACCCAGGCCTGTAGCATGTCAATAACTTCCTCCTACTCACCCCCGAACTCTCTGTCAGGAGTCCGTGCCTACTTCCACGATCTCTGCCTGCCAAGGGGCCCCAGAGTGTCTCTCTTGAAGTGGCCGATGAAGCAGGGCAGCAGCCTTTAGTAGTTTCACAAAATACATCTGAATCAGGTTTCAGTGATTCAAGTCGAATGAGGCCAGATTTATGGCGTTAAGAAACATTAAATCCTTCCTTTCCTGGGGTTCAGGGAGAAGGGAGGTCTTCTTGCTGCCAACCCAAAAAACAAAGTGGTTTCTCATTTCTCCAAGGCTGCATTTGGAAGCTCGGGCTTCCAAGATATAGGAAACACAGATGAGCGAAGTTTCAGAGTCCTCACCACACGGAGAGGGCGGACTCAGCAGTCATCCAGCGTCCAGCTCACTCTTCACGGGCAAGTTTCCCAGGCCCTGGAGCGACATCTGGAATTGGACATAGAGGCTCAGGTAAGGGGATCATCAGAGGAGGGGCATTTGCTCAATCATACGTTTGTTCATTCAACCAATATTTATTTTGGCAGGCCAGGAAAGGAGAGCTCAAAGCAGCCAAAGTCTCCATTCTGCAAGGCCAGAAGTTCCATGAAGCTGGTCAGGTGCTAATATTGTAAGACTGATGAGGTATGAGCTAAGGCTGAGGAAGTGGGAAGTGGGGCAGGTTCAGGACCTGGTCAGGTAGCCAAGGAGAATCGGGAATACGAACTAGACACAACGGCCAGGGGCAGGGGCAGGACAAAGCCAGTGAGGAGCTTCAGGTACAGAGATGGGAAGGGGCTGGGGTCTGAGCTGAGGCTTTTGTGAGGCTCAGAGGCGGGGTTCCTCTCACATTTTTGGTCCAGGACGCACATGATTCTCAGCACATATGCAAACTGGTTCTCATGGGTGAAGACAAGTAAGGTCTCCTAGAAAGGGGTCAGGAGGAGAAGAGGAGACAAGGGGGCAGTGAGCCAGGCAGTTTTAGCAGCTCTGTATGCAGTTTGGTTATGGAAGGTGCAAACTCATTGTTCTGTTACACGGTAACATGCAGATGCACCAACCCACAGCGTCCAAACTGATATTCCAAGGTTTTGTGGAATCTGGTCTAATCCATACCAGGGATACAAAAACACTAACGGGTTTATGTTGCACAAGGTAAGCCCTGCTGAAAAACCCTGCCCGATAAAATGTTCTAAACTCAGACACTGCCCGTCGGGACCAGCTTTCTTTTGAAAAGGAAAAAAAATACTGTCCATTTTCTCAAGTGACAAAACACAGAGATTTAAAAGCAAAGCCAAACTTGAAGATTTATTTCTGAAATTTAGAAGGCCAGAGAGAATTACTTTTGACCCATTCATCTTATCCTAGATTGAAAAATTGGAATTTTTTTGGGGGGGTGGCTTACATTTTAAAAATTTCACTATTTTCTAGGAATTACAAAAATCTTAAAGCCCCTATCTAATTAATGCAAGTAAATGAATGCAAGTAAGTGTGGCTCTGATTAAGCTCATTGAGATGGGGGCTACTTCTGCCACTGTCCAGGGCCTCCGCGGTGCTGGTCAAATGGGAAGACCCCGAGTCCAGTGCTGGGAAAGATCTGGGTTGGAATCTCCGGGCCACCAAGTATTGAATACCTGCCGCGTGTCTGAGCCCCAGTGGGGCACTCTAAGTTTAAGGCTCTCTCCCTTTGGTTTTCCTTCCCTCCTTCTCTCTCCCCAAGGAAAGTGTTCTTAAATATAGTAATACTTATTAATGTCTATATGTGAGAGGTTTCCTCCCCAACAACCCCGACCTGGGCTGCCCTACCTAGCAGTGCATATTCGGAGGCGACACTCAAGAAATCATAAGAAAATGAGTTCAGAGAAGTCGGGCTTCAAGGCCCAGTGGGAATCCCAAGTCTATACATGGCCCCTCCAGAAGCCAGTTTGTCCCGCAGGCACCGGCAGACAACGAAAAAGGACAAGATGATGTCCTGCACAGTATCTACCACGTTTCCCCCCTTCTCCGCCTGCCTGCCCAAAGCTCCCGGGGGATTGCCCGAGCAGGCAGCTCTTCGCAGGCAGCCCCTGGGCGGCACCCCCACCTCTCCAGCCAAACGGACTGGCGCTCCCAGGACGCTCTGCTTCCCGACAGAGCTCCCACACCAGGGGCTGCTTTCTGGCTCCAGCCTTGCCGGGTGGTTAGGAGAGCACAGATCGCTGAGTCACGTCATAAATTGTTTCAAATGAGTTTTTCTTTGCTGTTAATATACCAAGGCAGGAGGAAGTGGCCAGGGAAAGGATGCTGAGCAGAGAGAGACAGGGTGGGGAGGAAGGGCTCAGAGGAGCTGGAGGGAGGGACATAAAGGGACATAAAGGGACGGGATTTAGACGCCTGCTCCGTTATGGCAATCAATTCCTGCCGCAATAATAAGATAACACAGAGGGGAAAACGCGACGTGACAGAAGTAATAAAACAGAAATGAATCCTCATTACCTTGCTGATGAAAGGGCCACAGCTGCTGCCACTGCCTCGTCACTCGGCACGGGGGCATCTCATCCCAGTGTTTATCACGTGGGTCTGGGCAAAGAAGGGGGGAAGAGAGAAACGTGCACAACGACGTTTAGCTGCACAGCAGTGAAACTCAGCCACGCGGGGACTCAGCCAGTCGCCCCTCGCTCCCTCCACATTCTCAGTGAGCCCCCACGTCTGGCTGGGGGGAGAGCGCCTTGGCTCACCCAGCCAAATCATTTGAGCCCTCTGAGCTTTACTTGGCGCCCAATTCTCCAGCAGGGGCACACTTAATCTCCAGAAGCAAGAGTGTGGCACGGCTGCAGGCAACGGACGGGTGCAGTGAACACGCTGCACAATTAAGCTTGTGTCTGGAGCTAGCGGTGACAGCAGAGGCGGTGGCACATTGTCACAGGCAACCTAGAAGGCTCCTTGGTGTCTCACACACCATATTCCTCAACAGGGTTTAGAGGAAGGTGCATTTTGCCTTTGGCTCCCAACACTCCTTAGCTTGTCCTTCAGGGCCTCTCCGTTAATTGGCCCCAACCCATCTGCACTCGCTTCCTTAAGCTCTCCGCCAGATTCTGACTTTATTTGACCACAACCATTCCATGCCCCGCTCTGTCTACGCTTCCCTCTCTTCCAGCTTTAATTGTTCACCTGTTATCCCTCTTAAAGACATAGGTCCAGTGGTTGGAAATGACTTCTTTCTTATATAAATCTCCTTCGCTGCTTATCTCTATTGTTTTATTAACTTTATTTCTTTATATTTTGGACCAGAGTTATTTGTGCAGGTATTGCTTACTGGACCATTGGACTCTAGAGACGTGCACATTTCTGTCTAATGTGCTGGTTATCAGAGCTATCCACATGGTAGGTGCTCACTACTTATTTTTATTTGTGCATTTTGTGTTTAATGAGTGAATGAGAGGATGAAAGAAGAAGATTAATGGTTCTTTTCTCCGTAGCTAGTTGCTAGAATTTCTTTCCTCCGATTCCTCAACCCTCTGTGGATCCTTGGAATGTCAGCTGTTGTTGATTCCAGACTCGATGACAGACTCCGCCTGGGGCCTTTCCAGTTCTAGCCGGCTCTTCCTTCCACGAGTTCCTGAGTGAAGCATGCGCTGGCAGGAAGCATTAGTGTCCCCACACCTATTATCATATCTTGAATTGGACAACGGACTATGTTTGCATGTATATTTCAACAGTCTGGCTCCCTTTGGAGCGGGCGCACTTGACCCTTCAGAGGCATCCTTACTGCCATGCAGGCTCCTCCCTCTCCACATCAACACATATCCTACCTTTAATAAGGGCCATCTCCGTGTGAATCTGGGTCAAGTGTGGAAAGAAATCTGTGTCTAGGATGCCATCCCTACCTTTCCGGACGTGCAGCACATACATACCCAGCCATTGTCATGATCTCTTAAGATGGAGACGTGACAAAGACAGTTTTATCTCAGAAGCAGAAGTTGGACTGGTGAAGAGGCAAGAAAGCTGTCAGAGACTGAATGTTTGTGTCCCCAAAATTCATATCTTGAAATCCTAAGGCCCAATGTGACGGTGTTAGGAGGTGGGGCCCTGGGAAGGTAGTTAGGCCGTGAGGAAGAATGCTCATAAATGGAATTACTGCCTTAATAAGAAGAGAGATGAGAGAGCTTGCTTCCTCTCTTTGCTTCCCACCATGTGAGGATACAACAAGAAGCAGCTCTGCAAACCAGAACTTGCAACTCCTCACCAGAACCCAACCATGCTGACACCATGATCTCAGACTTCCCTGCCTCCAGAACTGTGAGAAATAAATGCTTGTTGTTTAAGTCACCAAGTCTATGGTATTTTTGTTATAGCAGCCCAGACGGACTAAGCCAGAAACCCACCTGCCTGTGTTCACTGACGCACCTCAACATGCATCTTTCCGAACACGCAGTTCCCATCCAGCTGGCAGTACTTTAGTTCTCAGGTGGTGCCTACACAGGAAATTAAACATGATGGAATCATGCACAGAAAATCACTTCCTTTTCAATTGCCTTTACTCCTTCTGACTATAATAATGAGAAAGACTTAGTTTGGTGCTATACTTTAACACATTTGGATGCTTACTACTGTTGCCTTTTAACAAAAACAAAGTAACGCTGAGGTCTGTAGCCTTCAAGATCTGCCCTATCTGGACACTTAATAATAATGGGGTTTTTTTGTAGTATTGATTTATATGATTACCTTTTGTTTACAGAAGATGATTTTTGCCTTTCTACTAATGTACTAATGATAACAGCTAACAGTTCTTGAATGTTTATCATGTATAGGGCATTATTACATTTGCAATATTTTGATCTAATCTCCATGACAACCCTATTAGTTGGGTGCTATTATTATTCCTTTTACATATAAGGAAACTGAGGCAAAGAGAGGTAAAGTAAGCTATCTAGGATAACACAGCTAACAAGTGGTGGAGATGGGATTTGAACCCAGTATGTACTCTTAATCACTATTCTATTACTACCCCTAGTAGTGACACAAAAATGCCTTTTTGGAACAGAGTTATTTGAGTATTAAAATGCTAAAGGAATTTCAATATTAAATAAATAATACATAGCTATAAAGAATCTTAAAGGGAGAATGTAAATACTTGGGCTTTGGGAAGCCCAGGATTGGAGTCATTCAGTGATGGTCGCATGGTACCCCTTCTCTGGCCTGTGACAACCCAGATAAGGGAGGGACAGAGCAGAGGTCAGGTGACCAGCTGTCCAGGTTGCTATTACAAAGCAGTCTGGACTAAATGGCCTTTCTGAGTTCTGACTGGAGTGGTGGAAGCTTGAGGGCTCTGAAGTAAACCAGACTTGGCCATAAACCCTAATTTTTCTACTGTGGCCTTTGTGAAATTTTCTGGGTCTTTCTTGATTTCAATTTTCTAGTCTGCAGGCATGAAAAAGGTCACACATAAGAGGGTTGTTGTGGAGTGGAATTGGGTGGTATATACAAAACCACTAATAGACGGTATGGCCTCTACTAGATTTTTCACAAAGATCTATTTCTTCTGAGCCTATAATTTGGTATTGTGACAGTTGCCAAAATGTGCTCAGAAATACTGGTATGACCAGATTCACAGTGCAAGGAATACTTCAGAACTGAGAATTTAAAATATATATGAATATTGCTACTCACAGTCTTAAACTTCTAATAAAGGACTAGATTCTATCCACCTCATTTCCAATAGTAGACTCCTAATCTATCTGGCAGGGATATTTTGGTGAAACTCTACATTTTGAAGATATACCAAAGTCATATTCCTTGCAGGAGAACACGAGCAATGAAGAACCCATCCACCTTGCAGGCAGAGGCTCGAGGAACACCTGTGGCAAAACGTGACAAATATTTTCTTTTACCATCTCAAGAGCTTCCTTTCTATTCTCTCTTTTTATTCTAACAAAAACAGTCCACAAGCATTGATCTTACATAGTTTCAGTAAATAATGAACAATAAAAAAATAATTATTTAATTTCTAGGAAAGCAGAGAGAATCTCTGTCCTCCAGAAACTTGGTATCACTGGGATGATAGAAAATTAAACATGCAGTGAGTCCATTCAGTTGAAAAAAGAATTAGGCTCCTACTGTTCAGGGCCCAGCACTGTGCCTGGAGTAAAGCAGAAACTCATTATTTGCTGAATGAATGAATGAATCTTGAGGTCAGAAAATTTTGCTTTTTGTTAGAGTGTAAACATGGACTCTCTCCCCCGCCCACCCTTTCGTGCACTGTCAGTACCCTGTACCTTAGCCCTTCTCTTTGTTGATGTGGTTGCCTTCCCCGTCATACCGAAGGTCCCTTGATAGAGAATGTGTTTTTATATCTGTCTGTCCTGGAGCCTGGCACAGAATAGGCACTTAACAACAGCTTGTTGACTTCATTTTGACACGATCCTCATTTCTGGGGATAACTTTCTTCTACATCTGGTACATGATGCATTAGAAACAAAGGGTAGAAGTTTCCAGCGCTTACAGATCCTACCAAAGTGACTGTTTATCCAGTGTAGGTAGGAGATAAAATGATCGAGGTCATTTTAATAAAATTTCAATTTTACCCTCTGGTTATTTTGCAACCAGCTCTGTATGGTTATGTTATCCTTTATCAGTTTATAAATCAGTTTCAGGAGGTTCATAAATTTTGTATTATGTGTCACAAGAATTTGGCCCTGACTTGAAAACACTGGCTGTGTTGATTAAAATCCAGGCCAGAGCTCCTACCCAGGTTTGAATCTTTCTCGTAATGACAATCTTAGTTTTGTGCATTTTTAAAAAATTTAAACAATGCTTCTTATGAATGGATCATGGATTTACACCCAACTAAATTTGTCACTGAGGAAGAAAATGTGATATTCTGATCGCATCATCTGGTGGAAATATTCCCAAGAGAGGAGGATGGGAAGAGACGAAAACCAACTAAAGGGAAGTAACCTCAACTATGGATAAATTTCTCTGCTGGGGGCTTTGCATATGTTGCAGCGTAATATCTTCACTACAGCACTGTGGGGCCTGTGTTATTAGCCCCTTTCACCGGGGAGAAAGCTGCATTTCAAAAGGGATTTCGATCAGTCCAAGGTTATGCAAAACTGACAAGAGTTCAGGATTTTAAGACCGCTGCAGTGTTCTTAAAGCCAAAGGTCTTTTTTCCACTGGGAAGCAGAGACAGTCAGGGGCCAACCAAACTGATTTAACTGTCTCCGTAGAAAATGGGTTCTAAAGAGGACATCTTCCATGAACATCCAGAAAAACAGCTCTCATTATTTGAGGAACCCATCCGGCATGCCAGTCTTCATCAGCACGCCATGGTGAGATCAGGGCAGCTGAGGGGGGTCCGAAATGAGGGAGACACAGGTGGACTGTGGTGAGTGATTAGGATATAAGTATTTGGAAAAAGGTAGTTTATTATTGTTTGGTTTGGTTTGGCTTGGTAACTTTGATAAGAAATATATAAAAATCAACTGAAATGAAAATCATGCATTAACTTTACAGAAAATAAAACACACACACACTTTTAAATGCCACAGTGCTTCCTTTTGTCTGTAGGAATAAGCACAAACTCCTCTTCACAGCTCAGAAGGCCTGTTCACTTTCTGGCCTCAACTCCCCTTCAACTCCTTCTGCTGCACGGCACGCACTCACGGTCTATGCGCCTGCCACGCTGAACAGCTCGACCAGCCATTCTCCCAATCCTCTCCCTCTCACTCTTTCTGAACAGCTTTATTGAGGTATAATTTATGCAATAACATACACATACTTCAAACATACAATCTGATACGTTTTGGCCTCTGTATACCCCTGTGAAACCATCTCAGATAATGAACATATTATCCTAAAGACTCCCCCCCGCCTTGTTATTCCCTCCTGCCTACCCATCCTCCCCACTCCAAGAAACCTCCGATCTGCTCGTCGTCATTACAGATTAGTTTGAGTTTCCTAGAGTTTTATAGAAATCATACATTTACCCACCTTTTTGATGTGGCTTGTTTCACTGACCATAATTATTTTGGGGCTCATCCATGTTGTTGTGTGTATCAGTATTTCATTCCTTTTTATTGCCGATAGTAAGTTCTCCACTGTGTGGACATACCGCTATTTGTCCATCCATTCCCCAGTTGCTTCCACTTCTTGGATATTACAGATGAAGCTTCTATGGACATTTGTTTAGAAGTCTTTGCATGAATATGCTTTGATTTCTCTTGATTCAATACCTAGGATAAAGAAAATTTCATTTTATTCCAATCAAGATGACTTTAATTATTTTTCTTGCCTTATTGTATTGTATAAAACCTTCAATAAAATGTTGAGTAGAAAGGGATAGAGCAAATATTCTTGTCTTGTTCTTGGTCTTAAGGAAAACATTCAATGCTGCAAAATTTTGTATGATATTAGCTATAATTTTTGTTTGTTTTGCAAATGTCCATTATCATATTGAGGAAGTTTCTATTTCTGGGTTTCTGAGTGTTTTTTAAACATACTGAATTTCTCATATGCTTTTTCTTCTTGTATTTATTGGTAAAATGCTTTACTTTTTTAGTTTATTAATATGGCAAATTGCATTGATTAATTTTTGAATGTTAAACAGTTAGGGCATTCCTGGCATACATGCCCACTGGGTCATGATATACTATAATTTTTATATATTGTTGAGGTTGATTTGCTAAAATTTGTTTAGCACAAATAAAGCAAATTAGAAATGCTTTATTTGTGCAGATGAGGAATATTAATCTGTAGTGTTCTTATCTTGTAATTTCTTTGTCTGGTTTGAGAATCGGAGCAATGTTGGCCTCATACAATTAGCTGGTAAGGATTGCTTCAATTTTCTAAGACAAGCTTATGTAGGATTGGTATAATTTCATCCTTAAGTGTTTGGTAGAATTTACCATTGAAACCACCTGATTCTGAGGTGTTCCTCTGGGGAAAGTAGGGAAGGAGGTGAGTGGAGAGTTATTTAACTATGCATTCAATTTATTTTAAATGATATGAAGCTATTCAAGTTACCTATTTGTTCCCGAGTGTGCTTAGGTAATTTGTGTCTTTTAAGGAATTTATATCTGTCATATAAGTTGTCAAATTAATCCAATCCATAAGTTTATAAAGTGCTCCCATATTATCTATTTAATACCTGTAGAAGTTGTAGTGATGACAGTATTCTCAATCAGGACATTGTTATTTTGTGTTCTCTGTTGTTTTGTTGTTTTTTTTTTTCCAGCTGAGATGGCTATCCTTAAATCAATTTACTGATCTCTTTTTTTTTAAATATACCTTTTGGCTACATTGGTTATCTCTATTGTGTATTTAGGTTTCCTATTTCTTTTATTTTTGCTTTGTTTTTATTCTTTCCTTTCTTATGCCTATTTGGAATTAATTTGCTCTTATTTTTCTAGTTCCTTAAGACAGAAATTGAGATAATTGATTGGAATCCTTTCCTATTTTCTAATAAAGTCATGTACTGCTATAAATTTTCTCCAGGCACTCTTTTGTTTTCAATTTTTATTCTGTTAAAAATACTTTATTTTCTCTTGTATTGCTTTTAACCCAAGAGTCATTAAGAAGTATTTTATTTGGTTTTCATATACTTGGAGATTACCCAGAAACTTTTATGTTAATTATATCTAATTAAATTCTATTATAATTTGCATGAATTAACCCTTTTAAATGTGTTGAGAGATTTTTATGATCTAGAGTATGGTTTGTATTTTTAAGTGCTCTGTGTTTCAAAAGAATGTGTAATCTGCTGTTGTTGAGTGGAGTGTTCTATAAATGACAATTTTAGATTAATTATTTGTAGTGTTATTCAAATCTTCTATATCCTTACTGAGTTTTTCCATCTATTATTCTATTAATTATTAAGAACAGATGGTGAAATATTTGTCTATAAACTATAGATTTACCTGTTTTTCCTTGAAGCTCTAAAAACATTTAGGATGATTATATGCTCTTGATGAATTAATACCTTTATCATTATGAAATGACTGACCTTGATCCATGGTAATACTTTGTCTGATATTAATATAGACATTCCAGCCTTTTTTGGACTAGAAGTAGCTTTGTATACCTTTTTCCATTATTTTGTTTTTAATCTATTTGTATATTTATATTTAAAGTGTGTTTCTTTTAAAAAGCATATAGTCTGTGCATTTTTTTACATAAAATCTGGCAATCCCTGCCTTTTAATTGGGGTGTTTACCTCATTCACACTTAATATGATTATTGATAAATTTAAGTTTAATTTTATCATCTTGGTATTTACATTCTGTTTGTCTCACCTCCTCCTTGTTCTATTTTGGCCTTCTTTTGGATTATTTTCTATTATTAGATTTTATTTTCTTTGTTCATTCTTTGGCTATAACTGTTTTATTCTTTTAATAGTTGCTTTAGAGCATATAGTATATATCTTTAACTTATAACTGTCTAGTTTCAAATGATAGTATACCACTTAATGTACAGTAAAATAGCCTTGCAATAGTATTCTTCCATTTCATCCTCCTGGCCTTGGGGTGTTGTTGTCAAGCATTTTATGTGTGTGTGTGTGTGTGTGTGTGTGTGTGTGTATAATAAATACCTCACTACATTGTTATTATTTTAATTTAAACAGTCAATATTCTTTAAAAAATATTAAAAATATTTTCTATTTACCCATGTAGTCACCATTTGTAGTGTTCTTCATTCTTTCACATAGATCCATATTTCATCTTATATTATTTCTCTTCCACCTGAAAGAATCCCTTTAACATTTCTTATATTGTGGGTCTGTTGCTGTTGAAGTCTTTTAGGTTTTTTTTATTGTTTTATGTAAGAAGGTAAATCTAGCACCTGGCCAGAAGTGGAATTCCCCTCTGATTATTTTCTGTTTCTGGTTTTGCAGAATTTATTGGCTTTACTTGAAATACTCTTTCTTCTTTTTGCAATCATTTACACACATTTCAGGTCTTTACTTGGTCATTTCTTCTCCTGGGTGATCTCCCGGACTGCCTTTTCTTAGTGCTCCTAGGACACCTCAAGCTTAACTCTTCTTAATACCAACAGCATTTAATATAATTGTCAGTTCCTATTATCGTCTATTCTACTAGAATAGCGATATCTTAAAGGTGTCATGGGAACAAGAATCACTTTCTTTTCATTTGTACATTTCCTGGTCCTTGCACTGAGCTTTGCATATATTCTTCAGTGTTTTTGAAAGTGCAAATAAATAAATGGGCCAACTCTTGACTAATTTCAACACAATAGGTAAAATAGATGAAGAGAATAGAAGAGGTACATTTTGCTAAGGATGTATTCCTCATAGAAATTTGGCCAAATATTAGAATATTTGTGTTCTCAGACACCATGATTGCATTCTGTAGTATGTCATCAGATCTGCCATTGCCACACTAAGGTACAAGAATTGATACATGCCCCAAAACTTATTTCCTAAATTGTTGAAAATAATAGTAACTCAATAAGTCTATGGAATGCTCTTTAGAAGACTGGACTGGTCTAGTGATGGCTGTAGCACTGTCACATGATCACAGAAGTCAGCAGACCAGGCACCCAAGCCTGCCACACAGCAGCAGCACTGAGGAGCTCTGCCAGTTTGCCCTTGCGTTGTTCAATGACAAGATGACAAAGGAAGTGAGTGGTGGTGGTAGTGGGGGGAACAGTCTGATATAAACCAAAGGAAGGAAAAGAGGAAGCATCAAGATAACATCAGAAATGAGATGCAAACAATTCCTACTCAGAGTCCAGGTATTAAGGACCAATGTCATCCCTCTGACATCAAGAAGGCTCATGAAGGCCGGGAATTACAACTTGGCTCCAAAACATGGTGAAGTTGAGGATTCATGTCTAGAGAGCAAACACATGAACTCTCATGGCTTACCACCTATGTGATATAGGTCTTGCCAGAAATATCTATACAGAATGACGAGCTATCTAGCAAATGTGGTCCCAAGTGGTGAAGAATTTATGGACCCAAAGGGGATATAGTCCAAATGTGAGTAGTTTTTATTAAACAAAGCCAAAAACCGTGTCCCTCTACAATTTTCAGCTATTAATACTGGTGCTGTTCTCCTGGAACCGTACAAGTATGTTTGCTATTTCTTCCTACTTTTAGTGTTGTTTTGGAGCCAGCTTGTACCCACCTGCATGAGCCAATCTTCTCAGTGCACATTCAGTGCCTTCACATTTGTGGTTTGAAACTAGCCATGATGAGAGTATTCATACCACAGAAACCAGCTGCAAATTCGTGCTGTTCCCCCAAAGAGCCAATTGTTAAACATTTACCAGATACCACTGGTTGCATTTTAAATATTAATATTCATTGACAGTAACTGCTTTAATAATAGCAACCTAAAAAAAAAAAAAAAAAAAAAAACCTCAGTGCTTTCTACAAGTTACTAAAATAAAAAAATATTAAATAATAATAACCTTATGATGGACGGCTCACACTGGGCCAAGTTCTGTGTTGCAGGACAGCTGACACCTTCATCCTCTGTTCCCCAGGCTCCCATGTCAGTGGACTTCTGGCTAGATTTGCTCATTTGTGTGCACTGATGGGAGATTGGGGGTGGCTGGTAGAAGGGAGGACAAGATATTTCTGTTCTTCTGTTTCTGTTCATGTCTCCTGGAGTGGCTACATCTCTTCTTTGGTTTCAGCTCCTGACAATGAGACCCTTCCACAGTGCCAGCTTCTGGAAGATGGTCCAAGCCTTTAAGCTATCATATCGCCACTCCCTCCACTGCTCCCTCTGGTCTCCGGGAGCAGTGGTGCCCTGCTATTGCTAATGTCTACATTGCTGACTATCCTCTACTAGGCTTCTAAGCTCTCTCATCACCTGTGTAAATCCCAAATTAAATTCCTCTGCTTAAATATTCATGTGGCATCTGAATCCCAGTTAGCACCTGACTAATATAGTGCTTAAGTAATTGGCCCAAGTTCACATAGAAATTAGTTAAGCTTGGATTTGAAGCCTTATGTCTGACTGTGGATACTGTGCTATATCCAATACTCTGGCATCTCCTTCAAATTTTGTTCTGGTTTTCAAATTCTCTCTATTCAGGCTGCCCTCCATGGCCTGTTTAGAATGAAGAACCAAAACTTCAAGAGGGCCAGGTAAGGCCTCCGTGTGGCAGTCCTGGAGAAATGTTTTCACTGGTGTCCAAATGGAAAGCTTCCAGCCATGCATCTTTGCTTGCATAGAAAACAAAGAAAATTATATGAAATTAACAAGGCTCTCGTGCTATAGGAGTGTATGATCTTGCTATGTCTAAAAGCAGTGCTATTTTATATTTTTGGCCACAAGTAGAGACTTAATGTGACATAACAGTAAAACATAATAATATGTCTGACCTATTGTAGGCCCACACTCGGCTGTATTTGTTGTTGAATTAGAACTATGTCAGATAGTTGCAAGGAAATAGGAAAAGTTTGCAGAACACATGTGCCTGGTCATCATTACCCTATTTTTCTGATTTCTTATAATTCATCATTCTTAGCTTTCTTTAGACAAAATCTTACCCAGTTTTCCTGTCTAGTGTATTCCCAAGTACACACTCTGTCACTGTGCCCAGTTGTGCCAAGTCCCTGGTAGTTGTCATTTACTTTGTTTTGCCCTGTCTGGTTCTCTGGTGATGGAGGTGAGAATAATCCCCTGAAGACCAGAGCCTATCCTGCTGTGGGACTCCTGTGTTTATCACGATGACTTTATATTCTTCTTATTGCTGTGTCCATAGTGTGTGTTAGAGTTTAGCGGGGTGGGGTTGTGGCTGAGCCATGGTAGAAAATATTTTTTTCAACCAAAGAAACATTCTAGAGATCATACACCTGCTTCTCCCACCCCTGCACTGGAAGGTTTCATACAAAGAGCTAAACTGCAATTATTTCACAAGGCATTATTTTCTCTTTTGCAGTCTGCCACAAATATAGCGTATCTATTCATTTATCACTTACTGTTTCTCTCCCTCCACACTGTTAACTCTAGGAAGGCAGAGTTTGTTTTCTCCACCTCTGAAGTCAGGAGAATGTCTGGCATACTATTGATGGGAAGGCCAGAGATACTTGTTTGAAAAGAAGTAATGCATAAGAGGCGGACATATGGTTGTGGGTCAGACATTATATAATACCAAACCCCTTCTCTCTGTGCTATTCTGGGCCCTCCCATCTTTTCCTTAAACAGGAGTGAGGAACCCAGGCAGTCCCAGCCCATTCCTAGACTGTAATTAGATCTCTGCCATGCTAAGCCATGTTGTATCTGACTTTCCTTCCATAAGCATCATGATCCACAACTTCCAAGTGAAGTGAAATCTTGAAAAAGAAAACTACTTCTACATTTTAGAGGTAAAATACATAAGAAAGGAAAATATTCTGTATTTGGAATAAACAACAAAAACAATATCAATACCCTGGGTTTAAAATCAATCCTTCATCACTCATAAACTGCGTTACCTAAG
Source organism: Varecia variegata (assembly GCA_028533085.1). NCBI lineage: Eukaryota > Metazoa > Chordata > Mammalia > Primates > Lemuridae > Varecia > Varecia variegata. Next base: position 5,961,847 of record CM052438.1, read on the forward strand.
ACAAGACATTTAACTTCTCTGACTTCCATTCTATTTCTCATATGTAAAATGCCAGTAGTAATCGCACCTTCTTTCACTAATCCATGCATTACTGGGGGATTTAAAGGCAGTTTCCCCAGGCAGAGTTCTTGCTCCCAAATATCCCCATTTTCTTTCTCACCCATTTCTTTTCTCTCAGAAAAGCTCCAGTTCTGCAATTCATTGCGCTCATCCAGCTTCCAGGAAGAAATTCTCTCAAATGTCACATTCTTACAGTGATGGGGGTGACTGATAATTGATTCATGTCCTTCCTAAGGGAATTCATATTTTTAAGTACGGTGCTTATTTGGCCAAAGAGATATTATTCTCATGGTGGAACTTCAGGCTGGGTTATGAACTCACTGGGGAGTTATATAGGTCCATCTCTTTCAAAATTAAATAAAACAACTGCCTTTCTCACCTATACCTGAGGCCAGGTCTGCTTAGCTGATCAACCTCTGGATGTGTTGCATATAACACTTACCAAAGATGCTATTGAGATGGTCTGATGTACAATGTAAATGCTTCCTAAGTTGATAAAAGACAGGTTATACGGTATCAGCCCTCAGTAAATGGTAACCCATGTGGACTGGCCCCATGATACAGTCTGGCTGCTTAGAAAGTAAACTTGAAAAAAGTCGTGAACAGTCAGAAGAACAAAATAATCTAAGTTTGGACTATGGGCCTCAGATGACAGCTGGAGACAGAACTGTTCCAGGAAAGGATTACTCACAGATTAATACATCCATTTAGGATTCTAACTATGATATCTCAGATAATTTATTCTGTTTTTATAATTTAAAGTCTGGAAAACACCTTATTAATTGCATTGTTCAGAATAGTCTAGATTTTGCTGTGGAATCACAATCACCCCCCAATCTCAATGACTTAATAATACAAGGTTTATTCCTTGTTTAAAAAATAAAGTTTGTTTTGTGTATATTTAAGGTATACAACAACGTTATACATTTATATAGTACGATAGTTACTACAGTGGAACAAATTAATACAGCCATCATCTCACATAGTTACCCATTTCCCCCCTATGGCAAAAGCAGCAATAAATACTCATTTAGAAAAAACCCTGAAGACAGTATGCTATCATTAACTGTAGTCCTCATGTTATATGTTGTATTTTAAAACTCGTTCATCCTACATGTCTTCTACATTGTCTCATTTAACTTATATATCCCCATTTCCTCCCCTCAACCCTCCCCTGGCCTTGATAATTATCCCTATATTCCCTATCTCTATATATTTGACCTTTATTTTTTTAGATTGAGCAGATAAGTGAGATCATGCAATATTTCTTTTTCTGTGATGGGCTTATTTCAGTTGGCATAATGTCCATTAGATTCATTAATGTTGTGGCAAAAGGCAGGATCTCTACCTTTTTTAAGGCTGAATAGTATTCCACTGTGTATATGTATCACAGTTTCTTTATCCATTCATCCACTGATAGACACATAGGTGGCTTCCGTATCTTGGCTATTGTGATTTTTGCTGCAGTGAACATGGAAGTGCAGATAACTTTATGAGATGGTGATTTAATTTCTTTTGGGTATGTACCCAGAAGAGGGATTACTGGGTCATGTGTTAGTCCTATTTTTAATTTCTTTAGGAACCTCCATACTGTTTTCCATAATGGCTGCACCAGTCCGAGTTCCTATCAACAGCATATAAGGTTTCCTTCCCTCTTTTCCACATCCTCACCAACACTTGTTATCTGTTATCTTTTTGATAATGGTTGTTCTAAGAGATGCGAAGTCGTATCTCATAGTGGTTTTGATTAGTATTTCCCTGATAATTAGTGCTGTTGAGCACCTTTTCAGTACCTGTTGCCATTTTTATGTCATCTTTGGAGAAATGTCTATTTAAGTCCTTTGCCCATTTTTTAAATCAGGTTATTTGTTTCCTTGCTACTGAGTTGTATGAGTATTTTTATACATCTTGGATATTAACCCCTTATCTGATTATTGGCTTGAAAATATTTTTGCCCAATCTACAGGTTGCCCTTTAATTTTTTTGTTTCCTTTGCTATGCAAAGGCTTATTAGTTTGATGTCATTCCATTTATTTATTTTTGCTTTTGTAGCCTGAGCTTTTGATGTAGTAGCCAAGAAATCATTGCTAAGGCCAATGTCAAGGAGATTTCTCCTGTTTTCTTCTAAAAGTTTTATGGTTTCAGGTCTCATGTTTAGTTCTTTTATTCATTTTGTGTTGATTTTTGTGTACAGTAAGATAAGGGTCCAATTTCATTATTTTGCATGTAGATATCCAGTTTTCCCAGCACCATTTATTGAAGAGACTGTCCTTTCTCGATTGTGTCTTTTTGGTGCCCTTACCAAAAATTAGTTGACCATATATGTTTGTATTTATTTCTGGGATCTCTATTCTGTTGCATTGGTCTCCGTGTCTGTTTTTATGCCATTATTATACTGTTTTGATTGCTGTCATCTTGCAGTACAATTTTAATTGGAGAGTGTGATACCTCCAAGTTCCCATACCCCCCTCAAAATTGCTTTGACTAGTCAGGTGCTTTTGTGGTTCCATATGAATCTTAAGTTTGTTTTTTCTATTTATGTGAAAAATGCCATTGGGATTTTGATAGGGATTTCATTGACCCTGTATATTGCTTTGGGTAGTATGGGCATTTTTTATAATCTTGCAGTCCATGAGCATGGAATATTTTTCCTATTATTTGTATCCTCTTAAACTTCTTTCATCAGTGTTTTATAGTTTTCAATGTACAGGTCTTTCATCTCTTTGATTAAGTTTATTTCTAAGTGTTTCATTTTTTTGATGCTATTATAAATGTGATTATTTTCTTGAATTTTTTTTAGGTAGGTCATTATTTGTGTATAGAAATTCCATGGATTTTTTATGTTGATTTTGTATCTTGCAATTTCATTGAATTTATTTATTCGATCTAACAGTTTTTTGGTGAAGCCTTTTGGGATATATATATATATATACACATATATAAAATCATGTTACCTCTTTCCTTTTATTTCTTTTTCCCATTTAATTGCTCTTGATAGGACTTTCAGTACTATGTTGAATATAAGGGGCAGGAGTAGGCCTCCTTATCTTGTTCCTGATCTTAGATAAAAAGCTGTCAGTTCTCCCCACTGATTATGATGGTGGCTGTGGGTTTTTCATAAGTGGCCTTTATTAAGTTGAAAAAATTTCCTTCTATACTTAATCTGTTAAGAGTTTTTATCAAGTACATATGTTGAATTTTTCCAAATGTTTCTCTGCATCAATTGATATGATCATGTGGCTTTGTCTTTCAGTCTCTTAATATGATGTATAACATTGACTTATGCGTGTTAAATCAGCCTTTACATGCCAGGGATAAATCCCACTTGATCATGATGTATTAATCTTTTTT
>CM052438.1:5965757-6003556 GCA_028533085.1 Varecia variegata
TTCCTGATTAACCAATGGCCACCAGAGCATGGGAGAAAGAGCCACAAAAGTACTGTTGCCATGGCTAATGATAAACAGTGATGGGGTGTCAAGGCATTGCTGCTTAGACAACACAGGACCCAGGAATTGCCCTCCAGCAGCTCACAATCTGTGGACGGTATATCTTGTTCTACATGCAGGAGGCATGGGTAGGTCATGATCTGCTCTGATCTCCTGAGCTTCCAGTCTCCTTGCAACAGATGACTCATGTCCCAGACAGAGAGTGTCTTGCTGCCCCTCTTATTTTACATCCTAGAAGTAGCAAGACTGAAAGAGTTTAAGGAATGGTGTTGCAATGCCTTCATTCCCCAGAAAAGTCAGATCCACAGAGGGGAATTAATCTGCCCAAGATGCACAGCCACTGTATTTTAAAAGTCAATGTGAAGACCCAGTTATCCCAACTTTTAGCCCAATGTGCCGATCAGCGGCATTTTAAATAGAGTCAAAATTATCTAAAATTTTACTGAAAAAAAAATGACACGTTATGCCAAGATTTATACTACTCATTTACAATCAAATAATCACTTTGTTTATAAGAAGTGTGGGGTTTTTTTTCTGATGATAATTTCTAGTTGTTATTGTTGATTTGACTGCTCTGGATTTATGTTCTTGGCTTGGCTGTCTTCTTCCTTAATATGCTGGTTTCTGCTAGTCATTACCATTGGAGAAATTAGGACAGAGACTGAAAAAATAATTAACAGCAAATACACATTCATGCCATGCATCTGGTACTTTCTATTTTTCAAGGAAATTTCCACATTCATTGCCTCAATTCATTTTTAAAGGAACTTTGCGAGAAAGATCAACTGTTATGAGCTGACCCATTTTAGAATTGATCTAACTGGGCACGTGAAAGTTAGGTAACATTTGCAGCATCTCACAGGTGTGTGGTAGCAAAGCAAGGACCAAAACCAGTTCTTATGACCTAAAGTCCAGTGTTCTTTCCATGATATCAATGTGTGGTGTCTGCTCTAATTTGAGTTCTACCTCCCAGCCTTCCACTAAAGATTTAAATGTAGGTCCCCACAAGAAGTCACTAAAATAATAATGATAACAATAATAAAATTCTCTCTTTGTTGTATAGACATATGTTTCTAAACCCCACTTCCCACTTATTTAGGACACTGTCCACATTGGGCTCAAAAGTAAAAATCTGCCAAAATATATGTCACTGGGTCCACATTCAAAATCAAGCACTTTTATCCATAGAAGTTTCTCTCAAGTTCTCACTCGTAGCCAAACTGTCTTAATTGTGTACACAACTCTAATCAGTTGCCAAACCTAGAGTAGATTAGAAGGGGCTGAGCAGTGGATGGGAGTGGGTGGAGGTGAGATGAAGTGATTACACTGCTGCAATTACTTTGTGATAACAACAAAAAGTCATAGCTGGGAAGGTGACAGCAAGGAGGAGAGTCAAGAAAATTTGGGAAGAAAACAAAACTGAAAGCAGAGAGTTGCTCTCCACACACCTGATAGCCTGGTTCCATTTTGTGAACCTTGGTAGGTCCTCAGGGTTTTATTGTAAAACTGACCCTGAGCCATGAAGAACCATTTCATTTAAGTTCATTAAGATTTAGAAAATGCAGGGAGATAGATTGCCACCCATTCTAGAAACGTTTTGATCCCACATTCTTGAGATTAGTCCATTGCAAATATATATTTTTTATGCTTTGGGCTTAAGCAAATGAAATTAGTATACCCTTTGTTGTTGTTGCCTTTTAATTAGGAAGCAAAGGGGTAAACTTGTGTGACCTGGAAATGTCCTCTAGGTGGAAAAGGTCCTCTGTCTGCAGTGGCAGATAAATAAGGCATCAATATTCCCTCTCTTCTGTATTCTCGAAGCCCACCTCAGCTCAGAGGTTATGAGCAGATGGAGCCTGGGAGTCTGGGAACTCTCCTGTGCTATCAGAGCTGGAACCACCACCCACCCTCACAGTGCTCGTCTGGAGCCTTATGCTCGAAGAGAGATTGGCAATGGTCTGTGGTGGTTCCCAGAGCAAAGGGTGACTGTGGTTGCTGGTCCTGCCCTTATCCCCCCTTTTGGTCATGTTCAACACAGAAGCCAGTCACCTCTCTGCTTAGAGACGCCCGCCTCACTCATAATAAAACCCAAAGACCTTCCATGACTCCAGGACCCCACAGCATCTCCCTGACCCCATGGCCTCTGACTCCTCTCTTACCCTTTCCCCTCACTTGAACTTGCCAGTACTCCAGCCAAGACCACTCTCCTCCCTGAGAGTAAGCTGCCTCGCTCACTCCTTCACTCGCTTCTCACCTTTGCTCAAGTTATTGCCTTTGTAGAGATATTCACATATATTTCACAAATATTGCTATTTGTGATGGTCAATTTTATGTATCAACTTGACTGGGCAAAGAGATACCTAGTTAGCCGGTAAAAACATTACTTCTGCATGTGTTTGTGAGGCTGTTTTTGGAAAGCATTAGCATTTGAATCAGTAGATTTGAGTTGAGAAGATCCACGCTCACTTATGTGGGTGAGCACCATCTAATCCCTTGAGGGCCAGAATAGAATGAAAAACCAGAGGCTGAGCAAATTCACTGTCTCTGTTTGACCTGAGAAATCCCTCTCCTCCTGCCCCAGGACGTTGGTGCTTCCAGTTCTTGGGCCTTTGGACTTGGACCAGAATTTACACCACTGGCTACCCTGGTTCTTGGGCCTTCAGTCTCAGACTGAATTACACGGCCGGCTTTCTTGGTTCTCCAGCTTGCAGATGGAAGATCATGGAACTTGCCCTCCATAATTAATTAAGTCAATTCCCAAGCTGAAGAATAAAACTCCATTGAAAAACCTGACTTTTACACTGTTTCCTCGGAGGCCATTCTGAGACATAATCTCATTTTATCCGTTTCTTCAACATATTTCTCTTCTGATGCTGCTGACCTCTTCTTATTTCACTGACATTCTCGAGAAAAGAGTCACTTCATAGTGTTACTGAACCTAACGAGGGGGGGTCTAGCACAGGTCTGATTACTCACCACACAAAAAGCCAATTACTGAGATGATGGGGATTGCCAAGGAAGAACAGTAATTTATTACAGATGATATCATCTGGGAGATGGAAGAAATGCCTCAAATCCATCTCTGTGGCCAACTGAGGGTAGGGGGGTTTATATGAGGTTCGGGAAGGTGGCTATGTGTATCGGGGCAGGATGTGTTGAAAGCAATGTGTGCAGGAGGTCTAATTCGGAAGTCACAGGTCGGTGATGGATGGTGAGTCTTGGCATGGTTATCCTGCAAAGGGCCTGCTGTTTCTGGGAGACAACTCAAAAGGTAAAAGCATTAGTTAAACAGAAAGATTATAGTGCCATGATCATTGAGTGCCACAAGCCTGGAATCCAAAGCATGAAAAAGCTTTGGGGAAACATATGTGGGGGTTGTCATTTTGTGTTTGTTCGTGGAGTCAATTACAATAGCATCCAATCAGCCAGTCTTGACTTTTTACTTTCTTCGTTCTCAGGCCAAACATTCAACCTGTTCTCTCACATAGCCCAGAGGAAGATATGTGCGTTAGAACTACTGTTTTCTGTCCACTTTTGTCTGAAGTAGTAGAAAGAGAGCTTAACAAGAGGCAGAAGTTCAAGACTAAATATGGTTCCCATTTTACTTCCTACCACATACTAACAGTGTGATTTTGGCCAAGCCACTTAAATTTTCTGGACTTTATAGGGGTAGAGTAAAACTTCATTTCCTTGGGGCTAGGAAGCTGGAGGAGTTACATTCCTTAGGGATTGTTCCATTCTAATTTCCGTTATGTATTTGTAGTTGATCCATAGAGCAACAATTTTACCGACTTAGTCTTTCCCAAGAAGTTCCCTAGAGTGGAGCACTGCCACCAACTTTCTTTGGGAAATAGATTAAACTCAATCATCAATTTCATCTTTGAGTACCTCAATTTTTTCACATGTCTATTGGGTGAAGAAAACTACTCCTTTATGTGGTCTAAGGTGATGGGCAGAAGAATGGCAATGAAAGGGCTTGCAGCCTTTAGAGAGCAGCATGGACACAGACATTCTCTAAATGCCTGGGAAGACACCTGACCGGTGTAGTTTTATCATTTCTTCTGTCACCTCAGGAGCCTTCACACAACAGTCCCACCCTTGCCACAAGGCACAATGTGATCAACTTACTTTGCACTCAGTTGAAGTGTAAATCCAATTCTGATGGCTCAGTTTCCATTTAGTTAAAGAGGATGAATCTAATTCTTGGTTCTATCCAGATGGGTCCCAGGAGGAATGTTTTTCACAGCCTGGGGGGTAGGAAAGAAGCACTAACACACCAAGGCTCCAAAAGACTTAGTTACCTGGAGCTGAGAGACAAGTAGGAAGCAGGGCGGTTGGACTGCCTCCCCCATTACAACACCTAAGCAATTTCTGCACTGGGTACTAATTAGATTGACTCATTTGAATTAGTGCTTTCCCATGGCATTGGCTGATTTCTACACCATCAGTGTGATTAACTATGACATGGAGCTAGTTGATATGTAGCTTGATGGTGTCCTCCTCCAACCTCCTTGCTCAGCAGAATATTTTAGGCAAATTCTGTGTGGTGTGTTGGTGTTGAGGTAAATCATGAGCTTTCCTTTAGTGTTACCATCTCCAAAGAAGAGATTCAAGACCAAGTTTATTTTTCCATGTAGGGGGTGGGTGAGGGCTTCCATTTGTCCAGAGACCATCATATCTTTGGTTATGGGAAGAGAGTTGGTTAGGGTTAACAGTTGGTGATGCTCTCTGGAGCACAGGTGAGCATCATCTCAGACAGGACATTTTGTGAGTAATAGGGTGGCTGCTGTTGGCCAATGGGCTCCCCTGGAGGGGAGTGAGGGAGAACTGTCTGCAGTGAGGCAGCTTCCTTGTGCTTGTGATCCTTTCCCTCAAAGTCGGAGGTTCATCTTGTCCTTACAGTCTTAGCTTCCTTGTCTCTGCATCTACACTGCTCCTTCTCTGGCCTCTGTCATTTAACAGTCTCTGCAAAAGGAGGTTTGCATCTTCCCATTTAAATCAGTCTGCAGAGTATTTGTCATTGTTTCCACAGTGAGTCACTATCCACTGTCTGTTTGGACAAGAGAAGGACTGTACCCTCGGGATATAATTGAAGTAATTTAGTGGGTGTGGGGAACAAGTTATTTGATTCCAGAATATACCTTATATAGACAATTTTAGTGATGGAAGATAATCTTTGTGTTCTCAGAGTCAATATTTGGGTGGTGGTGTAGGTTCTAATGAGCCTAACAAAATGGTATTACCTCAAAGCCCTGTCCAGGGCAGTCAGATCTTACATAATGTTGAATGCATGAGAAGTTCTCAACAGATTGAATTGAAGGCATCATGCTAAGTAGTGAAGTGAATAAACATTACCTGAAGAATTACTGTTTGCCTAGAATTATTTCTGTTGGAAGAGATGACTTTAAAAGCAAGATAGAACCGGGCGTGGTGGCCCACGCCTGTGGTCCCAACTACTTGGGAGGCTGAGGGAGGAGGCTCTCGCTTGAGCCCAGGAGTTTGAGGTTGCAGAGCTATGATCATACCTGTGAACAGCCCCTGCACTCCAGCCTGGGCAACATTTTGAGACCTTGTCTGGGAAAAAAAAAATATATATATATAAGGTAGAAGTGGAATCAGTTTCTTGGGGAGAGAAGATTTGACTACTTTGTCATTCTTTAAATATTCTTTCCCTGTACATTCATCCCTCCAGCCACATCCCCCCTTTGATGATACTCCCTTCTCTTGTGGAGTTTCAACTACTGTAATCTGTCCCACTATGCTCGGCATGAAAGACCTTCAGGATTGCATGTCTAGGGAGAAGGTGGTAGCACGCTCTCCACATCATGGCGAGGTAGCTCCAGGAGACTGTGGGGAAGGGCCTGGCTGATTCTCATCCACAAATGAGTGAGCATTGAAGTTACATAAGAGAAAAGAGGCATGGGGCTCTTCAGTGGCCTCTTAACCAAGTAATGAGATATGCTTCTGGAAGGGGTTGGTAGCACGTGCTACTACTAAGAGCAAGGAGATGTCCCCTGACCTGGGGTCTTCTGTTCCAAGGGCCTGGGTAAAGCCAAATGCTCATATCACATACACACACACACACACACACACACACGTAAACCCTGAGACCATCAAATCAGCTGAGTTCATTAACACAACACATTAGACTGAACAAGACTGAGAACATGGGCAATTGTCTCCCCTAGTCAGTATCTCTAGTGCTGGGGGACAGGACTGTGTTAGGAAGTGACTATAACCCAGCCATGCAACTCCCTGTCTCCTTCCAGGGACCATCACTCACCTAAAGGGACTCCACTTACTTTCTACAACTAGGGGCTAAGATACTCAGAAAAATAAAGAGAGAGCCAGTGCAAAGGTGGGTAAAAGCTTTGATATTGAGATTATAAAATGGATATTGACCTATATTTTTAGCTGAGTTAACCTTTGACCTCATTGGACTGGGCTGAGTTTCAGTTAAATGAAAAAGATTAAAACAAACAAACAAACAAAACATGAGTCTTCTACTCCAGACAGGCTGGGAATTGAGGGCCAAGAATAACACAGTAATTCTCATGTTTGCAAGTATATGAATGGAAACTCCTTAATGGCACTTGCAATTTACACTTGCGTTAGACCACATCAGGACTTTCATTGTATGGTCTAAAGACCACTAGGGTATGGCAGACAAGCTTTGGGGCCACCGAACGGTTTAGGGGAAGAAAGATGGATATTTAAATAGAGCATCTCTTACAGGTCCATTCTCTGTAGTTGTTTTCTGCTAAATAGAGAGTGAACATCTCTAATCCAAACATCCAAAATCAGAAATGCTCCAAAATCTGAAACTGTTTGAGCACCAACATGATGCCATGAGTGGAAAATTCCACACTTGAAACCTTTGCTTTCTGATGGTTTAATGTGCACAAACTTTGTTTCATGCACAAAATTACTAAAAATTTTGTACAAAATTAACTTCAGGCTATGTGTATATGGTGTATATGAAACATAAATGAATTTTGTATTTGGACTTGAGTCTCAACCCCAAAATATCTCATTATGTGTATGCAAATATTCCAAAATCCAAAATAATCCAAACTCTGCAACAATTCTGGTCCCAAGCATTTTAGATAAGGGATATTCAACCCACATGTCATTTAGACAATGGGTACTACTTTTAAAAAGATATTTGAAAAAACCCTCAATTAGTTTACATCTCAGGTTTCTTCCAGCTCTATGATGCTATTATAAATCCTCTGTGGTTCCACCTGCCCAGCTACTCAGACTGGCCCTAAGAGGCCAGGCTGGCCAAGATGGGTACTTTAAAGACAACAGTCTGACAGGCTGTCACTATCAGAGTCCTATGTGGGCACTACCGCAGAACTAGAAGGCACTTTCTTTGGAAGAAGCTTTGGGATTTATTCATTGTCTGGAATCTAGCACTTGTATGCACTAGATTAAAAACCACATCATGGGAGTTGACCTCGGTGTCACACGGAATATAGTGAGAGTGAGGAAATGCACAGATGGTGGGATGGGGTGCACATTAATGCTTGAAGACCAGGTGATTTGATCTTTGTTCCAACCCCAGGGAAATCAAGGGCAAGTCAAATAACCATTTCCTTAAGGGAGAGGCAGATGTATTCATTTTGGTAATAAACTAGATGACCTCATTGCATCTTGCAAAGTCACAGGACTTCTCTTCAAACTCATTATATCACATTGAAGGACAGGCTATTGATAATTATACAACCAGTCAGATCATTTTCCCTGAAAAAAACAATAATTTCTTTCCACGCTGCTAACATAGTTTCAAGTCAACTCTATTTCATAAACTGCTCAAGCACCTACTGTGTGTAAGGTGCTGAGTGTTTCTAAGCCCTAGTGGAGGGAGTATTAGGAGTAAAGGGACACTGTCACTTGGGGATGGAAGAGGCAGTAGAAAGCCATAAGAAATGGAAAGTGGAGGCAAGACTTATGCCTCAAAAAAGGAGCCAGACAACCCATGCTGTATGCTCACAGCCACAGCAAGTTTAGAACTCAGGTCTAAGGCTGGCTGTCTATATTTTAGGTTCAGACGAAGGTAGGGTGACCATGGACAACAACCAGATCCCTGTGAATTGAGAGCTAACAGACACCTCTGCAAAGAGTTGGTGTTTCAGACAAGATTCCCTCACAGACAGTAAGGCTCGGGATGGACACAGAAATATTTAGAAACCTCTCAAAGAGAAGAGGAGCTGAAACCAGCTTGGGTACATCCAGTGGGTATTGAAGAAGAGCTGCCTGTCACAGGTGATCAAATCAGTGCTTATCACAACCTGTGAGCTCTTCCACTACTTGATCCAAACACCTCTGGGGCTTGGGGAAAGGGCTTTGGCATGTTTCCTGACAATTTATTCTCTTACTGTCTTCAGGAAAAAGAGCTGAGCAAACTGTAATCACCTGGGTATTCAGGGATTGTTAGGGACTAGGTCAGGAGGCGGGGGACTTGGAGAAGGGCATGGCCTCCACCATGAAGGAGTGGGAGATGGATAGGAGTGAGGAACCATCATGCAAATAACTACCTTGAAATGTAGAGCAGACAGAGGGAAGACTGGTACAGAAGAGGTTTGAGAAACCATCCCCTGAAGGCTGAGGATGAGTGTGACAGAGAAAGTTTAAAAGGAAGGGCACAGAGGCAGGGCAAAAATCATGAGCAAAGATATTAAAGAGGAAAAAAGCAGACACTTCAGAGCGCCTACTCTGAAGTTTATGAAGTCAGGCAGGAAAGGCGGCAGGTGTCCCAGCTCCTGCTTCCCTACCACCTCCTCCTTGGTGCCCACTTCACCTCACTGAAGCCAACAGCAGGTAGAAAGTCTGCCAAACCCACAATAAGGAAATGCAGTCCAAGTAATCATCAGAGACTGTGAGCTCCTAAGAGGCTCTAAACTGCAAGCATGGTCTGAGCAAAAATACTTCCTCCACACTTAGCCTTATAGTCTCTCCTCCTCTGAGGCTTTGGACTCAAGCAAGCCTTCATTTTTTATTAGAACTGCATTACAGAAGTGGAAAAACAAGAATGGAAAAACAAGCTCCACATGTACTCACCATTAAATTGGCACTAATTGATCAACACTTATGTGCACATATGAAAGTAACATTCATTAGGTGTTAGGCAGGTGGGAGGGGGAAGGATGGGATGGGTAAATCCACACCTAATGGGTGTAGTGCACACTTTCTGGGGAATGGACACACTTGTAGCTCTGACTCGGGTGGTGCAAATGCAATATATGTAACTGAAGTGTTTGTATCCCATAATATTCTGAAATTTAAAATAAATAAATAATGAATTAAAAAAGAGAAAAAATTTAAAAAATAAAAATTTTAAATATAATCTTGATCAATTAGTTCCAATTTAGTATTGAGTGCTTATGGTATTTGTTTTTCCATTATTGCAATACTTCACTAAGAAGAATGATCTCCAGTTCCAAACGGGTTGTTACAAAAGATACTAGATCACCATTTTTTTTATGGCTGAGCAGTGCTCCGTGGTATACATATACTGCATTTTATTAATCCACTCATGTATTGATGGGCACTTGGGTTGTTTCCACATCTTTGCGATTGTGAATTGTGCTGCTATAAACATTCGAGTGCAAGTGCCTTTTTTATGAAGTAAGTTCACACCTAACGGATACAATGCACACTAACTGAGTGAAGGGCACACTTATAACTTTGACTCAAACTGTACGAAAGCAAATTATGTAACCAAAACATGGGTACCCCTGTAAAACTCTGAAATAAAAAAGAACTGATACAATTCAACAATAAAAAGACAAATAACCAATTGAAAAATGGAGAAAAGATTTGAACAGACATTTCTTCTAAGAAAATATACAAATGGCCAACAAGCACAAGAAAACTTGCTCAACACATTGGAAAAATGCAAATGAAAACCAAATCAAACAAACAAAAAACAGAAAATAGCAAGAGTTGACAAGGATGTGGAAAAAACTGGTAGGAGTGTAAAATGGTACTTCTTCTTTGGAAAACAGCCTGCAGTTCCTCAGAAAGTTAAACGGAGCTACAATTTGACCCAACAATTCCCCTCCTAGGTATATGCTCAAGAGAATTGAAAACATGTACCAACTCCCCCCCAAAAAAGCTGCTACATAAATGTTCATAGTGGCATTATTCATAGCTAACAAAAGGGAGAACGTAAGATCAATGTCAATGCAATAGAATCTTATTTGTCCATAAAAAGGAATAGAGTTCTGATACATGCTATCACATGGATGAATCTTGAGCATATTATGTTAAGTGAAAGAAGCCAGAAACAGGACACATACTCTATGAATCCATTTATATGAAATATACAAAATAGGCAAGTCCATAAAGACAGAGAGTACAGTAGTGGTGGCCGGGGCTGGGGAGAGGGTATATGGAGGATTAGGTGGGAACTACTAATAGATATGGGGTTTCTTTTATGGGTGATGAAAAAATTTTGGAATTAGTGATGGTTTTTGCACAACTACCTGAATAGTTTAGCTATCTAAATAGTTTTTTACATTGTGAGTATACTAAAAACCACTGAGCTGTAAAATTTAAAAATGTGAACTCTATGGTTCGTGAATTACATCTCAATAAAACTGTTACTAAAAAATAAAATATAATCTTAATGTCTGGATAAAGAAAATGCACAATTTCAGCTGTGCCCAAGAAGGATATTTTAAGGTGGTATACGTACCTATGTGATGCCAAAGAAAGGTAAATTGAATGGAGGAAAAGAGGAAGTCCATAATCAGCCTTCTAATTTACTGAGTTTGCATCACAGATTCTTGGGCATGTCTTTACTGGTGGGATTATAAGAGCCAGACAAGGTGGTTGAGTTTTTGAAGCCTGCCTGTTGGTATATCTCTAATACTAGTTAAGAGACTGATGTTAGATACACCTGACATGTCAACTAATTAGGGAGAGAGAGAGACTGAAAATTGATGCTTTAGGTAGACCCTGATGTTTTGAAACTCTTGGGTGAAAATAATGGCACCATTAACTGATTTTAACAATGAATATAATAAATTGGAGTAGAATACTACATGGAGAAATATTCATTTGAGGGTTTCTTTGGAAACATCTGCATAACAGGTCTCTATGTAAACAAAACAGTAACCAGCTAGGGTCAGTTCAGGTTGCTAGCTCTGGTGGTTAGCTGTGTTATGTAGATCTTGGAAGTTATTGGAAGATGGAAATATAGAGTTCAGAGTATTTTCTGAGGGACTGTCTCATTTAAAATGCGTGCTTGAAAGTTTCACCTTTCCATGGAAGATATTTTGTGGTACATGTGGCATCCATTTAGCAATAAGGAATTATTTACTGGAAGTTTGCTGCTAATAAGAGCTTTGATTACGTAGAAAAGCTTTGTCCTTTTTGTGATAAAAATGCTCATTGCAGTGTTTTAAATTAGATGCAAAGTATCCTCATTAACACAACCAATCTGGTAAATAATGTGTCTTAGGGAAATTGTCTTATTAAATAATAATTAACACCCTTGCTCCATAGAATGTTAGAATCCTGGTTTCATAAATGAGACTCCCTGCTTGCCATCCGTTTCATTTTTTTGTTTTCTTCTGTCTGCTTGTGAAACTGGTAACATAAGAGAATAATAAAAATAAATCCCATAAGCGAAGTGAGCCTCACTTGGTTCTAAGCTTTGCTGTGGAGGCTATCTCTGCAGTTTGAGTTTCTCCTTGATTCAATGGCAGAACAAAGCAAAAACCTTTCTGGATCTTAACTGGTACTATGGATGCAGACTCTTCAGGTGAAGATGACTCTAGACATCATTTAGTTCAGCCTCCCACCTATATATGGCTGTGTTGTCTAATTTCTGCAATTCACAGCCACATAATTTCTGGTTGTTTGCATTCAGTGTGACTCTGTGATTGTGTTACTTATACTGCTATCAGACTGGTCAAATTAGCAAAAAGTTCCTCCTACGTGTGAGCTAAAGTGGCACTCCTTAAATTCTGCTTACTAATCCTAAATGTGCCCCTGGAGTACGTCTTATACCACGGTGCCCTTTATTCCCTATGATGGTTCTTCACACATTTGCAGGCAACTATGCTATAGCCCTTTAGTCCAGTTTAAACCGAGAAGCTTCCTTCAGTCATTCTTTACATGATTCATTTCTAAATAAAGTTATTTTGAGCACTTCTATGTGGTAGTGTAGGGAGAGGCAAGATAACCAAAACGCTGCCCTCATCCTTCCATTTTTTTAGTGGAAACTAGAAATCCTTCCACTTCTAACACCTGAAAAAATAGATGAACAAGATAACTTCAGAGAGGTAAATGTAAAATGAAGAAAAAAATAAGATAACAGAGGGTGATGGGTTGGGGGAATCAGATGGTTAATTCTGAGAATGTAGTTAGAGAAGTGCTCTGAGGAAGTCCCATTTATATTTAAACCTAAATTCCAAAAATGATCCAGCTATGCAAAACTCAGAAGGTAGAACATTACAATCAAAAGGAGAGAAGGTGTGCATGCATTAAGCAAAAACTTAATTGAATGACTTGGGCCAAACAAACTCTCCTCTGGACCAATTCCACTTTTTCCACATTGTCGTTAAAGGGCGGTACTCAGAACTGTGCAAAATGTAAGTAGGTGTGCTCTGACTAGGTCAGATTACAGATTGATTGCTTTGTAATCTCACCGGTCAAAGCTGCATTTATTTATTAATAGGAACCTATGGCACAATAGAGTTGTTTAAGCTTCTGACAACTTTGATTTCCAGAACTCACATGAACTGCCCTTCAAGTCAATCCCCCCATACATATACTTGCAAAATTTATCATTTTTAGTATAAATATGAGAATTCTCATATTTTTATTTTTTATTATTTTGGTTTACATAAAGTATCACAACCCTAAGGAATTCTGAATTTTGTTTTTGTCACCACTATAATCTAGCCATCCAAAAGTAACTTATTAAATGGATCTTATATGCTTCTATCCAAATCTTAAACGGAGATGTTCCTCAAAACAGGACCGAAGGTTGAGACCCACATCTCTGCTCCAGAAAACCTTTTCTCTACGTTCAGCCATCATTATGTTTTAGCAGGGATGTGTAGCCAATCATATTTTCACAGAAATGATAAAACAGTCTTGATTCAGCATGTTTTTTCCAGTATGTCATCAGAGATTATGTCCAATGCATTCAGGAATTTGAGACAAAATAGCTTTGGCATTTTGTTTCAACTAAGTAACTAAATGGCAAGAAAAAAAAGAAACACAAAGCAAAGACACAAAGAAAGAAAGAGGAAGGAAGGAAGGAAGGAAGGAAGGAAGGAAGGAAGGAAGGAAGGAAGGAAGGAAGGAAGGAAGGAAAACTTAACAGTATTTGGCATAACTATCTATTAGGATCCTGTGTTGTTTTATATAATCTTTACTGAATGCCCCCAAGCTACCTACACCCTAACAGGCTGTAGAATTTTGACACAGGTGGCTTCACTTTGCTTGCTTGTAGGAGAGTGATCATGTTCTTCTCCCTGACCTTTACATAACTGGCTCATTTTCATCCTTCAGCTTCAAGTGTTGACCTCACCTTCTTGAAGAGAACACATCTGATCCCTCTATGTAATGTAAGTCCCATTCCCAATAATTTTTATTCTTTATCTCAACATACTACTTGTTTTGTTTCCTTGATAGGATATACCCTAGTTAACAATTTTGTATATTTGTTTGTTTCACTTTGGCTTTCTTCTCCCAGACCGTAAGCTCTGGGCGGGCTGGCTAGTACCTGCCTAGTTTACTCCAACCCCATTGACTGGTTTGGTTCAACGGATGAATGAAGGAGCAAATAAATGGAAGAATAAGATATTAATGAAAGCTCCTGAGTTTTAAAAGTAGGCAGACCTAAGTTAAAATTCTAGCAGAACCACTTACTAGTGGCATTCTTTTTGGCAAGTCACTTAGATTCACTCATCCTCACATTCCTCCTAAAAAAGGATGGTCTGAGACCAAGAATGTAGAAATGCCTGCTGTGCAGTAGGTTCTTGCTGAATACAAGTTTTCTTCCTTGTCATTCATTTCTTTAGTCTTTGGACATTGCCCCATTCGTCCTGAGTTCTTAAAAATTAACTATATTGTGTCTAACACATCTGTGGGTTTTATCAATAGCACTGACTGCAATTTTTTTTTAAGCCTTTGACTTGCCCACATGACTCTTTCATTTACTCATCCTTCTAGGATGTTTACTTTCAATTTTCTAGTTGAAGATCCGTTTCTTCTCAAGAAACAGCCTTTATATCCCCTATTTCCTTAAGCATCATAATTTGCTAGGTAAGTGATTTGGGTACTCAAATCATGACCTATTATCAGAGTCAATATTGTTAGCAAAGTCCTGGTAGCATAAAATTAATTAGGTCCTTGAGAGGAAGTGTAAACCAATGGGCAGAGCTGTGATGGAGGGTCCAAGGGTACCACGAAGAGATGGTGTACTAAATTTTAGAGGACAGTGCACAAGGAAGTAGAAAGGTAGGAGAATGGAAGACTTCTAAGACCAATTTCCATTTTCTATTATAGGCTTCCTCTTTCTATGCAGAGTCTTCTGTGAAGCTTAAGGTAGCAGCATACTGCACCCAGGAATACCTATGAACATGAAAAGGAATAATATTGCCTGTACTGAGCACAGTGCTGAAACAGAATTACTGACTAAAATTCAAAGCAATAAGCAAGTCAGTCTCGGCAATGCTTTTGAGATTTTCCTTTCATCCTTGAACACCAGCTGGGCATTACCAACTTCCAGTTGTTTTCCAACTGCCTTCTTTGGGTCTCAGGGGGCCTTGAGGGACAAAATTGAAGACCAAAGAGCAATGTTCAGGCCATAATGACACCTAGCATCAACCAGAACAGATCTTAATTTATATTTTATATTAGAAAATCATCTGGAAAAACAGTTTTGCTATTTAGAAAAAAACCTTTTTTTTTTTTTTTTAAAGTTGCTTCTGTATTTTATAGGAGAATAATCTTAGGCTCAAAGAAGGTATAAATAGTTAAAGATCATGTAGTTGGTTTGAATATCAGAGTGAAATTTAGACTGTACATCTCCTGACTCCAAAATCAGTGCTAATTTTACATATTAACACTTTCATTTTTTAGTATTTAGGTCTTGCATAAAATATTACAATTTGCTCTGTGCAGAACCCTTAACCAATAGCTCTTCATGTCGTACTGCAATTCTATAGAGACTGTCTTTGACCAATGGAAGGTTTCTTAGAAAAGACCTGAAATCACACAGTAGTTTGATTGTAATTGATTGAGGCCTGTCTTGCTGCTCAATGAATTTGCCCAGTCCTTTCATTTTCAGGGGAATTGCTATGGGAATAATTCTTTCTCTTGGTCATTGCTTTTGGTACAGTGTTTATTTCTTTGATTTATGCTATGCCAAGCAAAGGGAAAAACTGATGCTTCTACCTACCCTGTTCTGATTGGTTGCTCTGGTACATCATATAGAAACTACCCTAAGGACCAATTCTGATCATAGCATGTTTGAAATAATCTAAAATGCCATTGTTATTGCACTTAGTTATTATTTTCATTGAAGTATAATATACAAATGGCAAAGTTCACAGATTTAAGTGTATAGCTCAATGAATGTTTGCATACATATGTAATCATGTAACCACACCCAAATAAAAATAAGATTATCCCTGAGAACCAGAATGCTTCCATGCTGCTTCACAAACAACAACTGCCTTCTGATGAGAGGTAGACAATTTTTTAAAAATGTATATCTCCATAGATTTGTTTTGCCTGTTACCATATTAAGGGAATCATGCAATATGTACTCTGCTGTGTCTGTCTTTTCTCATTTATCACCGTGTCAGTGAGATTCATTCATGTTATTGCATGTATCAGTAGTTTGTCTTTCTACTGCTGACAGGGCAGCATGCCACTGAATGATTAAAACACAATTTGTTTTCTACCTTCCTGTTGATGGGTATGTGAGTTGTTTCCAGATTTGGGCTATTATGAATAAAGTTGCTATGAATGTTCTTGAACAGGTCTTTTGCTGGGCTTCTGCACTCATTTTTCTTGAGAAGGTACCTAGGAGTAGAATTAATGAGTCATAGGTTAAACAATTATTTGACTGAAATAGATACTGCTCATTATTAGTTTGGTGCAAAAGTAATTGCAGTTTTAGCATTTTTGAAATTTGTCGTTTGATAATGGAATACATTCTTAAATAAATGTGGTTATGTTATACATCATTTTAATGCACATTTCTCACTTTATTTTTTTTTGCTAATGACTTATTACTTGCTGTTTATTTTATATTTATTTTAGACTGTGGAAATGATGTTAGACAAAAAGCAAATTCAAGCGATTTTCTTATTTGAGTTCAAATAAGCAGCAGAGACAACTCACAACATCAACAATGAATTTGGCTCAGGAACTGCTAATGAATGTACAGTGAAGTGGTAGTTCAAGAAGTTTTGCAAAGGAGACAACAGCCTTGAAGGTGAAAAGCACAGTGGCCTGCCATCAGAAGTTGACAACAAACACTGAGAGCAATCATCGAAGCTGATCGTCTTACGACTACATGAGAAGTTGCCAAAAAACTCAACATCAACCATTTCTTTGGCATTTGAAGCAAATTGGAAAGGTGAAAAAGCTCGATAAGTGGGTGTCCCATGAGCTGACCGAAAATCAAAAAAATCGTCGTTTTGAAGTGTTGTCTTCTCTTACTTTATTGTATGCAACAACAAAAAAACATTTCTCAATCAGATTGTGACATGAGATGAAAAGTAGATTTTATACAACAACTGGCGACCACCAGCTCAGTGGTTGGACTGAGAAGAAGCTCCAAAGCACTTCCCAAAGTCAAACTTGCACCAAAAAAGGTCATGGTCACTGTTTGGCGGTCTGCTATCAGTCTGATCCACTACAGTTTTCTGAATTGCAGCAAAACCATTACATCTGAGAATTATGCTCAGCAAATCGATGAGATGCACTGAAAACTGCAACACCTGCAGCCAGCACTGGTCAACAGAAAGGGCCCAATTCTTCTCCATGACAATGTCCGACCTCATGTGGCACAACCAACACTTCAAAAGTTGAATGATTTCCATCTAATTTCCTCCTTGACCCAATAATAATTCAGCAGAAGGTTGTTTAGTTTCCATGTCTTTCTGTAGAGATGAGAGATTCTGTTGGAGTTGATTTCTAATTTTATTCCACTGTGGTCTAAGAAATTATACTGCATGGTATAATTTCTATTTTTTTTAATCTGTTGAGATATGTTTTGTGGCCTAAGACATGGTAAATCATAAAGAATGTCCCATGAGCTGGGGAAAAAAACGTATATTCAGTGGCTTTTGGGTAGAATGCTCTGTAAATATCAGGCCCATTTGTTCTAGAGTTCTGTTTAAGTCCATTGTTTCTTTATTTATTTTCTGTTTGGAGAATCTGTCCTGTTCTGTCAGAGGCATGTTGAAGTCCCCAGCTATTATGGTGCTGCTGTTTATCATATTGTTTAGATCAAGTAGGGTTTGCTTTATGAATCTGGGTTCACCTAAGTTAGGTGCATAAATATTTATAATTGCTATGACTTCTTGTTGAATTGTATCCTTCACCACTATATAGTGGCCATCTTTGTTTTTCATTACTTTTGTTGATTTGAAGACTAAGTTATATGAAATCAGAACTGCTACACCAGCTTTCTTTTTGCTTCCATTTGAATTTAATATTGTTTTCCATCCCTTCACTTTGAGTCCGCATGCATCCTTGTGGGTTAGATGTGTTTCCTGAAGACAGCAGATACTTGACTTGTGGGTGTGGTTACATGATTACATATGTATGCAAACATTCATTGAGCTATACACTTAAATCTGTGAACTTTGCCATTTGTATATTATACTTCAATGAAAATAATAACTAAGTGCAATAACGTTTTAGATTATTTCAAACATGCTGTGATCAGAATTGGTCCTTAGGGTAGTTTCTATATGATGTACCAGAGCAACCAATCAGAACAGGGTAGGTAGAAGCATCAGTTTGTCCCCCAGGCAATATATGTAACCTAAACATTTGTACTTCCATAATATGCTGAAATTAAAAAAAAAAAAAAAAAAGTTGAAGGAATTGGGCTACAAAGTTTTGCTTCATTTGCCTGACCTCTTGCCAATCAACCACCACTTCTTCAAGCATCTTGACAACTTTTTGCAGGGAAAATTCTTCCACAGCCAACAGGATGCAGAAAATGCTTTCCAAGAGTTCACTGAATCCCGAAGCACAGATTTTTACACTACAGGAATAAATAAATTTATTTCTTGTTGGAGAAAATGTGTTGATTGTAGTGGTTACTATTTTGATTAACAAAGATGTGTTTGAGCCTAGTTATAATGATTTAAAAACTGCATTTACTTTTGCACCAACCTAACAGTTTTCCAAAGTATTTTAACTAATTTACAACCTATGAGTTTCAGTTGCTCTACATCCTTTCCAATATATATTTTCATTCTTTATTGTAGTTTAATTTTAATTTCCTTAATGACTAATAGATTGAGCTCCTCTGCATGTGATTATTGAACATTTGGTATCTTCTTTTGTTAATTGCCTGATAAATTATTTTTGTCCATTTTTTAAATTGGGCATTTTGTCTTTTCATTATGATTTGTAGTTCTTCATTTATTTTTTTCTTTTTACATTGCCCCCATTCAGTTTACTTTATTTATTCTTTATTCAAGTCTTTTGTGAAATATATATACTGAAAATATCCTCTCCCAGTTTATGGCGGACCTTTTCACACCCTTAATGATATCATTTGATAATCAGAAGTTCTTAATATTATTGAAGTGCCATTAATCATTTATTTATTTAAGGTCAGTTCTTCTTCCGTTATGTTTAAGGAAGATTTCCTTATTCAAGACACAAACAGAGTTTCTTTCTATGATTTTTTTCAATATTGAGATCTATATTTTAACTTTAAAATTTGATTGTAACATTTCTGTACTATATAATATAGGGATCAAGTTACATTGTTTTTTCCATATGGGTATCCAATTGCTCCATATTATTTATAGAAAAGACCATCATATATCCACAAAATTCCACTGAATCATCTATTGTAAAGCACATAACTGAGTATGTGTGAGTCTTTCTAGTCCCTCTGTTCCTAGTCCCTCTGTTCCATTGGGATATCTGTCTTTATTTTCATGAATACATCACTGTGTTAATAAATATAGCATTTCAGTAGTATTTAATAGTGTATGCCCACCAGCTGTGTTTTCTTATTTAAGATTGTCCATCTATTCTAATTGTTTTACATTTTTATGTACCTTTTAAAATCACCTTGCCAATTTATACACATACACACATATACAATAGGACATTTTGATTGAAATTATATTGATTTTAGAGATCCATTTGGACAAAAATCACATTTTAATAACATTAATGCTTCCAATCCATAAACAGGGTGTATCTCTTTGTGTTTTTGTCTCTCTTAATCGTGGTTTTTAAATTTTAATTTAAATATCTTGCCCATATTTTCTTAGATTTACTTCCAGATATTTAAATTTTGATGTTATTGCAAATAGTATTAAAATATTTTCTAAATGGTTTGTTGCTAATGTGTACAAAGGCAGTTCTCTTTGTCTTTCATATTCAACAGTTGAACGATAAATGTTACTCAACATGATATTCTTTGTCTTTATCCTGCTTGGTGTTTGTTGATCTTCTTGAGTATATATGCTTATAACTTTCATGATTTTGAAAAATTTTAATTGTCTCTTCAAATATTATTCTGCTCTATTCTCTCTTTCTTTCCTTCTGAGACTCTAAATACACATATTCAGACCTTGACAGTGTGTCCTGCATATTTCTTCTACTCTGTTCTGGGTTTTTTTATTTTTTTGTTTTTGCTATGACATTTTTAATATTTTCAGTTGACCTGCCTTCAGGTTCATTGAGGCTATCTTCTACTCAGTCATGTGTTAAATTCATCTGTGATAGTGCAAATATGTCCCCAATTTTTCACTCCTCCCTGCATCCATACTCTTTGCAGGATGATTTTGCAGTTTTTCTCTTTAAGAAATGTGGTCCATTTCCCCCCTTCTTCCATGGGGACTGGCCTGGGACTGACTTTGGCTATTAGAATGCAATGCAACTAATGCTGTGTCGGTCCTGAGCCTTCATCCCGAGGGACTTGAACACTTCCACTCTCTTTCTTGAATCTTGGCCACTTCTTAGAGTAGCTTCTAAACTATGGAGAATACATGGAGCAGGGATGAAACATCAAGTGAAGCTTTCCTAACTCTCTCTCAGCCAATCCACCAGCTTACTGACAACAGATGGGCACGGCCAGCCGAGGTCAGTGGAGCCTGACTCAGGTCTTCAGAATTACTCAGTTGACCTATACAACTATAAGAAATAATAAATAGTTGTTTTATTTTACTAAGTTTTGGGTATGGTTTTCTATGCAATAATAATTAACTGGGATACCTTCTACTGAGTTCTTAATTTAAAATACTGTCCATTTTAGTTCTATAATGTCCATCCAAATTGTTTTGCGAAAGTTACAATTTTCTGTTGGTATTCTCCATCTTTCTCATCACCTTTGATAATTTTTTATGCAACTGAACATTTTAATCATAGTTATTTTAAAATTCTTGTCTGTTCATTACAATATCTGGATTATCTGTGGGTCTGTTTTTTTTTAATCATCATTATTATAAGTCATATTTGTTGTTTCTTCTCAGATCTAATATTTTTTATTGAATTCTGGATGTTGAATATAAAATAATTTTAAAAGATTCAAATCATATTTTTTTCTACCAAAGAGGTTTTCCCATTTCTTCTGTTAGAAAAGATGAAGAAATGACCATCTCAGTTTGAACAGAGATTTCTCTGAATCAGAGCAGGGTAGCAGATTTAGCAAGACCTCAAGTTTGTCCACATTCCTTAGCTGTGTCTCTCTGAACTTTGGGTTGAGAGCCTGGTAGTTCTTTATCTCTTCAGAACCAAAGATTGTAAGACTTGAGTTCTGGCCTTCAGAAATTTTAACCTTACCTCTTTATCTTCCCAGCCCACACATGTCAAAATTTAGCACGTCTTGAGGAAGAGATCATTTGTTTGTGTAATCCACCTAGTGAGGCACAATCTTATAATATCCTCTACATCTTGGGAGACATAATCTTGGAAGCCCTTTGATTATGTGGTGATCTCACTCCATCTTTTAGAAGAAAAATGAAATGTTCCATCTCCATGCCCACTAAAATTCAGCTACTTACCCATGAGGAAAACTGGCCATGCTTTGGGACATTTTTGGCTTTCAATCCATTGAACTAGTGACTGACACAGGACCACCATTTTCCCCTGGTTTCCTTTCTCCCAGTAGAGTCTGTTGATCCCAATCTGGCCTATACCTAGAATCAGAAAATGCCTCTGGGAACGGAAACATTTGGTGATCTTCAGCTCACCAAAATAGAGCTCTTTCCTTTCTTGAATTTTAGTTCATCTAGTCTCTGTTTCTTCAATAGCTCTCCAATGTATGTATGTATGTATTTATTTATTTATTTTTGCAATGTGTCTCTTTCCCCCTTAGTCATTGTAGTAGAAACATTAGTCTGTTGTGACCTATTATATCCTACCTGAACTAGGAAGGTAAAAATGCCATTTTAGATAGAAATGTCAAAGTTTGGGGGGCTGATTTTAGGAAGAACATAAACAACATTTACAACACCTGGGGTATGCCAGTAATATGACCCTAGAGCCTTCAGGTAATTAGGAGAATGCATTCTTCAAACAGAAGAAGTTGGATCCTTCAACCAACTTATCTCAAACAGTAATTCCATTTTCCACCAATTTCCAATGGTGGGTGCTGCCTGTGTCTTTTTGGTGAGCTAGCCTCAGCCCATGAAGCTTTCAGACTTCGTTTCCCTTAGAGCTCCACCTTTCATATCATCTATTTTGCCTCCAAATCCATTCATTTCTAAGCTGTGTGGAGATGCAGCCTCATCTCCCTATGACTCATATACCAGGTTTTCTCCATTCAGAGGGAGCTCCAGTTTAATTTATAGCTGTTTTTCAACTTTGTTCCTATGGTTGATTCATTTCACCAGTTTGACCCTCTTTATCCAGGTAAATAATAGCTTAAAATATCATGACCAGTTTCTCAGTTTAAAAACCACCTGGTGAAGACAATCACTACATTTTGTGTGGATGCAACTTTTTAGTATACAACACATACTTGTGTTCTAACCTATGGTTCTGTGGAATAGCAAAGTGACTTCTACTTTCAGGTAGGATATGGAAGGTCATAGCCAGCCAATGTTCCCTCTTTTACAGATTAGGAAATTGAGACCCAGCAAAAGGCTCCAAATAATATTCCATTGGCAATCTCATTTTTCAAAGAAATACTCCTGTGTAGAAATTATAATTTTATTTTTAACTCAAGAAAATCATCTCAGTTAATTAAGTGCCAGAACTAAAATTTAAAACCAGGACTATGTGACCCCAACCCTTGCTCTTTCCAGTATGCCAGGAAAGGTTTTGAAGTTAAGAAGAGGCAGACTCAGGTTCCAATGGCACATCCTGTGACTCTAGGGCCAATGCACTTCATTCCAACTTACACTGGCTTCTGAGAGGGAATGTATCCCTCTCTATTCTTAGATGACAATTTTTCCAGGTGTCAAAAGCACAAGACTGAAGAAAGAAGGGGAGGAGATAGTTGTTGATATCACATATTTCTGACGCCTGTGAATTATCTCTTCTGCACAGAAAAAGAAAAGGAGATGATTTTCAGCACCAGGGCCCTCTGGTTGGAGCTCTAGCCAAAAGGCAGTACCATCTCACATCGTGCAAACATGCTCCATCTGCCCAGGTTCGGATGGGCACAGAGTGAGAGAGGAAGCAGAGGAAGTGGTCTCTGGTGTAAGCAATGGCTGAGCTGTCTGGCAAAGTTGTCTGTGAACTATAGCCGCCGCTGCTGGGCCAGGCTGATGGATTGATTTCAAACTTTGCTTTGAACAAGGCTTTTTCCAAGCCATGCTATCTCATTTTCAAAGCCTTATATAAGGAGAGAAGATGAGAGAAATAGGAGAAATAAAGAGACATCCTGAGGGCCCCAAGAAAATCAGAAATGACTGAAGATGCCAGTCCAGGCTCTCCCTATAGACTGAGTAGGCTCCGGTTCCCACAAGGAAATGGACAAAATTGCCCTGAAATGTGCACCCCCGATCAATATTTCATTATCAATCTGTTATTGTTTGCAGGAATTTCTACTTCGGGCTCCTAACAGCAGTTGGTAAATCTTGCTGATCAGTGCAGCCTTCTGAATGAGGGTAATTTATCCCCAATCATCTTTCTCAAATTTGGAGAAATGGGCAGCAGTTCATGTACCTTCTCAGGTTCAGTCTATAAGTAAGTGAACTTATGTGTAAGCCTTTGACATAATGCCCATGGACGCTGATGTTCACACTCTGCTGCCACTGTCCTCTTTTAAGCAGAAAAGTTAAATAGTAGTACCCGGTGCATCAGATTGTCAAGAAATCTAAATGTAGAAAGAGATATCTAAGATCATCTGATGTATTTCTTAAATTCATCCATTTACTAACTGATTTGCTAGATAATTATTGTTTTCTGCTATATGTCAGGTACTGTGCGAGGCACTGGGGATTTGGTAGTAAATAAGAGAGACAAACCTAAGGCTTGAAACTATTAGAATTCTAGAAGAAAATGTTGGAAAAACTCTTATAGACATTGGCCTAGGCCAAGAATTTAGGAAGAAGACCCCAAAGGCAATCACAGCAACAACAAAAATAAATAAATGGGACCTGATCAAATTAAAAAGCTTCTGCACAGCCAAAGAAACTGTCACGAGAGCAAACAGACAACCTACAGAATGGGAGAAAATTTTCGCATGCTATACATCCGATAAAGGGCTGATAACTAGAATCTATTTAGAATTCAGGAAAATCGGCAAGAAAAAATCAAACAACTCTATCAAAAAGTGGGCAAAGGACATGAACAGAAACTTTTCAAAAGAAGACAGAACAATGGCCAACAAACATATGAAAAAATCTGGATAATTTCTTTTTAGATTTTTTTTATTTTTATAGATTCAGGAGGTACAAGTGCAGTTTCATTATATGGATGTATTGTGTAGTGGTGAAGTCTGGGCTTTTTGTGTAGCCATCATCTGAATTCTGTACATTGTGGATATTGATAATTTATATTTAAAAAAAAACAGAGCTAGGAAATAGATAATGACTGGGTTATAATGTGGGCGAATAGCTAATCAAGTAATAAATTTCTCGGAAGAGAATTGGGTGGAGACCTGCATAAAGAACAGGAGCCAACTATGTAAAACAAAACTAGGGAAACATGTAAATACAAAGGTAAAACCTTAAAGTCCAGAAAGAGATTGGAAGCTGGGCGTGGTGGCACGTGCCTGTACTCCTAGCTATGTTGGGAGGCTGAGGCGAGAGAATCCCTTGAGCCCAGGAGTTCGAATTCTGTCTGGACAACATAGCGAGATCCCATCTCTTTAAAATTGTAAATAAATAAATCAAAAGAGCTTGGTTTTGTCAAGGGCAGATGGAAGGTCGATGTGCCTGGAAATGTTCATTCCATGGAGACTCCAGCTTTTATTCATCATTAAAGAGAAGAAATAATTTAATTTTTACTAAGAAAGACATTAAAAACTAGGACTATCCAAAACAAAAGGGTACTCTGAATACAGAATGTATTATTGCAAACATTTGTTAGAGTTGATCGATGAGAGAGTGAGATATTCAAGGAAACCTCTGCTCTCTGAGAATTGCTGCTTTCCCTGGTGAGCTCCATGTGTCAACACAGAAAGTGCCATCAAAGTGACGGACTACACAAAGCCACGGAGGGTGCACTTTTAAAATTTAAAATTCTGCACTAATCAGGGAAAAAGTATTAATGCAACCTCTCATTTTTCATTCTAAAAACACTGATTAAATATCTGCTGTGTGCCAGATCTTATTAACCCTTGGAGATATAATGATGAATAAAAATGGTCAGGCTCTTCATGGAACTAATTCTAGTCAACACTGTCTAAACTGCACCATGGATAAGGTCTAAAAGGAAAGAAAATTCCTTTATTTTTACGAATATTCCTAGAGTTAGCAAAGGCCTAAGGAGGGAATCAGAGGAGATTATCCAGAAGTTGTTACCCACTGAAACTCCAGATAGGAAAGAAGTCTGGCAAGATCAGGCCTACACCTCACAGAGACAAAAACTGTGGCTGGTGGTGCTCCTTGGTGCTCAGGTTCCAGGGCCAAACACCAACCAGCAGGTTTCTAACACAGAAAAATGAGGTCAAGACATTTACGTGACCACACCCAAACTGCATGAGTCAAAGGGTATGACACCTGTCACCATCTCTGGGTCACCAAGTTCTGATTCTTCCAGATTCTTTGTAATAAACAAAGCTGTGTTCGATGTTTTTGTGATATTTTCCAGAAATGAAGATTCAGAAAATCTGAATGATCTGTTTGTGAGAACAATATAGAAAAAAGAGGAAAAAAAAAAAAAAAGGAAAAGGTCCATTTACAAAAATTCATTCACTGCTGATTGAAGATCATTTTTGATAAATACACACAAATTGGTATTATAAATACGTAGCTAAGATGGTCATGGTGGTTTGTAATATCCTTGGCATTTTTGTGTTGCTTGTTTGTTTTTCAATATGTTTTTTACACTTGGCAAGAGTCAGAGCTGTTTTTTTTCTTCTGAAAGGTTCTGTGTTAGAGTTAATCATGAATGGTCAGTCTTTTCCTTGAAGTTGACATTCTTGGGAATAAGAATCGTACCGTTTGTATCTCGAATCATCTACAATTATCATGGTAATGGCATATAATGAAAAATAGATGGCTTTTGAATGAATGAATGAGTTCCTTGATGCAAACGCCTGTGGTGACTCAAGCCTGGAAGTTTACAGGTTATTGTTATGAATCTGGCTTCAAGGGAAACTCTGTATCTTGTACCCCTGATTTAAATTTTCAGGAAGGACTTCCAAGATTCTTAGTAAACAGTAAAAAAAGAAATTTAGAAAAAGGAGATGGGAATTTAAATCACATGTTACCATATTTCCTTTGAGTCACACTGCGTTTTTAAACCCATGTCTCTTTTTCAAAGTGCTAAGCATGTTTCAGCTTTCCAGGTAGTTAGAAACAGGAAAGGAGCAGGAGAAAATGCAAACCAACCCTTGGCTTTTAAAGGGAAGAAGGCCTTTGATTTGCACGTTGTTTCAATTCTCTGATTAGCAAATTCTAAATACTTCCTGAAATAGCAGCTCAGTACTGAGCTTGATTCTGACCAGCGGCCTGGACGAGGTGGTCACTGAACCAGACACCACTGCAGCGACACGTGGCACCCCATTTGGAATGGAGGTAGAGGAAACCAAGCCTGTAATCACCCAGCTTTACGGAGAGGAAACCTCATTTGAAACACGCATTGCTTCCCTAGTGCCAGCTATTTATTGCTTTTGTTTTTAACCAGCCAGCACATCAAAAGAATTAAGGGGGTTAAGAGTAGAAGAGAACTCAGTGACTTCATGCATCAAAACGGGGCAGTGTTGAATGAAACCATTTCTGGGCAAAGCCACTGCACAAAAATGGACTGTGAAAAACAGCCCAAGGGAAAGAAATACTTCCAACTTGTTCCTCTCCCTCTACTCTTACCCAACGCACAGGGCAAGACCAGATACATTTCTGGATAAAAGCACAGAAGAGATGCAAGTCAAGCACACTTAGGTTTAGAGATCTGCACAGTCTTCCTGCTGCAGAGGGTGTGGAGAGGTGCGTTGCCGACAGACATGCAACTCAGTACAATACTTTTGGAAAGCATTTTGGCAACATTATCATGAGCCTTACAACTACTTTGATCCGTTAATTCCACTTCTGGAAAGCAATCCTGAAGAATTAGCTCACAATTCACATAAAAGCTTATGTACGTGAATGTAGACCAAAACGTGTCCATAACACAAAAATATAGAAAATAATCTAAATATTTGCCAAGTGAGGAAATTTAGAATTTTGGGGGAATAATATACAACCCTTGTGGTTATGTTTGAATAAAGATGGGCAGAAAATCATGCTAAATAGAAAATATATAGATATGTGTGGAATTCAAAGATAGTCTAGTAAAATTTGATTTGTTTATTAAATCACAGGGACACTGTACTCCATGTAATAGAAAACATCAGGTACCTAATGTTAAATACTAAGTCATTTGGGTGAAAAAACCAAGTCCTTTTTCCTCTCACGCTTCTCACATTCTGAATTTGACCATATAGTGTCACTTAGCATGTTCTTCTTTCCTCTGTAAACCTTGAGCCTTGATGGAGATTTAATCAGATTCATGTTTGTTTGTTGTTGCTCTTGCTCTGTCACCTGGGTTCGAGTGCCGAGGTGTCAGCCTAGCTCACAGCAACCTCAAACTCCTGGGCTCAAGTGATCCTCCTGCCTCAGCCTCCTATGTAGCTGGGACTACAGGCATGCTACCACACCTGGCTAATTTTTTGTATTTTTGGTAAAGATGGAGTCTCACTCTTGCTCAGGCTGGTCTCAAACTCCTGAGCTCAAGTGATCCTCCTGCCTTGGCCTCCCAGAGTGTTAGGATTACAGGCGTGAGCCACCAAGACTGGCCTGTTTTTTTTTTTCCTTCAAAAGACACACCTTATCACTTCAAGGGTTAAATACTATCTCATTGCCTTTCTCTTATGATGTTAACATTTATCAATGGGTTTTGGGGTTGTCAATTCAATGCATCCATTTTTAACTTCTCCATTGGCCTTTCATCTACCGGTTTTAGCAGCTGTCAAGGACCATTGTTCAGATTTATTTTTAAGTTAAGTTAATTCCTTCTGCTCCAATCAGCTGTGAGATTCTTCTATAAAGAAGCACTTGTACTCCTCTACTACTATTAATAAAGTACCCTGAAATATAACCAGTATGAGAAAGGCAGGATAAATACATGAGTTCTCTTCCCCCCATTTTCTTGCTACCAGATTTTCAAATAATGATTTTGTGCCTTATCAATTTCCTAAAGTGATCAGTGGGATGTATTTTTGTGTCATTGTGAACTTAAGTATGAGTTCTAATCTATTATAGCTAAATTTCCTTTCAATGATCCAATTCATTCCTTTGTCAGTACAGCTCTTTCACAGTGGTGCCTGTGTACTTTTTTGGCATAACCTTAATAGGTATAAATAGCTTTCTTGTTTACTGGTGAATATAACATTTTATGTTTCTTTGTGCATTTCCTGTAACAGATCTAGGATCAATCATTGCACCAAAAATTATTGGCTCCCGTTAGTGGAAAACAGTATTTAATATTTAGAAATAACAATTTTGAATCCAAAGGTTATTATTAATATTGGGTATTGTTAGCACTTATAGAACATTTCACTGGACAAAGCTGGGATGTAAGTATTTTTTTTAAAGACAAAATCATCATATGCTCATAAGGATATTTTCAATTCAAATTTAAGAAAAAAAGTATTAACTTATTTAATGTGGCTCTCTTCATACACACACACACACACACACGCACACACACACACACACAAACACATATATATTCTTATTCTTTTTTTCTTTAGTTGCTTACAACTCCATTCGGTGACGATAGCATAGTTCATTTCACCAGTTCTCCTAATAGACATTTGAATAGTTTTTAATTCAATCATTTGATATGTCACAGTGTTTCAGTGCATAGTCCTGTCCATACATTATTTCATATTCTTCTCGTGTGTTTGAAGTAGATTCCTAGGAGTAAGGTTACTGCCTCAGGTGATTTTCCTAGGTATTTGCCAAGCACTTTAAACACCATTATAATGAACGATGCTTACTCACATCTATTTAGGCATAATTTATCCTCATCCTCTGAATCCAAAACAGAAGCCATTTTGTATATTTCAAATGCACCATTGTGTATTTTAAGGTTTCAGATGTAGAAATGACAAAACACTAAATCAAAGATGATTAACCCAAAAGATAGCAGTTAATTAAGGTAAGAGTTGAGGTGGAAGGTGTGTGCATGGAGAAGCAATAAAGTGAGAGTTCAGGCTCAACAGCAGGTAGAAATGTGGACCTGTGAAGAGAAACCCCACTTCTTGGGGAAGCGAGGAGAAAGTTAAACTGAGAGGTAGTTTAAAACAGCCATTCAGAAAAGAATAAACAAAATTCATCTTCTGCTTCCAATTAATGTGTGTATTCAAAATAACTCAGTTTGTCTCTATACAGAGTAACTAAAATGTAATTGGATTTTAGATATCCTATATTTTTATGTTAATTTATTCAACAAGAAGATAATTGGACCAGGAACTGCAGAAATGAGTACTGTTTCTCCCAGATGCCCTGGTCACTTTAGGCTGACAGGAGACATGCAAAGAGCGCGAGTCTTGGGGAAATAGCAGGTTTGGAGGGCAGGAGAGAGAGCAGGGAGTGGGGGAAGACTGGCCTTCCTCAGACCCTTGTCCTGGAGAGATATTCAGGAAACATGACCTGGTTCAGGAATATTTTCTGGCTACTATTCAGGAGAGTTACTGATTTGGACTATACGAAAAAGTGTCTTAAGCTGCAACATCAAAGATAGATCCAGGGATCCTATGAAAAGAAACCTCTTAAGAAATCAAACGCAGAGTAAAAATGGCAGCAAGCTAGGTCATGAAGTTCAGGATCACGTCTGCTTTTGTTCCCAGTTGTATTCCCAATGCCTGAGACGTAACAGGCATTCAATACGACTATGTCCAATGAATGAATGAAT
Source organism: Varecia variegata (assembly GCA_028533085.1). Taxonomy (NCBI): domain Eukaryota; kingdom Metazoa; phylum Chordata; class Mammalia; order Primates; family Lemuridae; genus Varecia; species Varecia variegata. The sequence goes on from CM052438.1 coordinate 5,995,569, forward strand.
GAATGAAGGAAAACACACTAGAAAGTAGACTATACTTTTTATAAGAGTCTGATCATCACATTAATCTCTTGCTGAGTAACTCATAGACCTAACACACGTTAGGATCTCCATAAACATACTGTGAGTTAATATTCATACCAATCTACATTTTCTTCCTAGGAACTGATGACTCCATCATGAATCTATGGGCTCACTCCACTGAGTCTGGTTGACTTTTTGTTTTAACTGGGCCACCACACTACATCCATTGAAAGCATGCTGGGGGACAGCTTTCCCATCCTCAGCAACCACCTTCTTCAGATGCATTCAAGAGCAAACACAGCATCCTTTGGCCCTGGAGTTTCCTCTGTTAATTAGCATGGGGACTCAGAGGACCAAAGTAATAAACACAGGCTTGTGGGAATGTTGTCCACTTTCTCGAGAGTTTCTCCAGTCTTGGTTTCTACTCCCTTTCTCAGATGGGATCTCAATATCCCAGTGGCTTCCAATTGCCCGTGTGTCTCAGAAAGGCTTTCACCAAACCTTTTTTTTCCTTGAGACCCTGAACCATCCTCTACGACCTGGACTCAAGCTCATATAGAATAACTCCTTTCATCAAGTGTCCTCTTGCCAGAACTAAAGCACAGTGGGGATAAAGTAGCAGGTGGGCACTATCATTCATTTACATTTGGCATGAACTTGTGTTTTACATTTGTGGAAACCTCCAGGGTGAATGACCCTCTCCTCGGTCCTCACCCACCTTGCCATCTCTACAGTACTGGATGTTTTGTGCCATTTTTAAAGTTCCTCTGACTGACTCAAATTAATGATAAAACTATGTTAAATTACCTGCCTAAAAACAGGTAGTGCCCGAGTTCTCCCCACTGTGTTATAAGTTATTTTAATACGCTATGTGGCCGACTTGGAATTCATAGGTGAAAGTCCAAAGAGCCCACTTTTAAGAGTCAGATAGAACGAAGTGGTTCATTCATTCATTCATTCATCCCCTTCTGTCCCCACGCACTTTTAGTGTTCCTGCTAGTTTTCTGGCTACTCTTTTCCTTTGACTTTGCCTCTTCCATGTTTTAATGCTTATTCCAGGCTTTCTACTTTTCTTATTACATCATCTCCTTAGGTATTTTACCCACTTTGTTCTTTCATGATCATTTACATGCCAATAACAGTCAAATGTACCCCTCAACACTGGCCACTGCTCCTAAAAGTCCCTGACCTATAAGCACATGTACATAGATGCCACAGGAGTTCTAGAACTGAGCACGAACTATCCACCCACCAAACATGAACTTCCTCCAGAAGTCCTTACCTTTGTGAATGGCAGCACCAGTGTTATAAGTCAGAAATCCAGGGGTCATCCTTCCAAATGTATTTTCCCTTCCTCCCTACCCATGTCTCATCTACCAAAAAGCCCTGTCTGTTTTGCCACCTAAATATCTCTTGCCCCATCCATTTGTCACCACCTTTTATTTTAGCATCCTGCATAAAGCTCCCATCTAGACTATAGCAACAGCCTCCTAACTCTTCTATCCACGAGGATCCCAATGTCCGTTTAGTCTACCCTCAGAGCTAAGGTCAAAGGGATTTTTAAGCACAACATAAATTGCATTATGTCCCACCTCTCCACTCTACTTTTAAAATGAAACTTCAAAGGCTTTTCTTTTCTTTTTTTACTTTTAAAATAAAGACCAAAGCATATTCTGGCCCTGCCTCTTTCTCTAGTTTTGCTTTATTATTTTCCCTGTCCTCTACTCCCTGTACTCTTAGACTCTTTCCATTATGTTTGATTCATTGTTTGTTTGTTAGGTTTCGTTTTTGCCTTTTTGCCATGTGCTTTCCTGCCACAGGACCCCTACACATGCTATTCCCTATTATATTAAAACTCCTTCCATGTTCTTTTGTCCTAGTTATTGCCTTGCGTCTGATTTAATGTGCATCACAATTTTATGTATATTATGAACAATGGTGATCATTACAGCACTATTTTACATAAAGTGTAAAAATTAAAAACATAAATATGTACTTATGCTGGATAATTAAAGAAGTCATGTTATAACCTACATTGTAGTATTATCCATCAATTTAAAACATACTTCTAAAAATTTCAATAAACTTGTTCTTTTAAAATAAATTTGATTATGTATATTTGAGAATTACAACACGATGTTATGGGATGCATATAGATGGTAAAATGGTTACTATAACAAAGCAAATTAACATATCTATCCCATCACATACTTTTCTTGAAAGAGCAGCTAAAATCTACTTATTGAACAAAAATCCCTAATATGGTATAATCTTATTAACTATAGTCATGTTGTACATTAGATCTCTAGACTTAATCCTACATATTTCTTTATATTCTTTGATCTACATCTCCCTTGTTCCTTCCCCCACGCTCAGCCCCTGGTAACCACTGTTTTACTCTCTGTCTCCATATATTTGATCTTTTTTATTAGATTGCACATGTAAGTGAAATAATCATGCAATATTTTTCTTTCTGTGCCAGGCTTATTTCACTTCGCATAAAATATGCTTATAAAATAAAATGGAAAAATAGAAACACGTGATTATATTTTCTATAAAATTCTAATTCTCTTAACATCAAATAAATAGAAGTGTTATTGTATGTTTTTGTGCATTTATATACACACACAAAAAAGTCTAGACATACATTCATAAATACATAAGTAGTAATGTCATAGAGGTGAAATCATAGTGAATGTTTATCTTATTTCCACATTTTTGCTTTCCATATTTGGTACATCAAATATGTTATTGTTTTAGTTTTTATAAGCATTAACTTTGAAGCTATAAATATTTTTTTAAAAGTTTTAGATCAGTGGCATAGACATTGAACAGGGAAAGAATGGAGAAATAATGTCCCTCTAATTTATTCACGCTGATGTAAGAATGATGGACTCTCTGTGACAGGCTGGGCAAGTGTGTGTGTTGTGTCAGGGGTGTGGTTATTATTCTGATTTCTACATATTTTGATAGTGACATAAGGAAACCTTCTCTAGGGCCATTCTGAGTTTGTAAAAATTACTGGCCATTAAAAACCTGGAAAATAATAGAAAAACTGGGGACTACCAGTTGGCTCTCTTCTGATTGGGCCAAATTCTCCATGTCCTTCTCTTAGCTCTATGATATCCTATAAGCCATGATCCCATCAGATGCAAACCCTACACTTCTTTAAAATTGGTACAAACAAAAATGGGGTGGGGTATGTGTTATGTTCTGCAGGGATCTGGACAGGCTTTGTAAAATTAGAGGAAAATGAGCAAGATGGAGGGGGGAAGGCGGGGGGTGGGAGGAGAGAAAGAGATAAAGAATTTCCTTTTGTAATCCTTGCTCCACTTTAAGAACAAAATGAATCACCCAGGTTTTGGAAAACTGTGCAAATATTTGAATAAACAGCACCAGTTTAAAAAAAATCAGAGATACAATAAACATTTGTCAAGAAGTTACCCAAGGTAGGTCCACAGCATGGCCCCTAAGCAGTGTCCTTATGGTGTTACTGGATTACACAGCCAGAGAGACATGAGTCTGAACTCTGATCCTTCTGCTTACTGAGTGATTTAGACAAGTTACCTACTTCTCTATGCCTCAGTTTCCACATCATATTTACCCTGAGGGGTCATTATAAATAATGGAAATGCTGTAGGCAACGTACCGTCAGACAATAAGTATTTAAATTAATTATTTAATCATAATAATTTTAATCAAAGAACTTTTATCTTAATCTAAACTTGACTGTTTAATACTTAGAACTGGATTTTGCTAGAAATAAAAATAGTGGCATTTTGGTACTTATTCGGTATTATAATCTCAAGCCCATGAGCCATTAATGATTACCAAGAGCTCTGTCAGGCTTATGAGAGGGTTTGTGTCTCTGAGTTTAAGGAGCGTTCTCTCAAAAATGTGCAGTTTATTTTGTTAGTGAAAATTCTTTTTTTTTAAGCTGGACAATTAGAGAGACAGTGTGTGTCTCTTTCTCCCTCACCCCTTTGGTTTCCTACCGTCTATCCTTACCACAGAGAATGCCTTTAAATGAAACTCTATTTGGCATTGTGGCCAATGACTACTTGGAGAAATACTAAAAGAAGCATTCTTACAAAAGCAATTGTTGCATTTCGTGTAAAAGCTTGTTGAGAACCACATCTACAGCAACCCATGGTCTTCTCTTTATCTCTCTTTGGCCCCAGGACCAGTAGTAGTCATGCTTCTCCTGGTCAGTGGGTTGGTTGTTAGCTTGTAGACATGCTGAAATATGTAATCCCTAATTTTTCCTCCTTTCCTTGATATTTATTATAAAACATCATGTAATACTCTAGAGAGAGTTGTGAACATGACCAAACATAGTGTCTCATGCTTGTAATCTTAGCAATTTGGGAAGCTGAGACAGGAGAATTGCTTGAGTCCAGGAGTTCAAGACCATCCCAGACAACATAGGGAGACCCTGTCTCTACAAAAAAAAGAAAAAAAAAAAACAGATCTTGGACCTTTTTGTGTGTGTATAAATGCACAAAAACATACAATAACACTTCTATTTATTTGACATTACGAGAATTAGAATTTTATAGAAAATATAATCATGTGTGATGGCACACGTCTGTAGTCTCAGCTACTCAGGAGGCTAAGCTGGGAGGATCGCTTGAGCCCACGGGTTTGAGGTTGCAGTAAGCTATGATCTCGCCAGTGTACTCTAGCTTGAGTGACAATGTGAGAAGCTGTCTCAAAAAAAGGAAAAAAAAATTAGTGGTGGACGTTTGCTAAGCAGTTTGTGTATTTACTTCTATCCTCTATTCCTCATATCCTTTATTTTATGTGCATGCTCTATTACTTTATATATTCTATGTCCTCTATATTTGTCATATCCTATATGTATATACTCTCATATGTATTTATCCTTGTCTCATCCAATTTTTTTCTTTCACTTTAACTTCTTTATTTAAAGTACAGTTTTCTTCTGTGCCTTTTTATAAACCATCTGAAAGCATTTTGGGAGGAAATACAGTAAAGAAATAAGAAAAAAAAGATAGGGAGGACAGAAATAGAGAAAGGATAAAGTAAGCCAAGAAGGAAAATCATGAAATATTTTCATAAATAAATAATAAACAAATACAGCCCCTCAAGGTAAGCATCACATAGAAACTATATCTACTAAAGTTATCTTTGTGGCAGAGCTGCAATAACAAAATTTTGATGGTAATATTAATAGATCAAGAATTAGATAATAGATGTTCAAGAAAGATATATAGTAAATATTTGTTGAGTGCATGGGAAATGGATTTCCATCTTGGGAAATGGATTTCCAACAAGGCTATCAGTCTTTCCTAAGTGAGTGAATAGAAAAGCTAAAACAGAGCTTGGACCTTTTAATACTTAACAGTTAAGACTGTTCAGGCTCAGCAAAAGCAAAGCCTGCTGTGGTATCAGAGCTTGTGAGTATCCCATCCTTTCCCTCAACACCAAGAAAGTCTGGAGAGCAGAGAGTTGGGTGATGTGACTCTCTCCGGGGCCTCTCACCATGCTGAAAGCCTGCAATGGGTTGGATGTTCTAACAGAGGGTAAAAAACCCAGCTCACAAGCAAGCAAATAAAAGATACTAGATCAAAAAGATCTTTTTAAAGACAGTACATACACCAGCCCCAGGGTATTTCAAATATTTATAGTTCTCTACATATTTAATCTTTAAGAGTTCTTGAGATGCTATGTTCAGAATCTGATGCTAACATATCCAGCTCAATGCTGATACTATCAAAGTCATTGAAGGAACTTAGGAGAGAGATGAAGGAAGTATATGAAAGAGACAAAATAATCAAAACTCCTAAGGCAGTCCACAGGACTACATTCATAAAATGACAAAATTGAAAGGGACCTTAGAAATCCCATTCCTTTGTTTCACAAAAGAACACTAAGGCAAAGGGAGATTTCCCGGCATGGCCATATTACTCAGAACTGGATATCATTGGGGATAGAAACTTGGTGCTTCCAAATGAGTTGAACAAATCATGGTTACAAGAATCACAGAATATTAATTCTATCGCCACAGGTCAGAAATGTGGCAATCATGACATAAGACGGACTAGCGCATACCTTTATACTTCAGTGGGGAAAAATATTAGCTACATAATTTAATAATGCCAGTCAGTACATACTTATTATGGGGTTATCTCTGAGCTACACTAGAAGAAAAGAGGAAGAAGTTAGAAGAAACACATAATAAGGACGTGGTCTCTGGCTTCAGAGAACTTCCACTTTAACTGGGAAGACAAGAGGAAATCACAGAAAACTGTAACGAGTGATTCAGGATCATCCAGCAGTAAGCTGCATGGCACTCATGTTCATGCTGCAGTTCCCCTTGTCCAGACCTGATTCAGTGGAAGCATAAATCTCCTTTATAAATCCCTGGAGGTGCTCATCTAGCATCTGCTTAATTTGTTGATTGATAAATCATTTTCCCAATGCAGCTCATTACTTTTAAGAACAATCTAAACCATTCTACAAGGTATACATATTTCAAAACATCATATTTTACATGATAAATGTATACAATTTTTTTCTGTCAATTAAAAAAAATTAAAAGAACATCCAAATGGTAAAAATGTCCCATATATAGTAATACTGAGCCAAGACTCTCTCCCATTTTCCATGTATAGGATTGCATAGGGGAACCCTAATTCTTCTTCTACGCCACAGTCTTCGGATATTTTAAGATACTGACATGACTTTCTTCTACCCAGACCTTGACTTCTTTCAATCATTCCTCACATAACATGGAGCCAGGCCCGTCCCCTACCTGAGTTCTTCCCAGCACCAAATCCAATGTTCCAAGTGTGAACTCATTGGCTCAGAATGCAGTGGGATGACTGTCTTTTGTTCTAAAAAGTCCATTCTATTTCTGTTTTTGTTGCCTGACATTGCATTAATATTTTGGCAACTACATCACACACTTGACTCAGACTGAGCTTAAAGTCAATTAAAACCCAGGCATCTTTTTCACATGTGTTATTGATAAATTCCCCCAATTATTCATGTGCACAATTGTTGGTGGGTTTTACTTTTATATTTACATTTGTGCCTGTTAAATTTCATCATGTTATATTCAGCCCACTGTTTTAGGTTTTGGAACATTTTTTGGACCCCTTTTTACCTCTCCTTCCCAAGTGTCACACACAGGTTGATTTGGCTGTATGTATTCTCATCTAAGCTAAGAACAAAAATAAAATGTTCATTAACCTTAGGCCAAAGCCATGATTCAAGAGTAATAGTCATTTAAGATAAAATCTATCCATTAGTTATAAGTCTTTGAGGCTTGTCACAGTAAAAGTAGACTTGGACATGAGGCATTCTGAGATTGGATAGCAGTGATCATAAAGAAGTTTCTTGGAATTGTCAATAATATAGAACCAAGTAAAGATATGTCATAGATATGATATGTCTATTTTTTTAAGATAGGATCCTCCAATGATGATAATAATATAATATAATAAAGATCATGTTTTAGCTTTTGGGGGAATAATAACTGGCAAGAATGTTAAGCATTTAGTTCAGTAAATTAGAGTTGGTGAAGAACTCCAGTTATTGATGGATATTGGTTCAAATAAACAGAAAGATCATAAAGAAAGAGTTGTAGATAGAGCCCACATGGGAAATGCTGAAGCGTCTACATGACACTCAGGATTAATCTGTGGCACAGTGGCTCCTGACTCTGGAAGGAGCCAGATGATGTGGCTGAATATATCTCTCCCTCCTTAGGGATAAAGTTGCAGTTGGAGCTGTAGTTGGGATCTATGAGATCCAGATGTGACCAGCTGGGCCAGCCACCAAACAGACAGCTCAGTCAGGAACAAATGCTCTAAGCTTAATTAATGTTTAGGCCCAAATGTTCTATAAATTTTAATAGGAAAATTTATTAAATACCTAGTAAAATCCAGATATATTACACTTAGATTAGCATAGCTCTGATGTGCAAATTTAGCAATTCT